>BRZM01000044.1:766590-826581 GCA_033238685.1 Lates japonicus | reverse complement strand
GAGAGACACATGGGAAGACATTGAAGGCAATAATACTGTACAGGTGCGAAACATTTTTTTTTTTTTTTACGTCACTGGCGTCAGGAAGGAATGAAATAGAAATTTAGTTTAGTGCTGATAAGATTGACTCACTAGAGATTCGAGTACAAATCATCCTTGTACAAAGTCCTCTTTACCACAAGTTTAAATGTTTTCAAAAACACAGTCCTTGGATAATCCCAATCCATTCCCATATAGATCATGAAATAATGTTAAAATGTTAAATAGATAGTGTGCATCCTTGGTGCAATTATTTACTCTAGGTTCTCTCGTTTACTCAGATTGTGTCTACCTAAGTATCTTTAAGTGTGTCCCAAGGCATCCTGACCACAGAGATCCCAGCTGAAGAGGTAACAGTCAGGTGAGATACCAATAACAGAACTAACACAATACTAATTTGTAGTCTGGGTCAACACTTCTTACGAACTGGTAAACAAAAGCGTATTCAAATCAAAACTCTCATTCACTGTCTTTTTGAACACAGTAACAGAGCTGCTTCTCTGTGCAGCATTATTATTGTGATGATCCACGTACCATATATTATTCATATTTTTCTTTTATATTGTTATAATTTCTGTTTCATTATTATACTTACATATTACTTGATTGTTTTACATTTATTGCTGTCTCATTATCAGCTTGTCAGTCACCTAGTGGCACTAATCTATGTGAATAAGTATATAATTTATTAAAGTGCAAAATAAAGTTACTTATTGATAAATTACCCTTAAGAAAAATTATTAGAGAAAAGCATTCATAATCTAATGTTCTTTTCATATCATATGGAAAGAAAATGCATTTAGCATTATTGACATTACCTTAGTCATACAAAGCATACATCATTTTTATCTAAGGAGGAGCTAAAACACTGGTATTACCTTTGAAGACACTAGCCATTTGATAGATCATGATTTCAACAAACTGAATACAGCTGGCATCAAGCAATCAAAGCATCAGAGTCATTTATTTGAAATCCTTTGAATGAACTCTTTTCATTGTGTGGCAAAATGACAGGTGATGGCCAGGCGAGAGGCTTGATTATGGGTCCAGCAGCCTGGTGACATAATGACCTCCTGGCTAAGAGTGTCCTATATAGCTGTCTACCATACACTGGAGACCTTGGTATGTGTGCAAAATCTAAATTCAGTGGCAGAAATTTAAAGCACAATATGAAATGCAAAAGTCCTGATACAGTAGATGTAGTTAAAAAGAATTGGCGCACTTGCCAATGTGAGTGCATAAAAATGTGTTCCTGTCTGTGTTGAATGTTTAACTAGAATTACTGAAATTAGTTTCAGTCAAAAATGTGAAGGCAATTTGTGCATTGTTCTTTTTTTCAGGTAATACAGCCCACAATTTACACTGTAATTTCACTGTGTGAATCAGGTATCAGTTTAGTACTTATTGGTTCCTATTAGTAGTTAAATATAACTATAGTGGCCATTTTAGATAAAAGTGTGGGTACCCAGTGGAGACAAATCTGATTTGGAAATATTGTATGAACCCGTGTTCTTACTCATGCCTAGTTTGTACAGTGTAATGAAGCAAACATTATAGACAAACTTTATTATGATGTGTAGGAAGATATAATATGCTTCGTCTTTACAGGTGTGTCAGAAGCTACTACAGGAGGAAAAACTGTAACATAATAATGTCATGTAATAATACTAACACAGAGATGAACGTGGTCAAACAGTAAATCTTTAATGTTTAATAGTAACCTATATTATTATTTGATTTTTCTGGTATACAAACCAGGTATGTAGGCTGTAATATCAGTGTTCACCTTTCTCTCCCTTTCTCTATAATTTAATTGTAATAAATTAAATTCTATATTATTCTCTGCAGTCTTATTATTTGTCACTGTACCTACATTTGCTAAAGAACCCAGTGAGTATATTATTAGTACTGATTCATAAATAGAAATGAATTGTAATTATAGTGAAATTATTAATTTAATACCGCTAACTGTTCTCTCTCTGTACTTAGCATCTTAGTTTTGAAAGCCATGAAGCCGTTCCCATCTCACCATCAAACAGCCTCATATTACAGTCCTGTATGGCATAGGAACAGGTGGAGAGCACTCATTATGGTGGTCTGAGTTAAAAATCTAGTTCATGCTCAGTTATTTATATGTCAGAAACTGCTTATGTACTGTGTCCTGCAATGTCCGCAATCTAGTCAAAATTAAACCATAAATAGCAGAGGGAGCACAAGATGACCCCTGACTGACTATGAATGGTTCATGTATTGCATTCACAGGAAAATTTAATTTGTAAATTTAGAGTTGAATATATAATATAGGATTTTACATAAGTCAAACATAACTTCTCAGTATTATTTGTTATAAGTGTTCATTAATTATTATTTATTCATTAATACTGACAATGAAAAATGAAGAGAACTGAAATTATCATCTTCAATTGAATTATGAATTGAATTAGATACTATATGCTATAAAAACATCCATAGTTTTAAAAATATATTATATCTGCCTAGGGCACATTTACCTTGAATAATGTATCTTTAAGCATACAGCCTTTCAATTCAATATTATTTTGTTGGTGATGTTTTCATTAGTTGTCAAATAAACATCTGGCATCATGGACATTTTTAAAATACAAACTGCAAAAACTGTTCCAATAACTAGCTAATCTCATTTAAATCCTGCTGAAAATTCACGCTGCCTTGTGTACTCTCACTATCTTTTTTATTGAAGTTCTTTTACCTACTTCCTGTTATCAGACATCCCAGCTCTCATGTCACCATCATCACAAAAACATTCTGCGGTACACAGAGCTGAGAGTGTTGTTGAACAGTATCCGGCAATTCTATAGCAACATAGAAGTCATCGTTGCAGATGACGCTTTGAACCAGAGAACATTACTGAGAACACATCGACACTACATGTGCACTCCAGCACGAGTGACACATACACTTTTATTTGACAAAATGTCAAAGTCTGAAGTGGCATTTACAAAAGACAAGACATATGTCAATGAATTTAATTCTTAAGACATGAATCAATCATTTCAGTTATAAAACCAAGAGACCCCTTCAGACTGATAGAATTTGATTTTGGCTATTAAGTATTAACCAAACTTACACATTCAATACATTAGCTTCTGTCATATTTGATACATATTGACCTATCAACCATCTTCAAACAAATACAAGGACATGCTTTAGAATAATACAGCACATAAGGAAGCATTACATGGAATTATAGTGTGGTTCGTGAAAACGCAGTCAGACACTTTGAAAGGCTTTATTATTTTAAAGTGTTAAAGTTACAACAACTGTTTTTTGTTTTGTTTTGTTTTGTTTTGTTTTTAATGGTGTGGCCAGGTATGGTATGTTTTGGAGAGTGATGCTTGATAGCACTGCCCTCTTTACCCACTGCCTTTTGTGCTTACACTATTGAGCCATAACATTATGACCACTGACAGGTGAACTGAGTAACATTGATTATTTGCTTACAATACAATGTTCTCCTGATAAACCTTAGGTTCTGGTATTTATCTCAATGTTACTTTGACACATACCACCAACTAAATATTGTTACAGACCAAGCACCCCCCCGCCATGGCAAAAGCACTCCCCAATGGCAGGGGCCTCCCCCAGCAGGACAATGCTTCAACCACACTGCAAAAACTGCTCACAAATGGCCCTAGGAACATGACAAAGAGCCTAATGTGTTGACCTGGCCCACAACCTCCCCAGATCCCAACCTGATCCAACATCTGTGGGACCTCCCTAATATTGTGTAGTTCCCCCTTGTGCTGCCAAAACAATTCTGAGCCATCAGGGCATGGACACAGGACCTCTGTGTCCTGTGGTGTCTAGCACTGAGTCGTTGGTAGCAGATCCTGTGGTTTGTGTGGTGGGGCCTCCATGGATCTGATTTGTTCCAGTGCATCCCACAGATGCTGGATCAGATTGGCATCTGGCGAGTTTGGAGGCCAGGTCAACACCTTAGGCTATTTTTCATATTCCTTGAGACTCTCTGTGGTTGAAGCATTGTCCTGCTGGGGTAGGCCCCTTGCCATTGGGGAGTGAATTTGCCATGGGGAGTGGGGGGGTGGGTGCTTGGTCTGTAACAATATATTGTCGGTGGTAAGTGTCAAATTACCATCTAGATGAATACCAGAACCCAAGGTCTCTTAGCAGAACATTGTATTGTTACACAATGATCAATGTTATTCACTTCACCTGTCAGTGGTCATAATGTTATGGCTAATCAGTGTACAATAGAACTACATGCAGAAAGAATCAGACCAGTTCCAAATGTTACAGGTATCATAGGTAAGGATATTAAGCATCTGCAACTTCTTTGCTGATTATCCTTAGATGTATATACTACCTTGGAACAGTTCTTTTTTTAAAAACTTTTTTCAAAAGTTTAATGACATTTTGACATCACATCAACTCCTCTGTGTTGTGCATTTAATTGCACTTGTCAAATGAAATGAACATTACAAAAAATTTTACATGTGAAAAATGTCTCCTCCCTCAGGGCTGGTTTGCTGGCAGGAATCTAGCTGTTTCCCAGGTAACCACCAAGTACTTCCTCTGGGTGGATGATGACTTTGTGTTTACGGAGAACACAAAGATAGAGAAGATGGTGGAGGTGATGGAGGCGGTCCCGGAACTGGATGTGGTGAGAATAAAATGGATAATGTCTGAGGGGTTGGCTTGTGTTTGTGATGAAAATCTTGTGAGCTGAAGAAAAGATCTCTAGGAGTTCAGAACTCTTATGAGTCCTCTCTTATTTCAATCTTTGATTAAACAACTGATTAGACAACTGGAGCCTATCATAGTATGTGGTCTCTCTGTTCTCATTAGGTGGGAGGATCAGTACAAGGGAACCAGTTTTACTTCTCTATTCTCTACGAGCAAGGAGAGGAAATGGATGGCGGGTGTCTGTACAGAAAATCTAAAGGAAAATTCCATTCACTTCCTGGCTACCCAGAGTGCTATCTGGCCAGTGGGGTGGTCAACTTCTTCCTGGCTCGTACAGACGCTGTACAGAGAGTGGGCTTTGATCCTAAGCTCCAGCGGGTAGCACACTCAGGTAGGTTAACACCCAAACAGAGTTTGGATTTAAAGTGACACCAAGTCCACATCCTTTAAGTTTTTGTGAGTCATGATACAAGCAGATGTTTTTCTAAAAGGGTAAATATCTTTCACTGATTCTAGAGTTCTTCATGGATGGGCTGGGCTCCTTGATGGTGGCCACGTGTGGTCAGGTGTCCATTGGCCATCAGCCCAAAACAGGCAAAAACCCAGATGCAGCTCGCTACTCCAAATTCAGAGCCTCCTCAAAGAGCGACATGACATTCAAACTGCTGCTTCACTTCTTCAAAAACCACCTGAAGTGTATCCGATATGGATAGAAGATGACAATCAGGTCATCAGCTATAGTTACATATTGACTTGTCTAACCCTAGAACACTAATGTTCACTTTTGTAATACCATCACTAACGTCGGGTATATCTTACCCGATGTAATATACCCGAAAGAAAAAATAATCCTCATCAAAATATATCAAAGTACAACAATACATGGAAAATTGAAGTACTCTTCTTTCATTTCCATCTATACAACATTTCATAAAATGAAAAAAAAAGTATCATGGGGGACCCTATAAAAAGGCTCTAAAATTAGTGAAAAATTAGGGAGTTGTTAACAAAAATAAAAAAAATAATAATGGCGTTGGGAACTTGTTCTTTGGTCCAACTGTTCTTGGGACATGTGAGCCCAGGGACCAGGGATGGGAGCAGGGAAACACGGCTACCTTCAATAACATCAGTGAGCACGCTGAAGCTACCCAAGGACCCACGCACCTCAAACAGCGGCATCACAATGAAACCCAACGTTAGTGTTCTAGGGCTAAATCACTAATCACTATATTTTCCTGCATTGATTCAAATCAGTTTATTTTATATTTCTCTTCTTTGTTGTTATCGTTTGGTCCTTCCAGACTAGTTTTACTGACAACCCATAAAGAATATTTTAAGTTTAAAAGGTGCTATAGGAATAATAGTAATGTGAATGAATGAATGAATGAATATCAAGAAAGCAATAGTCTTAAAATGTCTTAAATCAGTCTTAAAAAAATCTGAAAAAATTCATGGGAGGTAAGATTTTATGTATTTATTTTCTACATTGCTGTTTTTAAATCTCAAATAAAATGTAACATATTTAACAAATAAAATAAAAACAGTTTAGCGAATGCCTGCAATGGTGGAAGTATCCTGAATGAGGGCGGCAGCAATACGCCGGAGCAGCTTCTAGTCACTAGAAATAATTTCCAATCAATAAAGTCAGGCTGAGGATTTATTGTAAATAAGTACAAAAATTATTATTTCTTTCTGAGTGAGCATTTTGCTCTTTTGTGAGATGTTGTGAATATGCGATGCAAATAAAAAGTTACAGACATGTCAGACTGTTTCTGCTGCAGTTGTTGGTCATAATCAGCAACAAGTGAAAAAATGACATTTGTGAATGAAATGCTAAGTTGATAGATGCATTAAGAACATAGAGGGGAATGAAAAGAAATCATCAAAGTAACATTGTGTAGTAAGCATAAAGGTTAAAATTTATGACTAATGACAGCATTAAGGCCTGGTCACACTAGTATAGAGTTGCAAAATTTCATGTCTATGTCAATTCATTCCAGTGGAAAGTCATTTGTGCAAAGTTTTTGCATCAAGTTAAACTTTGGTGAACACTGACCTGCATATTCATGCTGATTTTTTTTACTGAATAAACTGTGTAAAAAAAAAAAAAAGAAAGTTCAAGGGGAGCAAACAGAACAGAGATGAAAATTGTATCTGTGACTGACTTGCAAGAGATTAATCATGGGTTACCACTAATTCATGGTTCATTCACCAGCTACAGCACTTCACTCACTAGCTCTGATAGTATAGTCTCTATGTCACAAAACTTCTAGCACCACATACTTTGCAAAGAAGAAGATTATTTCCGCCATACCACTTTCTGGTGTGACCAGGCCTTTAGTATGGCTGCTGTATAACAGGACCACCAACACCACTGATGGTTTCATTAACTGCTTCCACAGATTAAGATCCTTTTCTAATAAGAAGTGTTTCTGTTTCAGATAAAAACAGAGGAGTCATATGTTATCTCTCATGTGGTTGAACCATAAACTGTGTTTATGACAAACTTGTTGTCATAAAGTTACCTCTGCACTGGCTAGCCCACATTATATTTTTTTAGGCAATATTTGTGGTATGGTCTAGGTATGCCAGTGTCAGTCCATCAATTAAATATCTGTATTATCTCAACAATTTTTGGATGTATTCTTTTACACTCTGTAATATGTTAGGAGGCGCTTTTCTTAGTGTGCTAAAAGGTCATGAAAGATGATATGAAGATAGGATGTTGATATTTATCTCTTATTTTTGGTACATATGTCATCACATCATCCTGTCACATTGCTGTGCTAAATATTTTGTTACTTACTCAAGCTATAAGTGGCTGATATTTTGATCAATCATAATGTCTTTGTTTGTAATATGCACTACACCACTTCTCCATAGTTATGCACTGGCACTGAAAAAACTGCAATATTTGAGAGTGATTTCAAATCAATCTTGTTTGCTTGCACCTCTAACAAAATGCCAGACTTGGACACCACCCCTAAATGCCTGTATGTTTGGGTGAAAGGATTGCCATGATATTTGGTGCACATATTTAATGATTCATCATTCACTAATTATTATTACTTTTACAGGGTGTATGTTATTGTGAAAGTTTTTTTTAAATGTGTAAGAATGCACAACTTATTATCTTGTCTTGTGATATTTAACCACAATCAATTAATTAAGTTGTTCTTTTCACAATTCTTATTAATGATTAATTAACTGTACTTTACATTATATTATTTTATTGTATTGGTTTATTACAAAATAATAAGTTACTCTGGATAAAATACATAGAAGCTGGCATACTGCATTCATCATGTCCTTCGTATGGTCTATCAATGTTCCATTCTCTACTAAGATACAGTTATTACTGCAGCTGAACGTTGACAAAAGAGAGTTCAACAGCAAGACGGTTGAACTAGTCGACAAGCTCAGTAAATGGACTCTTGAACCTGTTATTACATTCTGCATTACATATCTTATTGCACTTGGCTTGCTACTGCTTTCTCTCTCTCTCTCTCTCTCTGTCTTGGAAGCTGTCTGTCTGGTTCATTCAGAACATGTGATTTCCATAGTCAAAGTGAAAATCCATCCTCTCTTTAGTTACAGCAAATCTGCATTACAGTTTAAAGCTCAATTTAAGGTTTGGATGCATAAAATGTAAAGACAGTGTTATGGGAATCTTCTGTTCAGTAAAGCACAGAGTCAACGGTTGTCCTTCTGTAGGTTTAATTCTTACATTTGCAAACGGACCCACTGTACTCCTCAAGCATGAGACGCACAATGAGTACCGAGTATAATAGATTACAGGTTAAATGGAAAAGAAGCAAGGTTACGTCTGGAGACGAAAAGGAAAACATCTTCTGAAGACTACACAACAGTGCAGCCCTGAGAGAAAGGCGTCAGAGATTACACAGCTATGCAGCCCTGTATCAGGCCCCGTCCTTGATGGGGCAAGGTGCCCTATGAGCTTATTGATGTGGAAAAGTACTGAGCATATGATATTTTATAAGGCACAATTGTACCAGTACAACACAAATATTCAAGATTATTAATAAATCACAATTATCATGAATTAATACGAGAATTTCCAATACAACAGTTAATAACTGACTCACATTTGCTACTTAAACAGACAGTTGTCTCCAAACAAAGCAACTGTACTTTTTTTTTACTTTTGTCTTTTTCTATTTGCATAGATCTGCACATGGAACTTCTCTAATCAAAAACAAGTTTGCAAAGTGGCAGAAATGCATATCATCTTACCTGAGTTAATCAAAGTTGAGTTGCCCTGCCAGTGTAAACCAACTGATCTCAATGCTTCGGGTAAGATAAGAGGAAACAATGGCTACCCAGGTGTACAACTGCAGATAATAGACCTCATCATAGCAGCAGGGAAAGTGCAGAACGAAACACTTGTTTAGAATGGCTCAATTCCAGTTCCATTCAATTGTTTCAGGGGTACTGGACCATTACTTTGGCTTCCTGTCATGGTTAACAAGACCATCAAGAGCCTGTACTCCACGATTTTAAATATTTTAATTCTAGTATTGTTTATATAAATGTTGTGATTAACATGATTGGCAGGTATCAGTGTCATTGTAGTCATACCCTATGGTTTGTAAATTTATTACAACTAGCAGATTAATAAGTTATTAGTGATATGCAAAGTCAAAGGTAATGAAAGTGTTATTTTTGGGTGATAAGGCATCTGGTGAGTTGAAAATAAGGTCTTTTTATTAAGGAGGACACCTAGAAGGACGCAGCTGTGCCCACCATTTCTCTTTCTCAATGGCAAGAGAGAAAAATCTGACACTTCTTATCCAAAAGGTTCTATCATTTTATAATTACTGTTTCAACTTTGTTTATCTTTTTCCATTTATGGTGTACTTAAGTCACAGAAAATAAAATATAAACTTTAAATATCGGTGTTTCATGAATGCAAGATTGGCTTAACTTGATAAACTATTTGCTCATGTTGCCGTAATCATTTTAATGGGGAGTTGCTGTATATCAGTACCAACATTCATAGCCAGTTACTCAGAGCGACCAGCATTTTCAGAACACATCACCGCGAGTTGATAGTTAAAGCATCCTGTGTCGGTAGATCACCCATATTACCTTCTTAACATAACACCAGCACCACACATTCACATTCGTCATTACAGCCCGCCCGGCACCTGGGCCTGGCAGCCTGCCTCGCGACAGCATGCCATTAGGACCAACCCCGACCCTGCGCGAGGCCTGCCTCGCTCCACCTCTTTCCCAGTGTAATTTAACGAGCCCAGGTCGATCGTTAACAGGCGTGTCTGACACAGGCCACCACTGAAGAGCAGTTGCTGGGTGTTTTTGTGTTGACAATGAACAGTGAGGCATTGTAACTGCTGAGTCACCACCAGCCGCCAATCACAGACAGGAGCCTACAACCCCAAACCCCCTGAAGCAGCAACATTTCATCTTCACCGCAACAGTGATAAACAGCAATACAGCCTCACAAAAATACAGCTCTTATACTAAAACTCAAATCCTGACAGGCACATCTGTATGAATTTTAACAATAGCATGTTAAACATGCAATCAATCAGATTAGATTTTGTGCTTATGTTTGCCTTATGTACTTATCACCCCAACATAAATGAAAAACCAGTGCGTCTTGTTAGAATCATTACACGCATGGGTCAATTTTAAAAAAATAGGCAAGTGTCCGTAGTTAATGAAAAAATACACTACCGTTTTTAATCACAGTAGGTTTATTTAAAAATTCAATATAACCAAATCCATGATCACACGTATTTCCTGTGAAAAATGGCCGGAACACGAAATGCGAAGAAAAATGGAAAGTTTGTGTCGTGCAACGACTGGAAGCAATGCTTGAAATAGCGTGAAATCAGCAGAGAAGGTAGATGAAAGAGCTGAAGAAACCATTCAGCGATTCATTTGAATAGCAAAAATTGGCAGACAAAGTTGAACATTTTAAGCACAAAGAGTTGAAGAAAGTTGAATTAGTACAATGTAAAAAGGTTAATAGTTTAAACCTTTGATAGTTGAATGGTTTCTAGCAGAAAGTATGCAGAGTAGTTGCAACCCAATGGGTGAAGCAGAAAGGAAACAGTTAAATGCAGAATCAACACAGTTGCTAAAATTGTAAAGAGTAGAAGCAGTTTAAAGTAAAACTGAAGGTTAAGGATTTGACTCAAATTGTTAAAATGAAAAGTAAAGAAAGAGGTGAAGTCTGCTTAAAGATAATTCACTAATCATCACCCTGTGTAGGAATCCACCAGAATGGCCCAAGTGTGTTAACATATAGATGATGGTTGTGCATGTGTTCGTCTGTTCTGTGAGCACAGTACACCAGTTTAAGTGTCCTTCTTTCTGTGTGTATTCCAGTATCAGTCTGACAGCCTTACCGGCCGTGGATGCGCTTTCATCAACAACTGAAATTAACTGCCGCAACTCCTGACTAAAATAAGTTTCAAAACCTTGTTTGAAGTGAAACTGTTGAACTATAATCAGAGGCTGCTACCGCAAAAACGTGTGGATACCAGTGTCAAAAGACTTAAGACACACAATTAATCACATACCCATAATTAACTGTGTCGACAGAGTATGGATGTTCAAGTAAATAAAAATGTAATTAGTGCATAAAATATATCAACTTTAGTATCTTAATCACATTTGAGTTACCTAAAATTATGTGTTAATTTAAATTATCACAACACCTGATGGACAGCTTTATTAGCAGCATGTCGCACTAATAAACATATAAACCACATAATGTCCTTGGGCTTAGCTTTGATTAATTATAACTTTATTAGCTTTGCATGAACGTACGCGCAATACCCCCCAATGGCGGTTTATACAGGTTACCAGCCTGGTGAGAGGCCAGATACCATTAGCAACTGGCTGTGCTATCGCTAACGTCAGCTAGCTAGCTTGGTTGTGTTGAATTGCGTCTCCAGTCCGAACACTTTTGAGCGCATCGTTCACACGCGGATGCCAAAATAGGAAAACATTACGAAAATAACATTTACTTATCGAATACACTGGATACGGGAGGATCCACGGAAGGTTTAGTGGGGTTAGCTAGAACAAGCCATAACTGAAAACTTTATAAAACAAACTGATTTAACAGCAAAATTGGTGTGAAATACCTACTTACAGACAGATAATTCAGCAAACAACACACCTGTGTGGAGACATATGATCGAGTTGTCCTCCGTGAAATGATCTGTTTGATGTCAATCAAACCAGATACGCCCCCTAAATATACCTCTTTAGGCAAATGACTTGCCGCTTATACACGCCCATCTAGCTCGAAGTCAGTCGCGCTAGCTAAGACTAAGAAGCATGCTACCGTGTGCTAGCCGGCTATAGTCTTGCTGCCCGGATTGTGCCAGTTGTCCCAGTGTATGTTACTTGAGGAATAATAATCTTTAATGTAAGCTGCACTAACGCATCCTGAAAGTTGGGCTACAGATTTTCTAATGTCTGGTTTAATTCCTTAATAAGCTAAAAAGAATCTGCAATAATAATTATGGCTCTAACAGCCGGTATTAGAAGTTTAAAAAAAAAAAAACAACTCAATAGCTATCATCACATGTAACTTTGATTATGAGCATTAACTTATTAAAAGTACAAGTGACATCAAAATAAACAACTCGTAACAGGTCGTGAAAATCTGAACTCAAGTTCATTCACATGCTTTAAATTGTTCTGTTCTGTTTTTAAATTTTTGTATTATAATCTCAATAACAGATAAATCATTATATCAAGTTTTGTTGTTTAGTTTCAGGTTGACTTACCTCAAGTAACATACACTGGGACAACTGGCACAATCCCGGAGCAGCAAGACTATAGCCGGCTAGCACCGCAGAGTAGCATGCTTCTTAGTCTTAGCTAGCTTGACAGCTTCGAGCTAGATGGGCGTGTATAAGCAGCCAGGCGTCATTTGCCTAAAGAGAGGTATATTTGGGGGCGTATCTGGTTTGATTGACATCAAGCGGATCATTCACCGGAGGACAACTCGAGTCACATGTACATTGTCTCCACACAGGTGTGTTGTTTGCTAGTTATCTGTCTGTGAAGTAGGTATTTTCCACCAAAAGTTTTGCTATTAGGTAGTTTGTTTATAAGTTTTCAGTTATGGCTTGTTCTTCAGCACTAACAAACCTTCCGTGGATCCTCATGTCCAGTGTATTCGATAAGTAAATATTTATTTTCGTAATGTTTTCCTATTTTAGCATGTACGTAATGTGAACGATGCATAAAGGTGTTTGGACTGGAGACGCAGATTCAGATGCACCTTGCTAACCAAGCTAGCTAGCACAAGCGTTAGCCGATAGCTTTTGTGGTGCTAATGGTATCTGGCCTCACCAGGCTGGTAACCTGTGTAAACCATAGACTGAGGGGGTATTAACGCGTACGTTCATGCAAAGCCCTAATAAAAGTTATAATTAATCAAAGCTAAGCCAAGGACATTATGTGGTTTATATGTTTGTTAGTGCAACATGCTGCTAATAAAGCTGTCCATCAGGGTGTTGTGATAATTTAAATTAACATAATTTTTAGGTAACTCAAATGTGATTAAGATACTAAAGTTAGATATATTTTTATGCACTAATTACACATTTTTATTTAGCAGACATCCATGCTCCTGTCCCGACAGTTGGTATAGGTATGTGATTAATTGTGGTCCACCATGTCTTAAGTCTTTGACTTTTAGGTATCCACACGTTTTTGCGGTAGCAGCCTCTGATTATAGTTCAACAGTTTTCACTTCAAACAGGTTTTAGAGCAGTTTTAGTCAGGAGTTACTTGGCAGTTAATTTCAGTTGTTGATAGAAAACATCCACACAGACAAGTAAAACATCAGGCCAGATACTGGAATACACACAGAAAGAGAAGGACACTTAAACACAACATGTACTGTGTACACTCACAAACAGACAGACGCACATACACACAACTATCATCTATATATTAACACATGGGCCATTCTGGTGGATTCCTACACAGAGATCAGTGATTGGTGAATTATCTTTAAGCAGACTTCACACCTCTTTCTTTCTTTTCATTTTAACAGTTTGAGTCAAATCCTTGGCAGCTGATTTTACCTTTAAACTGCTTCTACCTCTTTTACAATTTAACTTCCAACTATTGATTCTGCATTTAGCTGTTTTTCCTTTCTGCTTCCACCCATTTGGGTTGCAACTACTCCTGCATACTTTCTGCTACAGAAACCATTCAACTATCAAAAGGTTTAAACTATTAACCTTTTTACATTTATGCTAATTCAACTTTCTTCAACTCTTTGTGCTTTTTAAAATGTTCAACTTTGTCTGCAATTTTGCTATTCAAATGAATGCTTCAGATGTTGGTTTTAACTTTCAGCTTCTGCATCTACCCTTTCTCTCTGCTAATTTCTGCTATTTCAAGCATTGCTTCAGTCGTTACTTTTGACTTTAAACTTTTCCATTTTTCTTCTGCATTTCAACAATAATTTCAGCCATTTTCCACAGGAAATGCATTTTCTAGTTTATGATCATAGTTTGGTTATATTGAATTTTAAATAAACCTACTGTGATTAAAAACGGTAGTGTATTTTTCATTAACTACAGGACACTTGCCTGTTTTTTCCAAATTGACCATATGCTGTGTAATGATTCTAACAAGACACTTTGGTTTTTTCATTGTCATTAAAATTGATAAGTACATAAGACAAACATAAGCACAAAATCTAATATCTGATTGATTACCATTCTTTAACATGCTGCTATTGTTAAAATTCATACCAGATATGTGCCTGTCCAGAAAGTTTGAGTTTTTAGTATATAAAACTATGTATTTTGTAAGGCTATATTGCTACTGTTTATATCACTATTGCGGTGAAAGATAAAATATTTGCTGCTTCCAAAAGTTCCCAAAGTTGTAAACTCCTGTCTGTGAGTGTAACGAATCTTTGAGTGACTCTCAAGCCTTTGAACACAATACTCATATTCCATTGTCAACACAAAGCATACCCCCAGCAACACTCTTTGGTAGTGGCCTATGTCTCAGACACACCTGGTTAACTGATCTGACTACCAAAGATATAAATTAAATTACACTGGGAAAGAGGGAAATGGATAGGTGGAGCAGGCTGTCCACTAAGCATAGGGTCTGGGGTTGGATCCCTGTCTCCTCCAGTCAGCATGCTGACATGTCCTTGAGCAAGATACTGAGCCCAAATTGCCCAGGTAGGAATATGTGTGAATGTACTACATGAATGTGTGTGTTAATGGGCAAATGTAACATGTAGTGCTCTGAGTGGTCATTATGACAAGGAAAGTACAATATAAGTGCAGTCCATTTAGCATTACCATTTACCAGGATAAGCAGCATAAAATGACTCCTTATTGAAAGTCGGTGTGATTCTGAAATGCTTGGTAAATACAGGTAACAAACATAGATGGTGTTTGGTCTGAAGTACTTTAATGACTCTAATATTACACCCAAATACTCCCTTTGGCATTTAAAAGTGCATTAGAGCCAGAACAAGAAACGTTTTCTGATCAGCTGCCAGAAATAAAATAAAATAAAAAAAGTAGTAGTAGTGTATTAAAACCTTTACAGCCTGCTTTCACAATTTTGCAAGAAAAACAACAGTCAAATGGCAAATTCTTTCTTTTTGTATTATTTTTCAATATTTTATGCTTGTGAATTTCTCTGACAACATAAATACTGATCAAAGGAGAAATCCAGCTATTTAAGGAGGCGCACTTGCAAGTGACAAATTTAAAAAAGAGAGGTCCTGCTGGATCCTAAATTTCCCATATTGCAACTAAATGACATCTTTCTGGTAAATGCCAACCTCTTTCAAGCTCCAACCTATTACTTATATCCTCCAAGGGTCACAGAGGAGCCATTCCCAGCTGTCACAGGGTGAGATGTTGGATACACACTGCACAGGTCGCCAGTCTAGCACAGGGATCCTTCCAACTCCACATGCCCCAGTGGACTGTTTTACCAAATTATAAAAAGGTCCCTGTAGAGCCACAGAGGACATCATATAGCTGTTTTCACAGTCTTCGTAGGACTCATTATGAAGAGTAAATTAACCTCCATGAGTAAAATCAGATTAACATCTGTATTGTGCACTTAGATGTACTGGAATTCAAAATAAGTGATCACAGAAAGATGTGCAGGCATTACAGTGCCTGGCTGTGCTTGTGAAAGCATACAGTACAATATAATGGAAAAGCTCAGTTTATCTGGTCCATATTATAAAGTAAGACCATTGTTTTGAGATTTTTCCTCTCTGAAGAATATTTTGTGTTTGAAAAACACTAGTTTTGTCTGGCAAAAATAGACAACAAAAGTTGCCTTTTCAAATTACACAAACTTGTGTACATCAATGTTTCTTAGCAAAATGGAAATACTATAGTCTATATAAGAACTAGAATGCTTAGAGCTGCACACAGCTTTAAAAATAGAGGATGATTTAAAGCTTGTCAAAATACAGCATAACTCTCCACAACACAGGAGGTTCAGTTATGAAGTTTCAAGGTAGAGAAAACCCACAGTAAAAAAATCCCCACCAAGAAAAACACCCGTCACAGTAAAAATGAGAAAACTATCCATAGCTCTAAGGGTGAACAAGAAACTCCAGATCCTCAGAGCTAAAATAACTACAGTGCTAACAACCAGCAGCTGAGAGATGGAGCTTCAAGATCCTGCAGCAGGTGGGGGGAGCTGCTGGGAGATGGTAAGGGAGGAGGCGTGGAAAGAGTCAGGAAGGTTCTTGGCGTACTCCACCAGCTCATAGGAATCTCTGATGTCTGTCAGGCCAAACCAGAAGACGGTCCACACCCCATTAACAAAGCTCCCATCACAGTGTTTAAAGTACCTAGACAAAGAGAGGGAGAAATACTGCGTCAAATAGAATTGTTTATTTTATTCCTTTAGCTATAATTATCATTATTATCATTATTATTATTATTACTATTTACATTTTGACTTAGACTGTGTATTTCTCCATCTTCTTCAGGAGCTGGCCGAGAAGATTATCCTCTGAATAGTTTTCTGTTAGCACTGTCATGACAGGATTCAGTTGCTCAGCTAGCATAGAAGGGCAGGGTAGATTGTATGCAACCTAGTCTGAATTGTTTTCTTCATTGGCCTGTGACTTGATTAGTACTGATAACATTTTTATTTGCCAATTTCTACCATTGACCTGTCACCCACTTGAGACTGAGGCCTGTATTTTGTTTGTGCCACAACACTACTGAGAGGAATGTCAGTTTGCGCCAATGCTTAGACCTTGTCTTGCTATTTTCTGGGTGGAGCCTGCCTGCCTACAGGTTATGAGTCTGTTCAGGTTTACCACACTTTCAGGGTGTGTCTGAAATCTGGAGAGTTAGGCTTCCTAGACTTTACCTTGAGTTAGCCTTTTAGCTTTTTGTTGGTTAGCCATCCTATCATCCCTTGCAAGCTCTTCCTTGTGTCATATTTTTAAAAAAACATCACTAAGTACTTGCTCTCTAGCACTGGACATGCTTTCAGCTATTTGTTTAAAAGGCATACACCACCAATTTTGGATGATATCTAGCTCTTACTCATATGTGGCTTGAATACACTTATTGTAAGTCGCTTTGGACAAAAGCATCTGTCAAATTAATGTAATGTAATGCATATACAAACATAAAAATGTTAAAAAGTGTATGTGTCTTACCATGGGTTGATCCTGTTGGTGGCTCTAGACCTCCAGAACAGTTTGCCCAAGTCCTGTCTGATACACTCCCAGAGGATGTGGCTGGTGCCTTGGCCCTGCTTACTGCTGCTCACTACAAACTTGTCAAGGTAGGGAGTGCCGCCGTTCACTGGCTCCATGGTGATGATGGCTGCCGCACTGTAGCTGCAGGGGACAGAGGCATGCAAAATCTTTAAGAGAGAGGCTAACTTGGTTCACTCATATATTTGAAATACTCACACCCATGGGCCTTTGTTTAGTGATGAAGATAGGATGCAAGCTATAACTGGATTTATATATTTTTAAGGATTTATCTGGTGGACATGGATTTAAGACATTTGGACATATTTTTTCCCAGAAAGTTGCACACACCCTTCAGAGAGATAGATGGAGTGCAGTCGTCCTTTCAGAGAGTCAGTGTAGTCTCGCCTTAGAGTTTTATCAAATGACTTGTTGATAAGAGCCAGCAGACGCTCCACATCAATCCCCTCCAGAGAGCTGTACCTGCACACACAAGGGAAACAATCATTTACTTTAAATGCTATAAATTACTCAATTGCAGTGCTATTTTTTTTTCTTTGCTTTGAAAAAACAACTCAATACCTTAAAAGGGGTAATGACTTGAATTTAGCGTTAAGGTTCAGATTACAAATGTTTGTGTGTATGTGCGATACCTACTTACCGGTGTATGGGGTCTCCATTTTTAAAGAGTGTCCCAGACCCTAAGGAGTGGGGACAGCAAGAAGAGGCAGTTATGAAAATCCTATCAAAAAAATAATGAATGTTCATCGCTGTTGGGTGGTCAAAATTAACTCTCCACACGTATGGCCGTATTGGCTCTTGGGTTCACCTTAAAAACGGAAAGCTCTCCACGCATGAGTGTGTTTAAATGTGGGAGAAACTCAGTGAGTCAGTCAACAGTCTCACCTCTGTGGCTGAACAGCTCAGTCAGCAGCGTGTCCGCGGAGGTGATCACTGCAGAGGATTCAGTCGGCAGCTGGTTGAGCAGTCTGGCTATGGCAGTCACTTTGCGGCGCTCTGCAGTGCTCAGCCACAGTGCCGTGGACAGACTGGGCAGGTCGCTTGGCAATGACACTGTGTCCAGCACCTGGAACACAAATACAAATTGTTCAGGAGAAGCTGTACAGTCCCTTGATATACAGTTTCCTAGATTTATTCTGCAAAGGGAGCCCTCAGTGCACATAGTCAAACTAGACTGTTTCTGATTGTAAAATCAAATTTGCAAACCTGACAATGGATATGTTTACTATATACAAATGCTTGTACTGTCCACACTGTGTCTATGGAAACAGTCAGAGCAGAAGTAAATGTTTGTACCTTGTGCTCTCGGCTGCGGAGGCCGCCTGAGTTGTTCAGGAACATGACTTTGTGAGGCTGCAGGGCTCGGGAAATAGCTGCTGTCACCTCGGTCGGGTCCAACACTACTGAGCAGCCTCTGTCATCCCTCCCCACCGGACAAACCAATGGGATTATCCCACAGTCCAGACTCCACTGTAGTAGGCTGTTGTCCACAGCAACGTAGGGTGGAGCACTGAAGGGAAGGCAGAGGAAGAGGATGAAGACAGGGTCAGAGGGATGTTAGAGGACTGCAAACACGATTGGGATGAAGAGAGAGAAAAGATGAAAGGATGGAAGAAAAACAGAGGGAAAATCACATTATGAAAAAAAAACATATGAATATGTCAAAGGGGCATTCTGTCCATTCTGAGCTCGCTTTTGCAGACTCTATGAAAGCAGTAAAGAAAAACATTTTTTTTAAAACGGGCAGGACTTGTGCCCTCAACTGCCAACTTTAGCATCACAGACTATTCTATTCAAGATTCTCTAAGTGGTTTGTCTCCTCCCTTATAACGTCTCTGCGTTCACCTGCTTCCTCGCGGTGCCTCATGCAGTAGGAGGAAGGACTCAGCGGAGAAGAACGGGAGGACGGTGGTTGAGTGCTGCTGCAGAGCCTCGGTCAGCTGCTGGCTCCGCTCCACCAGCCCTCTGCTGCACCAAGACCCTGCCACAGGTTCAGCGGGCCCCATCTCCCCATACTCAGACCAGCTCATCACTACCACAGGCTTCATATCCATCCGCTGCAAGAAGGAGAGCCCAAAGGCCAGGCTCTGAACCATCTCCCTGCTGTCAAACACAGACCTGTCCACCTGGGAGAGACAGAGACAGGCACACAAGTGGACAGACAGAAAGACATTACATTTTTTAGTTGGCACAGTATCAAACTAAGCAGTTCGCTAACAAAAGTTTTCTCACGGTCTGAACCAATCCTTTGTGATTATTTAGAGTTTTCCATTCGTTTGGACACCACTGCACATTTATGTGACATTTTACTTCTGATACGTACTAGGTTCAGTAACTAGCCATGTCACGGTTTTAACAAAAAAAAAAAAAGGGGGGGGGGGGGGGGGGGGGGGGGGGGGGGGACTTGCTGAGGATGAGTTCTTTTGATTTCAGATATTGTATCCTGAAACGTTAATAGGACATACGTATGGATATTCGTCTCATAAATTACAACTAGTGAGACTTTATTCGAGACAGAACTTTTAAACAGTTTTTAATATATCTCCATGTCATTACCTCCAGTACGGCAAAGGCAGGAGACTGGGTCGAAGTCGCTCTCTGAAACTGGGTCAGCCAGTAGCGAGCCTCCCGAGGGTCTCCACCAACTTCATTTAGAAAAGCCTTAACGTCCCGGTAAATCAAATTCCGGTTCGCCAGCACATGTCGGTCTGCGGCGGAGAAATACCCCAGGTGCTCCTGCTGGGCCAAAGCCGCGGTCTTTCCTCCCGTGCCGGTCGCGTCAGAGCTCACCATGCGGCGATGGGGACCGAACATCCTTCGTTGTCGCTGGCCGGAGCTACGGGTCAGTACTGGGGGAGACGGACTCGTTAGATACTTTCCTGCCATAACTATGGCCCGACAACCGGATGACCCGCTGTTTACTTTGGCCATGCTGCCTTGCTATCCGAGTCCCGAGCCCCTTGGGCTGACGTGTGGAACTGGGGAGCCGAGCGATAGCAGCCCTCGGGCGGCCGTAGGCTGTTTCATTCAGCGCGCTGCTGCGGCTGCGTTGGCACTTCTCAGATTTCACCAGAGCGGGACATTTGGTGACAGTGGGGTGCTCTGCAGCCACACTCAGGATTGTGTCTGAATGTTGCAGTTTTGTTCAGTTTTAATCAGATTTTCTTCTGGCTTTTGACTTGACAAAACAGCAACCATGGGAGAAAAATATTTTGAGGCTACATCAGTCAAAATATAGCCCAGTTATTTCTGTTTGTTTACATTAAGAGACTCAAATCACAAGCGAGATAACTGTAACTGAGATGACTGTTTTTGAAAAAAAAAACAAAAACAAAAACATAAGAGGAAGCAGAATTTATCACATTTTATATCTTAGTGTGGTATTTATTTTACAAATGCACATTTCACATTTAATGAAATAATACCTTAGAGGAACATGAAAAAGTCCAAGGTGTAGACCTGGCCTCCAAAGTCCACTGATCCAAATCTGATCCAGCATTTGTGGGACCTGCCTAATATTGTGTAGGTCCCCCTCATGCCGCCAAAACAGCTCTGATCCGTCCTGTGATGTCTGGCACCGGGACAGCAGATCTGGGTGCATCTCACAGTTGCTGTTTAGAGGTTGGAGGCTGGAGGCAAGGTCAATACCTTGGGCTCTTTGGTCAGACATTTCTGAGAAGTTTTTGTGGTGTGGTGGGAGGACTGTCCTGCTAAGGGAAGCCCCTGCCACTGGGGAGTGTTGATGCCACGGAGGTGTGTGCTTGGTCTACAGCAATGTTTAGGTGGGTAGTACATGTCAAAGAAACATCCAGATGAATGTCAGGACCCAAGGTTTCCAGCAGAACATTGTATTGTAATGAAATGATCAGTGTTATTCACTTCACCTGTCGGTGGTGGCAACCACTGTACAGCCTAATACGTGATTAATGTAGCAATTACATTTACTGCCCTGTGTGTTAGTGTTGAATTATCTTATTAAACTTGGCATATACTGCTTATTATACTTAACCCTGGTGTGGGTCAAAGTGACCCGGTGGCCGACAATGTGCCTTCGTGTGTTTGTGATTCTGAAGCGGTTATCTTTTGTTTTTGAATAATAGTAAGAAGAAAAAAGTATACAGAATACGAAGGGCAGTACGGAGGGCAACGGCATCTCACCACAGGGTCCACTCAGTAGGCTGGCTGTTCTGGAGCTTTCAGTCAAATTACAGCATATGGAATTAAGGAATTACAGATGTAAAAATGAAATTTTCAATCTCAGCTTCAACACTGATTTTAATTTGTGTTCAGTGCAGCTTAGTTTTATCAGGATATGATTGTTTTATCTTTAAATTCAAATGCTTGGGATTAGTGTGGTTTTATAAGCCATTATTGGGCAAAATGTTTTTTGTATTATGGTGCCTGGATGTAATTTCTGTAAGTTTTGTTTGTTTGTTAACAGGATTAAAATCTAGGTCAATGTCTACATCCATAATATATCAACAACACTGTTGTGGTTACAGTTACAATGGCCTCCATTAGATTTTTTTAATGTAACTTTATGTATTTTGGCCCATGGTTAAGGTAAGGGCTGGGGTTTTACTATTTAGTGTTAGAGCTGTGTGGTCTCTGTCTCCCCCTCGAGGAGAGTAATACAGTGATCAGGACCTGCATAATTGCAAAAATGTATGATTTGTTAAATTCATGTTTACGATATGACGTTTTTAAGTTCTCTAAAATTTGTATATGTAAATTTCTGTATATAATTAGGTATGCAATGCTTATGATAACTATAATTGCAAGAGGTCGACATCTCAAAGTTTTGTTTTTTTGTCATTTATTTGGTGATCTGACCAAATGTGAGTGCTTGTGACTAACCTAACTTTGTGTGCTTTGTCACAGTGCCCTCTCTTGGCTCTAAAATCCCAGTGGTCTGTTGTATACAGCACAAGCAATGACTTAAACCCCCAGTGCCATCTATCATAGCCACAGTGCTCTCCTCCCCAGTCTTCCTGTCAGCCTTCCTCTGGTTATCTCTGGCCCTTTCTACCACAACACTTTCCCAGCTTCTCTCTGGCCCCAACACCATATTGAGCATAGGTTTTGCAGTGCTTGTCTGTGGCCCCAAGAGATATCTTTGGGCTTAGTGGCTTGTCTGATGCAGGCGTTACTCTAGGGTATCTCGGGTCTTTCAGTCTCTCTGTCTACCCCTGACCTTGCTCTAGTTCTCTATGGCCCCAGTGATCTAACTGGGTTAATGGCCCACAGGCCTCCCTCTGGTCACCGTGGAAGTTGTAGGCCTTGGTCTTGACTCATGGAGATGTAGTGCCGGTTTTAGACCACTAGGAAGTGCCCTTGACTTACCGACCACACTAGGCTGTAATGGTGATGTTTCTTTACTGTAGATGTTAGATTCCTCTGGAACAGTGAAGATTAAGAGCTGCTCTGTGTTTCTACAAACCTCTAACTGTTCTCAGAAGCCTGACTGAGGACACTGTACAGGGGATTGTGGTGATATCTATTCACTGCAACTAAAGAATGATAAAACTTCTCTCTGGTTATGTTTAGGTATTAATGGGACCTATTTAGGTTAGAAAAATGTGTGCTGTGCAAATATGTAGTACTGTCCCTCAGAATGTTTTTGGTTAAATAATGTGGTAATGCCATTTTGAGGAGACAGTGTTGGATATGTGAAACCAAAAGATATTAACCTGTTGGCATCTAAGCTCTGCACATCTGGTTGATCACTGTGCCAAGGGGTGTGTTTAATTGTCAGAACATTACAGGAATTGTTCCCTCCAATTTTGACATTGGAAATGAACTGTTCAACCATCCAAGAAGCACTTTCCTCCCAAGAAGAATGACAGCATCAGTAATTTCAGCCGTGTGCCCCAAAACAGTACATGTAGACACACAAGTGACAAGAAGCCCTCTGACAACCACAGTAATTATGGTCACAAAGTCTGCACAGGGAGGAGATCTGCGTTGATGGATGAGTCACCTAAACATCAGACTTTAACAGGAGACCACTGTTTCTTTGCTGTTTCCAACCATCAGTCTATGTTTCTTTGTTTTTTTTTTAAACCTTAATCAACGTTATTATTGATGATGTCAAAGGTATCCTAACCATTTTAACCCCAATCGTCATGTTCGCTTAAACCTAACCAGTTTTTGTTTGTACTTCATCATAGATCAGAACAAAAAATATATTTTTCAACAATTATTTTTGGTTTTGGAAGATACAGACAAATCTGAAAGTTCTGAAAATGCTTCTATGTGTCATTCTAGATGGTATGGACAAACAACTTATTCTGTGATTTAATTTGAACTACTAAACTCTTCTCTAACTGATCAGAGTAGCCGCAATAACTATTATATACAGTACCACAATACTTATTAAAGCTCATATGATAGATTCCATATATTTGTATACAGTAAATACAGTCCAGCCTCTTGCAGTGCTCTTTAGTTCTGTGGTGATAGTTTGGCAGTAGGATTGTGTAATGAGGAAAGAGATCCTCTTTATTCCATCACAAAGTATCAGAGCAGTTTTCATCCCCCAAGCCAAAAGCTTCTGCTTACTGTATCTTCAGCTCTGCCTATTCCTCAGATGCCTTCACTGCCCCCACAAACCATAATAATACTGAGACCTGCCAAAGTCATACTGACAACTAGCTCAGTGACTTTGCCATCACTTCCATTTGTTTATTTTTGAGTAAAAATGTGCTGACTGTTTTTGGCCATGCAGTTTATAGACTTTATGCACTTCAATATGGCAAATTTATTTAGAACTTTTTCTGGTCACCAGTGCTTGATGATGTCATGCATCATCTGTCTCTGTTTGCTCCCTATCTCTGTCTGTCATCAGGCAGGACACAGTGGACTACTTCTGCCCTGGCTGCCCTCAGGCAATCATGTGCTCCACTCTCAGACACACGCGCGCACACACACACTCAGTGAGGGCAGTGCAGAGGTGCACGTACTGTATAATCTTCAGGAAGTGATTAGGGGGTGTGAGATCAAAGGTTTTGTGCGACAGGAAAACATTCCTCCCTCCATCTCCCCTCGAGGCCAGGAGGACAGACAGCTTCCTCATGTTTGACTCTGACTGCTTCGACACAACTGATGCTTGAGCAGCTTTTATGGTGCAGAAAGCCCTCACAGAAAACCATTATGGCATAAAATCATTTAAACCAAAATGCTTGATTCTAAATGGTTTTAAAAAGGACTTTAATCATTTTAAACAAACTTCATGTTGTGGCAGGAGGTACTTTTAAACATAATGTAATGTGGGATCCACACCCTAAAAAAGTGAGTGCACAGATAAATTACTGAAGGTGCTGAAATACCTGAAAATTTTACCTCCTTCAAAACCACCAACATCACAGCAGATGCAGAGTCTTATCATCATCAGTCTTATCAACCGAATGTTTATTGATAATTGTTGTAATAGCTATACACACACACACAGATATATATATATATATATATATATATGAAACTGAGAAGGCTTTACGAAATATGCAATATACATATGGCAGGTATAAAATCTAAAGAATGTGTAAACATGTATCATGTAAAAACTTGATCAAATCTAATTGAATATATTCAGTTAGTTAACAAATATCAACTGGAAGTGGTAGAATGTTATTAAGTACATTTACTAACTGTAATTAAGTTTAAATTTAAGGTACTTTTACTTTCACCATATTTATCTGAGAACCATTGTCGCTCTAGTTATTGCACTGCAGATTAATATTTTACATACAAAACAGGTTGTCATCTAATAAATGATAATATATTGTTACAGAATAATCTAACCAGTAGTTAGTAGTAAAAATCATTAAAATGCTGTTTATATGTCGATGCATTAGTAAATATAACTCTACAATATATGCTGTATTGATGTAACTCAAGGTACCACTGCATATGTGAAAAAAAAAAAAAAAAATGAAAAAAAAAGTTGTCTAAAGCCTTTTGTGGCTCCAGAGGGAACTGTGTCTGATCAATGTCCTCAAGTGATGGCAAGGGCAGAAAACCACAAGGTTAAAAGTGAAAATCTGAAATCTGAAGGTGTGGAGTTTGAAAGAAGTGAGTTTACCAGATTGTAGCCTGCTCCTGCCTCGAGACTACACCAGCAGCCACTAACAAAACATGGTGGGAGAGTTGCATTGTGGGTAAATTATGGGTCAGGTGGCAGGTTTTGACAAGGAAGAAGAATGTGAGGAATAAAAAAGATAACATCTCGAGTTCTGCTGCATCAGCTTTGCTGCATTGTCAGTCTAACAAGGGAGTAAAATCCTAAACTGGTGGACTACTCTTTTAACATTTTAATTGCAGTAGTTTTACTTGTATGAGGATATATTCATATTGTGGTATTGCTACTTTTAGTTGGATAGATGGATCTTAATACTTAGTACCAGCGCTGGAAGATCTTAAATCTGTTCATCAAGAAATAGGATTTTTGTATGAAATGACAAATTAATTATGAAATTAATTAGTTATGAAACTAGGAACAGGCCTAAATTTCTCAGTAAGTGGTGAGATTTTTATTTTTCCATTGTATTAGAGGTGGTGATAGTTTATTGAAGTCCATGGTTCTGACAGATTTTCAGATGTATTGCTTCCAAAACTGGAGGTGTGACTGAGGTTGAAACAGACTAAAATTTGTGGTTTTGAACCTTAAACATTTCTGTCTACAGAATGTATTATCGGGAATATTCCTGGATTTTATTCTATGCAAACAGAAAGGATTGAGAGGATCATCATGCTTAATGTCATTTCAGGCCCATGCACATATGCATGTACACAGTCTTTAATGAAATGATACCACTGTTAGTCCGACACTCTTCCCTAAGGAAAACACAAAACCAAGTGAAGGCAGTTTACATTTGTGTTTTCTGTTAATAATTTTTTTAATTAATACTATATTATTCATTTAAACTCCCATTAAATGTGCTCAGCTGACACAATAAAAATGCAATGCATTTGCTGCTCTCATCATTGACAGCATTTGTCTTTTCTCGTCTTGAACCGAAGATATGAAAAGTATGAAGAACAGTAGAGGGCAGTAGACACCAGAGGCTGTATCCGTATGTCTGTGTGTGAGTGTGTGTGGAAGTGTATGAATGTTTGTCATTGCAGTGTTTCTAACACCCCTGGAAGTCAGCCCAGCCACTGTTTGACTGACAACAATGAGCAGCAGCGTTAAAGTCAACAGAAACTGAAAATGTGATGATATGGCTGAGTGAATATTCAAGTTAAAACAGCTTTCAGGGCTTTTGAACTGACATGAGCTTCAGACGTAGTTTCAACCTTCTTTACGAAATGTGACATTTATTGTACACCAATTTTCAAGGAGTCTAATGTCAAAGTTCTACGATATGATTTTCCTGAACTAAAGCAAATGGGAAACAACAGAGTAGTGCTTGGTATTTGTAGGTTCTAGTTGCAGGATTTTCTGCTTTAACTTATCCTACAGTTAAGTGAATATCTGATTCATAGATTTGACTGTTAATTGAGAAAATAATCTGCAGATTTGGTGTGATTTAAAGTAATAAGCAGTTGCAACCTTACTGTAAATGGATGGATATGCTGCAGGGGATGGAAGTAACTTCAACTACAAGTGTTCAAAATGCAAGTTGAAACGTAAAGACATGCTCATGGAAATGATCAGACTCCAAAAGTGAGAGACTTTCAGAAAATAAAGTTGTGGCTGGACCAACTGTCTGAACAGAGGACTGGTTTGAACTTGAAATATCATTCAGGTCAACCCACCTGCCCGGAAAAGTGACAATAACTACACATGTGGCCAAAATTGAGTTAAGACTCAAATGTGAGCTTTTGACAACTCCTTTACCACATAAGAAATAATACCATTGAGCTGCTGCAGTCAACTAGACAGCCAAAGCAAGCGAGCTATATTAAAGCAACATTATGCAACTGTTTCACCTTAAAGTAACAGCTTCAAAATCATTTTAATGGTACACTGAGTTGTAACAGGGAGAATAACACATTCACACCATGCACTTGGGTTAAGTGACTATGAACTCTCACAGGAGGTCTGTAGCACTTGCATAAAGTGTGTAATATTTCATGGCACTATATCACACACACAGGAAGCAAGCTCGGTAATTCTTTCTTTCATTTATCAACCCCTTCGATAAATTTTGTGTCTGTTGCCTGAATGATTGCCAGACTTTGTTTTCTGTACATGAACTGTTAGCTTCTAGCGGTACACTGCTTCCACTACCCATAACTGCTCAGACTCAGCGCCCAGCAGACTCTAATGTGCCAGCATCTTGTAATTACCACATGTAGCTGCAGCTGCCACTGTTGCTGGTGATCAGCAAAAATTATGTAGTGTTGCTTTAAGTGAAAGTGGGCTAGCACTGGCTTCCCTTAGCAAGGTAAAAATAAATGTATTTATTAATTTTTCCTAGCTGTAAATGAAAACTAGACATTCTGATTGACATTCTGATTGTAATTCAATGTGTTATTCCACATAGCTAAATGAAGTGGTAGCTAAATCCAGGATACATGACCTATATATCACTAGTCAGTATCTCTTTTGCTGTCTAGTGCTAATTTGCTTTTAACAGGGACTGAGAAACTTGAGAACCCTGGACCCCACAAAGTTTTCTGTTGTTCCACTAAAGGGGATTAAATGCAAACTATGAGATGTTTGCTTTAAGTTTTTCTTCTATCTATCTTGAAAATCTTTCTGTCTGTCTGTCTTTCCTCTTCTCCCACCTGCCTGCTCACTCTGCTCGTTTCCTACCTGTCTGCATGTCTGTCAGCCTGTCTGTGTGGGTGGTCATTTAATCACAGACTGTATGTGGTCCTTCATCCTTCTGAGGGCGAGAGGGCAGATAGAATTAGAGCTTTAGAGCATCTCTGATTAGACAGGCAGCAGCTTGTGTGTGTACAAATCCATCAACAAGGGGTGTTAACGTGATATTTCTCTCTGGAGCAACAGTTTAATCTTTTCTCAAACACATGACAAAACTCTACTAGGCAGTAAACATGTGAGATTTGTTGGTGCATGACATATGGTTTCGATACTGATGTGTTTCTAATTCAGTTTTTGTTGAAAACAGGGCAAAATATGTTTGAAAAAGTCTGCCCATCACCCACATCACAAAGACAATAAAGATATTCAAAATCTCCTTACTCATTAGCTACAACTCTTACGTCATTACATTGAGTAAAGACTGTGAAGTGTGTGCTAACAATATGGATGTTAGATAACTGCTGGGAAAAAATAATGGCCAAAAAAATAAATAAAAATAAAGTCATAAAAATAAATCATTATATGAGGTGGCAATAGTAAAAGGGCACAGCACAAATGGGGATGGATTTTCAACTTGCTAAACAATTTGGGGAAAGCTTGTTAAAATTGAATGTTTTACTCTAAAAAGAGAAGAGAGGCAAAAGTAAATATATTTCAACTAGAAAAGGCATCTCTTTTTTATGGTAATATTACTTTAGTGCACTGTACAAACTACTATTGGTTATGAGGCTATATTATTCCTTGTATTTTAATGTGTCAATCTGGAAAAAAAAAGAAAGAAAGAAAAAGAAAAAGAAAGAAAGGATAAAAGGTCCCTCTCTCTTACTTAGTGGTATGGAGAAGATAGACGTGGTTCTCTTTGCCCATGTTTAGAGAATAAAATATATTTATATATGGAATCTAATTTGTGGTTCACACAGTTTGTAGAAATTCCATTTAAATGGTATTGCTGGTGATATTCAACATTTTTCTTATTGTCAACTAATCCCGTGGAAAGACCAGAACCAACAATGAACTACTAACTACTACTGTGAATCTAAAACCTGATCTATCTCCATTGTTTTAAAAACACATCATTGAGCCACATCACTGCACTGGGTGACATGTTCCTTCATGACCATGAATAATGGGAGCTGTGGTTTATCTTAAGTCAGTCCCACATACACCACTGCTACTGCTGCTGCTGTAAATACTCACTAAAAAAACCAAATGTGAAGCAATCCACAGCTGAAAATAGTACCCAACAAATGTACTATTTAATCCTTTTTGAGTAACTTTGGATAAAAACTACAGCTACAGCTTTTTCAATGAAAAACTCTTGGCAGTGTGTTCTATGCATTGCTGCAGGTCAGAACTTGCTATTGAATCTTTATCACCACATTGGTCCAGAATGAAATATCTCAACAACTACCAAATGGATTGCCATGCACATTCATGGTCGCCAGAGAATGAATCCTACTGACTTTGGTGATCTCATAACCTATCCTGTAACACCACCATGAGGTCTATTGGACGGATTACCATGAAATTAGCTAAACACACTCATTCAACTTGTTCAATACTTTGCTTTATGATCAAATACCTGCAAAAATAATGGCATTCTCATTAGTTTCAGCTGTAATTTGTGTTTATTGCCAATTAGCATGCTAGCAAGCTAAACTAAGATGTTGAACATGGTATAAACATTGTTCCTGCTTAACAGCAGCATGTTAGCATGCTGGTGTTAGCATTTGGCTCACAACCTCATTGTCACCCATTTGCCTCCATTGAATAGAATGAATTTGGTGAACTGACCCTTTAAGATGTATACTCTAGATTTCAGTGTTTTTGTTGTTGTTGTTGTTTTTTAAATTCCAGGCCAACAAAAGAGCACTGTCTTCTTCCTCTTGTTGAAGTATATCTCTGACCCTTTGTTCTAAATATCGCTAAAGAAAGAGGTAGTTACCAACATCCATACTAGCTGTTTTGCATACCTCCCATTCATGCTGGCACCTGCACAGTAACAAACTAAAGCGATGAAGAGTTAAAAAACAACTTCACGACAGTAATTCCTAAAGTGCTCAGCAGAAGTGACAGTGTATAAAATGTAACATTTTTCACCAAACAAAATGAGAGACTGCTTTGAAGCCTGGCAGACAGCTTGTGGGCACATGCCCCCCTGACAGTGTAGACACCCACAAATCCCCAGCGGTGCCACCCTGCCACTCTGCCACCCTGGTGCCACACAGAGACTTGAAACACTAAATTAGAGTCAGTTGGGATGGCAGATTTCGATGCAGAGTCAGGGTGGGCCTATTGGTGTGGTTGGATATGTTGGTGAAATGTGGTTATGTGTGGGTATAAAGTATTTATTTTGGTGATAGAGGGCTGCGTGTGTGTGTGTGTGTGTGTGGTCTGTGTCTGTGTGTGTGTCTAGCCTGTATGTCCAGCCATGTGATCTCCTAATTAAAATGTCACTCTACAGCAGATTGAGATCTAAACAGGCTATCAGGTCTAACTACTGTATTTTACTGCAAAGTAAACAAACACCCATATCTCCCCATTTTATTTGTATTTTAGTGAAATGCAGTGAAAATATGCTTAAAAATTACACATTTCTAACTGTTCTGGTTTTTAAAGTTTATGGATGTCCTCTTCAATCTCATATATCTTGTCATTTTCTTGTACAAGAGCTGTCCCCCCCAGAAATATTGGTGACACCTCATACTAATACTTCTCTATAGGCTATACTGCCACATGGTGCCATTTTAGTTTATTTGGTTACTTGTGTGGATATTATTTAGTGTTGGGGTTTTAACAGTTTTGAATCATGTAACTCCATTATCTTATTCATTGATGTTTGATATTAGCAGGGCATCATCCCACCTTATGAGAATATAAACACCTCATCATGAGACATGAGCGCTTTAAAGAGTTAAAGAGAATTTGAAATGCATCAAACAGAAGAGGACATAATCACTGCAGAAGCAATGTTGTGGGTATTTATTTATTTATTTATTTATTTTGAGAGTTTACTTTTATGTTAGCACATTTGTTCTATTGCATTCATGCTGATGAACAGCTCAGTGATTTAGAGCCTCTGTTTCCCTCACAGGATCATCACTGGCTCTTTGACATGAGTGGAGTCAGTTAGCTGCATGGCCTCAGTGGAAACTGGAGCAAAGTACATCAGATGAAATTTGAAATGATTTAAATGCTTAAGGTGTCAAATTGTTAGATTATTCATAAACAGTTGTTTTTATTCTGATCACATTTTTCTGTTTTGTTTATCCCATTGAGATATTGCTGCACATTTAAATCAACTCAGTGTGTTAATAATATGCATATGTTTTGTATTTCTAGTCTTTGCCATGTATTTGGGTATATGATATCATTTATTGGTCATCAGGATTATTTTGATAGTCCAGCATTGTTAAATTATTGAGGTCCAGTCCAACCAAGACATTGATTGGACCATTTTAGAACATGTAGCCAATATGAGGCTGTTAGCTATAAAGCTAAAGAATGCATACTGTATACATTCATTTGCGCATAATCGCTAAAAAGCCCTGTTGATGATGGTAACGACATATTTCTACTTCCCAGGAACATCCAAGAAGGACATCAGTGTGATGGTCACGTGACATCACACCCAATCTCAAAATAGGAGCTCACTGTTTTTGGCATAATTTTACACCTTTGACATATCCAGACAAATAAATATAAAAAAAAATAAATGAATACATATCCATATTTACCAAAGTAAGTATCCCAAATATTAACTTTATGGGTATACAAGCATGATGAGTGTTGCCTAATTTCTGGCCTGAATTTTCCAGAATAAAGGCCATCAAAGAAGGAGAGTTTGAGTTGTTAATAGTTTCTGTGCCCTGTAATAAGCAAAAAATGCTTTTTTGTTGCTGTTGTTGTTATTGTTGTTGTTTCTGGTGTTTTCATTTTGCTGAAATCAAATGGTCTGTGTACCTTTGTGTCCTTTCCTCAAGGGTAGAGTGAAGTATAGGGAAAGTGTGGGATAAACACATCTGTTGAATTACTTCCATGTGTCAATTTAGGCAGTGCAAAATTATAAAATCAACATTTTAAAAAACGAACTCCGTAATTTTGTATTAATTTATTTATTTTGTAAAGGAGCTAAACAAAAAATCTGTAAATTTGTTAATATCTAATATAAAGCACAGTACTCATTTCATTTTTGCCAATTTTATCCAAACTGATAAAGTTTGTTTTTTTAAAGAATGCACAAAAATCTAAAGAAAGGAATTTGACTGTTTGAATGACAGGTGATCTCTGGGAATGGAAGTGCAGAAAGACTACAGCCATGTCCGCTTAAATTGTTGCCAAAATAGAAAAAGACAAGGAGCTTGTGGAACACCACTTCAAGTTAGAGCAGTTATTCATTAAAAATCATTTGTTTTCACTTAGTGCTATGTCTTTTGGTAGGAGTAGTGCCTGTTACAAAAGAAATTGGTACCCATTTAATTCTCCTCACGACTTAAGTTTGGATCTCAGCATAGCTATTAGAAAACACCTTTCACACACACACACACGCACCATAAACAGTCACTGAAAAATGCCCTCCTTGTATTTCATCCAAGTGTTTTTTTTCGTACGCACAGAGCACCCGTCTCTTTTGTTTTTACCCAAACTCTGGTGAGATTCCAACTCGAGGCGAATGCGGCTGGAGAAGGACGAAGGAAAAACATGTTGGAATTTTCTTCTCCTCTCAGATCTTCAGGGTTTCACAGCAGCAATTATACAGAAGTGTTACCAGATGCTTCTCGCCATTGTCGGACCAAAAAACCACGTATCTGCACAAAGTCAGTCTGTCTTTCAGGATTGGGAAAGGGAGACACTTTTTTCTTTTTCTTTTTTTCTTTTCTTTTCTTAATTTACGCCAATGCAGTTTTGAAATTTCACTTTGGATTTTTAACAAAATACCTCAGGGTTGATGAGGCTCACTCTGCATACAAACCAACGGTGAAACATCCGTTCTGAGGTAGAAAAACATTGAAATCGTAGTTACATGGTTATTTCCTGACAGCAGCATTCGGTTTCTGCAACCTTATCTTATCCTTGAACCTTGACTCCTAGCTCTCTCCAATTAGTTTAAGAAAAACACACTTAGATGCACACACACACACACACACACATATGCACAAATCCATGCATGGGCATGTTGTGGTTTTTACTGTTTTTATCTTGACTGTACACACATGTATTAATATAAAATAAGTATGCAGATATACCTGTACTCCTACACACAAACACACACACTTATGTAAAACCACATTTTCCACTCACACATCACATTGCAATAAGCAATTAATCATATGCAATTCACTGTGTCATCCATCACACAGCTAAAACAATACAGAGTGAGAATAAACACTGTTATCTCTGTCTTTAAAGCGGCACGTATAAAACAAAACTTCTTTGGCCATATATGTGAAATATTGTAGGATTATCAACACTACTGTTTACTGCAGACTTCATCAGGTGAGTTTAATCTGCAAAAAACTCAAAAGACAAAAACTGTAAAGACACCTCCGTCTAAAAACCTAATTTTGCAGCGCAGTAAGAATATTTAATGATTACTAGAAAAAGGTTTATTTTTAAAATTGAAATAAAAATTAATATAAAAGATCATGTTACTAGAATTGTTTCTGATCTTACTAAATTCTTGAAACAAGATGTCTGGCTCTCTGAGGTTATTCCACAGCATCTCTGTTGGGTTAACATCTAGGCTCAGACTGAGCCACTCCAAAAGGTGAACTTTCTTTGTTTGAAGTCATTCTGTCATAGTTTTACTTCACCGGTTAGGGTTATTGTCCTACTGCATCACCCAGCCTCTACTGCTGGCAGACAGTCTCCCTGACATTATCTGTAAGATACAGTACTTTGATAAACTTGGGGATTTCAGTTCCTCCCCCTTGATAATGGCGAGCTGTCCAGGCCCAGAGGCAGCAAAGCTCCAAATCAAGATGCTCCCTCCACCTAATTTCACCACTGGGATGATGTTTTCATGTTGGTATACAGTGTTCTTTTTACACCACATGTCATGCTGCTTGTTCAGTCCACAAAACATGTTCCCAGTAGTGTTGTGGTGTATCAAGGCACTTTTTGGCAAATTTCTGGCACATGAGGATGTTTTTCTTCTTCTTCTTCTGTGGTGTCCACGGTGGGACACTATGAACTGTTTAGCCAGGATTTGTGTATGGTAGACTCACGAACAAAGCCTTTAAACTGTTGGAAATCAGAGTAACTCTAACCAACACCTCCAATCTGATTTCATTGACTCGACTGATTTGCTAACTCCTGACTCCAATTAGTTTTCACTAGCCTCTGGGTTCACATACTTTTTCCAACCTACACTGTGAATGTTTGAAATATTATTAATAATCTCAGTATTCATTATAGACAAGACCTATTATTAATTATTAGTCAAAACTGATTGAGATTGATTATAAATGTAACTTAGATAAAAATCTGACAATGTGGGTTAAGGTTAAAGTTTCCACTTACACTAACCTGCTGCTGGCTGAAGCTGTATATTTACACACAGACATGAGTGGCAGCAATTTTCTTATCCAACTTGCAGCAAGAAGAAAGTGAATAGTTGTATTAAAAAAATAATTGCTCCTATTTTATTTTTCAAGCTCTAAAAATGTAGAGAAAATGTGCTGAAATCAACTAACAAACAGCATAGTCAATCACTGATCCACTCTACAGGTAATTGAGCTTGAATCTACCTGGCGTAGCCAAACAGGTTATCCCCACCAGCTGTACAAGACTAATGGAAAAAAGGTTGATTATGACAAATCAAATATTTCTGACACTAGTTGCTGTCTCACTGGCTTAACCTCAGAGTGTATCAGCTTTCAGTTTTCGAATGGTGGGGAGCTGGAGGCCGTTTGTAAATGGGAAACTAAATACCTAATGTGGGCACACAGAGGGATTATGGGTATTTTTGGTTATGTGTGGTAAGCTCAGTTTTCTGACACTGGGGTTTCGACCCAGAGCAGAAACACATTTGATATGTGCACCCACACACGCACGCACACACACACATACAAATGCATACTATAGTATACTGTAAGCATGCACATATATTACTCCCACACATAGCACCCTTCCTCCCTGACCCCACCAACACACATACATACTCACTCACTCATTCACACACCCACAGAGAACCTGCCTATGCTCTCAGTCTCTCCTGGTGTCTCCAGAGGGAGGGTAACTGCTGTGAAGCCAAGCTACTGAGAGCCATTCGCCTCTTTTGGTTGATAGGGATCAGTGGGCAAAAGATGCGGTGGAGTCTAACTCTCTTCACAATCTTAGAACACAACAGTTTCCCACCTTTCCCTCTGATTTTCCTCTGAACTTTTAATACTTTATTAGCAAGCCCCTGAATGCATCATTAAGCTCACTAGTTATAGTTCGAAGATATGATACTGTTTGAATCCAAACAGGGCTGTCTAAAGATGTGTTCAGATAGAACAAAAGAAATTTTTGTGCGAAATATTTGCACAGATTTGACTGGTTGGACAATGTTTATTTGGCCGGCCGCAGCTAATAACAAAATACCAAATGTACAGATATGGGATATAAGCTACTAGTACGCATGTCCTGACCATGTTTTAGTGTGGGAGAATTCCTTTTAAAGCTTATTCAGTTTAACCTCTGATTGATTCAGTAACGCACCCCTCAGTTCCTTCCTTTTCTTTCTTTTAGCCCTTTGGTTTCTCATTCATTGTATATTTTAAGAAGTAGATTATAAAGCCATGGAATACGTCTTATATTTCATTGTTATTAGAGTATGTTATGTTGACATTAGGCAGATTAAGATGCCAGCATCACTGTAGAGTCTTGTTTTGCGATTTATTTAGCTGGGTGTCACAGCTGAACCCCAGGAGAAGCCCCCATATCTTTCTTTTTCCCCTAAAAACAACTCAGTCTGCTCCAGGAGAGCGCTAATTCATGAAAACCACCAGTTCTCCTTGGTGTGTTGATCGTCCGCCCGAAGGTGTATGCAAACAAAGTTTCACCACCTCCAGCCAGCGGCCACCCGCACAGATCATTCTGTGTGCCTGCAGGGAAATTTAGAGCATGCCCCTGTTCGATGCAGTCGGTATAAGCACATCAGTGTGCTCTTGAAAGATCAAAGTTCTACCTCCGTAACCTTTAGATCCCTAAAAAGTAATTACAACTGCAATTTTTCAACCCAGTCTTTCTAGTTCCCACTAAATGAGTCATTTTCCTGTCCCACTTCAGTCTAGCACAAGATTACTGAGCTGTCAGTAATATCAGTTTTATGTTTGAGCTTAGAGCTTAAGGGATAAGTAATTTTATATTGAAACTTAGAATGAAAATATGTCTTACTACTATGATTACTACTACTACAAATTCTATTAGTAATAATAATGATAATAATATTAATAATAATAATAATAATAATATTATACTGAGTATACACAACTACAGGCACATGCCTTGTTAGTGAACATGTTGTTAGCTGCCTCTTCATATATCTATGTAGTCAGTTAAAGAGATGCAGAGTCACACATGATTTTGTTTAGAATTAATCAGCCTGACCACTCATTGAGTTTGTATGGCCTGACGGTTTGGAGTAACTAAATTAATGCAGTAGTACCAAACACTGGTGACTAGGAATCAAACCCGTAAAATACCATTAAATATACAAACCTACTCATATTTGCAGAACCACTGAACTACCACCACAACAGCAAATTTATTTAGTACCATTCATTTCATGTTATCTGCTGATTCATATCTTGAGCTGAATGTGACAGTTTTAACTTGAAACTGCATGACTAGCTGGTTATTGAGAGAGAGAGAGAGTGAGAGAGGTAAAGAAGGGGTGAAGAGTAAAATAGAGAAACGAGAAAACAAAGCAAGACATGAACAAGAGTATAAAGAGATTGAAAGTGAGAACGAAACCAACAAAGGAAGGGAGAAAAGAGCTAATTTTGAAAAAAAAAAAAAAAAAACGTCTCTGACGTGCTAAAGCGTGAAAGTAGTGACCAGCTCCAGAACCTTGTGGGAATTTATTCATGTGACTGATTGTGGTATTCTAGGAGTTTGGAGTATGTGTGTACAGTATGTGCTTTTCATTAGGTATTTCCCTAGTTTTCAGCATAGTCTCACCTTGTTTTATACATTACGACATATACAAACAGGACGCAGGCATACAAAGTCACACAATGGAGAAGAGATGTCAGGTGGAAGGAACCACCATGGCTTTGTATAACTCAGGTTGCAAGAGGAGCCATGCACACCTCCCGTAACACGTAGAGTATATAAAGAAACGCACATCGCAAACAGTCCCAAACATCTGCATGTTTGCTTTTAGCAGCCCAGAGAAGCATAATTTGGCTTTATTGTGCTCTTAAGTCACGGAGGCTTGTAGAGAGCTGTGCATCTCTCAGCAGCACTCTGTGAGCTCCCTGCTACTAAACTAATTGACATTAGGACTTTAGGAAACTGAAGCTAAAGAAAAAGTACAGACAGAAAAGAAGTGCAGCATTTTGTACAGGCACAAAAGAAACAGTAACGCAAATGTCCCAGAACAACACCTGTACATTCAATTACATATGCAGCCCAGAAAAGTGTTACAGCCAGATGTATGATAGGGTGGGACAGATGGCAGAATCAAGCAAACACACCTTGCACATCCCTTGATCCTTATACCTAGCACCATTAATTGATTTACCCCCAGCCACTTGGGGGCAGGAACAGGTTGTAATTAGTTGAGAACCATCACCTGAAAAAGCTAAAATGTCAAATATGTCAGCAAACAGTAGCCCAATTACAAACCAGTGTATTGACCTGACTCTTAATTTCTCTGACCTTCCACTCTTTCTGCACCTTTACACATTCTCACCTGCGCCCAGGCAGCCTGCAGGCTTTTGAGCTTAAAATGTTTTCACAGCACATCACAAGCAGCTTTTCGCTTAAAACAGGACTTGTGCATGGACACACGGAAGGAGGACGGAGCAGAAACCACAAACAGGAAACCAAAACAATGAGCTTAAAGACAGCCATTGTAGCACTGAGGAGATACAGGTTGGGTGATGATTCTCTGTGGGTTTTATATTATATGTAAACTCTCAGAAAAAGGAAGAATTTAATAAATGTGCACAAAATTTAGAATGAAGAAGCTATTTGTAAACCACAAACAAGACATTATGTTAGAGGAAGCCCTCTAACGCTCAGGCTTATCCTTACAACTGCAACACACTCCAACAATACTACTCACGACACGAGTAGCAACACATAACACCATGTTACTGCATTGTCTTATCTCTGAAGTACTTAAACCAGGATATTTCAGCGACTTCACAATACTGATTAAACTCTACACATGCCAGATCCTGTTGGACTCCTCTCAAAATCTTTGGGCATTTTTTTTCAAACCAGCATCATGTTCATTTTGACCAGTGAGTGATATGCTGAAGCACTCTCCTTACATGTGGTGGCCATATCGCACCAACACTGAGGACATTTGTCTTTCATCAACTCTAAGTACCTTGCAGCAATCTAACTGTAAATTGTCATCCTCAGCACAGCATCAAGCAGTTTGAGAGGCGCTGCATAAACAACCTTTCAGAGGGATTCGTTTGATTTGATTCCTCCTACAGTGGAGATGTCTGGACAATGGTGGACAGTATGTTTTGAGCTCTGAAGCCAAATTAGTAGAGGATTACCTTGGCAAATACTAACAATAGAGCAACTGAGAGATACAAAACATTTCTACAGAGAAACTACACATGTACACACAAAACGCACATGTGCTGAGATACAATGTTGTATAAGAGAAATGGTTACATTTACACAGACAACTTAATGCACACATGTCCACAAGAAGATACAAGGGTATGTTTAAGACACAGAAGGGGAAAGATGCTACATTTACAGAGAGAAAATAAATGCAAACACACACACATGATGTAGGTGATAGCAGGGCAGACCTCTTTAGCTGTCTTGCATATGGCTGCAATTGACCAATAGGGTGGTGGATAATGGCAGCCGACGCAACCGGGTGGTAGTAATTATCTGACCAGCCTCTTTATGTAGCTTTAAATAGTGTCTGTTATACTAAAATAAACTGTCTCAGCTCGCCGACATTTGACCCCTGACACCGGACCTCCTGGCAGGCCAGGTGCGACAAAGGCTCTGCCATCTTGGACTTACGCTAAAATAGGAGGCACACCTCTCTTCACCCTTTGAACCTGAATCAAAAAAGAAGCATGCTTTGGTTTCGTATAGCCCAAAGGCTTAGCAATCCACCATTTTCAGAAACTGTGCCACCTCCTCTCTTACAGTCTTCAACTGAAACATAAAAACTATAAAACCTTTGGCAAGGTACTTCAAGGAAACTCTATTATTTTTCAACCTTAGCACTTCTAACTATAAAGTCTATTTTAACTTTGAACCCACGCTTTCACTGAAGATGATAGAAATGTTAACTGTGGCATGTATTGGACATGTATTGGTGCAAGTAGTGTTTGTAAAGCTTTTCTCAACAAAACATGAGTTTACATAATGCTGTTTCAAATTTGTTCTGAGTTCAACCAAAAGTAAAATATTTGCCCCTGGATTAGCTAATATAGTTAAATGTAGGTCTACTTGTAACAATCAGTAGACTAGAAACTAGATTGGTATTCAGTTTACACATGCCATTTTGTTGGACATATGTGAGTCTGTAGATTACACAGTTGTACGTGGGCATGTTGTAGGAGAAGTCGTAGCAAAGAGGGCAATTTGTTTACTTTGTTATTTCCGTAAGGAAATAAGAAAACTAATGAAATGCGTTTTTACCTTGGTTACTGTGATATTTGTGTTGATGCTACATGTGTATTTTTACAGTAAGCAAAAATGTAGAACATTGTTAATATTAACTGGTGTGTTGTGTAACTTAACTAAACTGCAGCAGTGTGTCTCTAAAGTCTGCATATAGCAGAACTGTAATACCACAGACTAACAAGCTAAAGGCTAACAGGTTAATAAGTATTACTTTACAATATTTGGCATTCTTTTTCTTTCAAAATGAACATCTTCGAAAGAATTGCCAAATTTTGGAGGCATTGGATTATTCTCCAAAGCACTGTTGTGGTGAAATGTCAATGGTGAGATCTGTATTGCAGCCCAACATTTCCATCATCTGGAGAGCTATCATTTTGGGGACAAAGCTGTGCTGAACTCTATTCTTTCACTTAACACACTCTTTCCTTCTGTGTCTGAAACCAGATCGCCACCTGTTCACCTCAAAACACCTCCTCTTGTGTTTCACACACATAAACACAGAAAAGAGTTACTTGTCTCTGACCTGTGATTATGATAGCCCTGTGGAGCCACCTGCAGCCCGCCTCCCAGACACTCACACAAGCAGCGGCCAGACTCCGTGAGAGACCCCGTTGACCATGTAATAACACAGAGGGCTGATGTGGTAAAAATCTCTCTCATACACACATACACATAATTTATAGACATTAAAAGAAACACAGTATAGTGGATGGAGGATATAAGGAGCTCACAGCTGAATAGCTTTATATGTACCCACTGGAATCATGAGGTGTAAGCATCCATCCTCCAGAATCACCATACCAGTGAATCAACACTCTCTGAAATACTTTGAATAAGCTTTCATGAAAGAAGATTTATTGCAGGACCATAGTTTTAGATTAATTGAATGTATAAGTGTATTGCAGGCCAGTTTATGCAGTTTTAACATTCTCTTTCATATTGAAACTTCTTACTGTTCAACTGGGCCAAAGTCAAAATAGACAGTAAATATGTGTGCAACAGGGCAACAGAAATTTCTCTGTGTGATCATATTTCCAGTTCATGGATAAGTATACTAAAGTAGGGAGTTTTAGCCAGGTTTTACTAGCATATCCTGTGGTTATTAAACAAAATCTTTGCCAAAACATTTATGTTATTATATGTCTTTGCATTGATATGGCTGGCATGTGTCTAATCTGTTTGATTGTCTTATGGGAAACGTTATACTGAACGTGAAGCAGCCCAGACACTGGAGAATGGAGCGGTAAAGTACTTTTCAACAATGTCACATTTGACTGTAGATACATGGAAATACTTCTTTACAAAAATCACAGCCTGGGCAAAGAGTTCATATAATAACAACTCTGTTCTAAGGTTAAATATTTCTTTCCTCTTGCCCTTCAGTCGCATCTGGCCAGCTTCAAATAACCACACATATACAGAGCATCAGTACAATTCCTACACATTTTTCTATCCATATCAAATTCTCTAAATTCATTGCAATAGGTTTACAATACAGAGGTCTTATACAGTAACTTCCTCTGAGAAGATCAAATTATTGATGACACTGCACTATAAAAACTTTTAATTAACTTTAATTAACAAACATTTTTCTTGCCCATGTTGTCCCACCTCTTTTTGTTCATAAACATATGTTGAAACATTTCTGTTTTCTGTGCTGCAGTGGTCCATTTACTCTAGTGTTTCAAGAGCTTAAACTTATCACTTACCACTCAAAAGACTTGAGAAGTCCCAGTGTTATGTACAAAACATACCAGCTATAGAGCTTGTATGTTGGGCCAGATCCACCCATGACAACGGAGCAAGCCCCATTGGCTAAAGATGACTGTGTGATTGCATAAAGCCCAAGAGTTGGAACTAATTTCCTTGTGTTTTTGAAAATAGAACATTCTAATCCACAATGATGTTTGCTCAAGGATGATGAGATTTGTCAGCTGTACCTGCCAAGGGGTCATAGTGGTTGGTTTTGCGGATGACAGAGAGCCCATTACATCATCCAGCACCCATGAAGAGGTTCTGGCAGCAAGGGCTAGTGCCCACATTTGCTTTCAAGTAGTATATGTCACTGGAAAAGGCATTTAGGTCTTACAGTGGTGGTACAGAGTGATGTGTCTTTCTTTTCACCAACTCGTAACAATGGAATTGTAAATTCATACAGCATAACTAATGTGAGACAGCTGGTCTTTATCAGCTCGAATCTATGCAACAGCTGGGTAAAATATATGGATGTACAGGTATTTATCGCCAAATCTTAATGACTGTGGACTTGAATCGCCCCTCTGCAACGTTGATGTTTTTTGGTGAAATGTCTTCGAACTATTGGATAGATTGCTAAGAACTAGAATACATCAATGTTCCCACAGGATTGTAAATGTAGTTAATAGCTCAACCACCCTATACTCATCTACTCATCATCTGGTTAAATGAAAAGGCCCATTACCTAGTCAGGACCAAATACATGCAAGTCATCATCCTCGTTAGCATTTTTATGCTTTTAGTGCTAATACAAATATTTACATGCTGACACACCAAACGTTCCACCCTGAATATAGCATTATGCACATATGTTAATATGCTGGTATTAGCCTTGGCTAACTCACAGAGCTGGTATGGCTGAAGAGTCTTGTACTGAGACAGAGATAAAACAAGTAGATACAGATAGCTCAGACTTTTTCATCCGATATTTATCACACACTCTCTTATACTTCCTTCCTCCTCCTCTGTACTAAAAAACACATCTGCTCTGCTACCCGTGCAGTAAATAAAAACTCAGATATCCAGCTGGACTGATCTCTTGATTCAGGATTTTTCTTTGTTTTTTACCATCATTTAAGGTCACCACAGGTCTAATTCTACAGCGCAGAGACAATTGGGGTCGGAAAGAGGCCCAAAGTTTGGGGACACACTAGCGATGATGTCTGGCACACAGAGGAAGCCAAACTAAAGCGTTTATGGTGACAAACCATTTCCTGTTCCGCAATTACCACCATTCCAACTCTGCACTGAACACAGTTCAGGCCTGGAATGACATTTGGGCAAACGCTGGCGATGTCTGCCCAGTACGCCTGCACTTTGTTGTTGTTATTATTATTGTCTGTGCCAGAGAGCAGCCCATTAGCACATACCTGGTCCTCCTCTGCCTCTCTACCACCAAGGTAGCCAGTAAAGAATCGGATCAAATTGTTGTCCCTAATCGGAAATTGCTGGGTTGAAATTGATTTGCTGTCTTCACTGAAGCCAGTACAGTCCCGTGTTGAAAAAATTAACTATATTAGTTTATACAGTGGTAAAGTACTAAATAGACATATTTAAGACCTATGAAACAGTGAAGAAGGATATTGTAGTTGAATAAAGATTTGTACCATTAGTTAAATAATGTTCCGTTGAGAATAATAATTATTATTTATCATTAATTTTCTTTTTCTTTCCAAATAGACTAGATAAACATTTAAAAATACCTTATAACTATAAGCAATTATTGCGGTTCTCTGGCTTCAAATATACAAATATATCCATTAAACAGGATACTTAGTTTTCTTTCTTTTTTCTGACAAAGAAAACCATTTTAACTATCACTTTAGGAAATATTTGTTCCTCAAAAAAGACACAGTTCTCTATTGGCTCTATCTTTTGCATATGTTATATGAAAGCAAGAAGTTCTATGTCTGACAATTATTTCACCACTGTAACAGTATTTTTACTGTCTTATAATGACTAATAATGTCTTATATATGACAATAAGTAACTATGCAGTGCAAGTCACTGTAAATGTATTTCAGAATCGGTATAGTCATACTAGAGAATTTTAATAAAGTATGTATTTAAAATGTATCCACCAGGCCATGAAAAGAGAAAATCTTTTCTCTCACAGAAAATATGAAAAATCAAAGTGAAGACACTGTAGGTGTATATAGGCTCACAAGTTGATGCGCTTCACCATCATAGTAGTAAAAACATAGAAACCCTCGCAAAAAGAGAGGTATAAAGATAAGTATAAAAAGAGTAGAATAAAACAATTTCTGCTTAGTGTTTGTGTGTGCCCAGTTCATTATTTTTTTTATTTAAATTTTTTAATGTATTTATTTATTTTTGATCTAATGGAAAGAACATAAGCAGTATGCCATCAAGTCATCTACACTAAAGGAAAATGAGATGAATTTGGTTTCAAGCAGTGGTGGAGGAAGTACCCAGGTTCTCACAAAATAACAATAAACCATAAAAACGCCCTCCCACTATACATACAAGTCCAGTATCCAAAATCCTATGTGCAGGTGATGTACTATCAGCAAAAAAAAAAAGCATCAAAAGTACTTCTTGGTTTGCGTACATCCATTGCAAAGAATCACAGATACACATATTTATTAATCAGAAACATTGGTTGAGGGTATCAACTCAAACATGAAATACGACGAAATTCCACCAGACACTGCTGAGGGTCGCATTCCCAAAAAGTTGGAAACCCTAGTTTAGATTTCTTAAGTAGAATTGTATTTTATTAGCTTATTATATGCTTCTGTATTAGGCTGCAATTACTTGCCCATTATTATTTAAACCTACATATTCATAGTCTATATGGAATAAGATAAAAACAGTAAATCCATTGTTGAGGCTGGAACTAAAATACTTTTTGGCTTCACATTGGTTGATATTAACTTTAAACACAACTGATTATTTCAGTTTACTAATTAATTAATCAATCAATTTCAGCCTAATATTCTTAATGTAAAAATCTAAAATAAAAAAGTAACATGTAAATCATAAAAACTATAAACATGTAACTGTTGTTTGCAACTGTCAACAAATGACGTGGATAAACATATCTGCTACAGTACAAGTACCTGAATGTTGTACTTAAGTACACACTTGAGTAAAATGTACTCAGTTAATTTCTGGGCCACCATTTTAAGAATAAATATCTTTAAGACGACCTATTCTGGCTGTCAGTGTCTCTAACAGATGGTTGCACTGCAATACAGACAGGGCTTCCTAGCCACTGATTTTTCTATTGTCCTGAAGAGGGAAGGGTGAACATGCAACCATTGTTTTATGTAGGACACAGCGTTTATTTGAAATGAAATGCCATGTGCAGTACAAGAAGTTCTATGTCTGACAACACTACCACTGTAACAGCATTTTTACTGTCTGATAAGTACTGAGCACTTTTATGACACGGTAATTAAAATGCTACACAGTGCAAGTCACTGTAAAATATATTTCTATAATCATTATACTCACCAATGATTTTATCCATCATTCATCCATCCATTCATCTGTTCATTCATCCTGAAGACAAAAAATTATTAATATAAAATTTTAAAAGTAAAAAGAAAATAACTAAAACAGTAAATTCAAAGTGTAAGCGTTGATAGTTCACTTTGTTCATTTCTGCCCTGACATAGGTCGGAGTGGTCCACCTGGCTTGACCAGAAAAAGTGGTGTAAACATCCAGATACAGCCCAGACAACAGGAGTCAGTTTTAGAATTCTACTTTCTCTGATGAATTATCTCAAATGGAAACTATAGTTTGCTCAGGATTATTCAGGCCTGGAGAGATGCTGATGATTTAAAAAATATGAAAGTTCCCATTAATATGGGTAGATACCAGAGGTAAGTTAAAAAGACAACCTAGCTCCAACTCAGGAGGGAGGTAGAGGCTTCCAAGTTTCACAGCCCTCAGCAAGGAAAGTGTTGAATTTCCCCCAGCTTTTTCCACTCGCTGACATGCTGTGCCAAGAACGTATAGACACGCATTTACACACATACACACACACATTGTATACACATCAGGCTGGCCTGTTAGAGCTGCAGGAGAACAACAATATCACAGACACTGAAAATCATTTCCTTTGTACAGTTGTTTGTGAAGGCAGGAGGAGGAGTGAGGTAGGAAGGACAAGATGTTCGCCTCCTGCATGTGGAGTGTGCTAACAAGTATGTGTATATGTGCTGGAAGGTGGGCAGATATGGAGACTAAGCTAGCCCTATGAGAATACATACATAATAGTTCAGCTTTGTTTGCAACCACTGTGGAATAATAAACTCTTTCACCTTTTGTTAGTTGCTGTTCTAGTTTATTTAATAGATTTTACATCACTGAAAGGTCTGTTTATTCGTCTAGTTATATGGTAACAAACACTGGTGCTTTCCATTTGCCAATTACATATTACCTTCCTCACTCCAGTGTTTGGCCTGGATCCTCAGGTGTACCTTATGTGGAAGGGTTTTACCAGACGACAACACCCCCTTCCATTTAGGAAAACTGTTTATGATGGGTCAGCTGATAAGTCTCCACTTTGGTCCAGACTGAAATATCTCAAAAGCTATTGGATGGATTAGCATTAAATTTGAATAATGGTGGATGGAAAAGGATGAATCCGATATTTACTCCTGCACCATAATGTAGTTGACCTTTGTGGTCAGGAGTGAAATGTCTCTGGCCAAATGGTTGGATGGACTGACATGATATGACATGATATGACATAATTTCAAGTCCTCCACAGGATGGATTATATTATAACTGTTAAACTGTGACACTTTTCATCTAGAGCACTTCACTATTTTTATGAGAGTCATACAGTGGCAGAGTTTTCACCTACTAATGAATAATAATGAAAACCCATGCAGTGTTGGGAATTGGGTTAAATAAATTGCTGGTAACCATAGCAGGTTTCTTTTGCATATTACATATGTTTACGCATTTAAGCCAGTATTCTTGACATTTCCTACACCCATCTGGGTATAGCTTGAATCTTCAGGGCTTTTTTTTTTTTTCTACTCTGACCACTGTAGCCCTTGCTTTACTGTTCCTTGTTGTACACTCTGATTGTTAATTGCCCTCACTTGCACCCACTGCTGTTTTCCACCTAGCTATGTAACTTCTTTGTTTGATCATAAATCAGTCAATTTTATTGTTCATGCACTAGATGTTAGCGCAGTGCTGAGACCTTGCATGCCAAAAGTGATAATGCTACAAAAGAGATGTGTTGAGAGACTGTGAGAAGTCACTCTCCTTTAACCTATGGATTAGGAATTTGCAAAAAGCCCAAATACATACACATGTAGTGGGTATGCAGCATTTTCACCCCAACCTACTCCTACACTGTGCCTCTATTTATTTATTCATCCAGCAGTAGAAGCCCATTGAGAGGTTCTCCAGAGGCCACCAAAACCGGCAATATCTCTGCGATGTAGGAGCAGGTTTTGTGCCGGTGGCCGAGAAGCGATATCATGTCAGTATGATTTATACCACCATGCAGCCGCCACCAAAGCTTGGTGCTCTGAGAATCAATGATCTAGCATTATCATCAGTTAAAATCCTAATTTGTCCAGTGCGCTTTGGTTTAAAATAAGCACCTGTAGCTCAGTAGTGCTACATGTTTTATGTGCTAATTAAAATGTTAGCATACTAAACTAGTTTATCATGGTAGATCACATAAACCTGGCATGTTTGATGGATACATTAGCATTTAGCTATAAAAACACCTTTCCTAGGTACAGCCTCACAGACAAGCAACATGGCTGTAGACTAGTCTTTTTTAAAGATAGAGATGCGACATATTCTACAGACAAGGTGTGGTTTCTAGCTTCCTCATAAAAAGGAGGCTTTGCTTTGGGCTTACTGGTCACCATTGCAAATGATGACTTTAATTCACCTCGACCTTCGTATTAACATTCTTAGAGAGTTGATTGAACCAATTGATTAGCTGTTCTGAACCAAAACTTAACAGTTTCTCACTTTGTGCTTAGTCAGTTTTGTCAAAGTTTATTAAACCTAAATTTAGAATTGTTCCCTGTCTTCAGTCTCCACTTGCAGAAAAATAAAACAGAAATATTGATTATTAGTATTAGATAACAAGAGTTTTAGGATTCTTGATGGTGACACGACACACCTTTTCATGTCAATAACAGAACTGTTGGCAAGACTAGCACAAAATGACTTCAAGCGTGCACTCATATCTGATCTCAGCCTACAGTGTAGTTCTGGGTCTGACTCTATAGCCAGGAGGGATATGTGTGTGTGTGTGTGTGTGTGTGTGTGTGTGGTCTAGGTATTACTCATGTTGTGGAGACCTAAATCTGCTTACACAGTCATATTATGGGGACAAAAAAACAAAAAGCAAGTCCCCATAATGTAAACATTTAATTGTAAGATTATGACATGTTTTATGGTTAGGGTAAAGTTAGGTTTAGGTAAAGGTTGGGTTAAGGTTTGGCAAGTAGTAGCTATGGTTAAGTTTAGAATAATCTCCAGGGAATTAATGTAAGTCAATGTTATGTCAGTGTGTGTGTTTGTATTTTTCAGTATGCGCTCCAGACTGTTTGTGCTGCCAGTGTGCTTGTGTGTATGTGTGTACCACATATGTGTGTGTAATGTGTGTCTCTTAACCAGCTGCATGGGTGTGTGTGTGGCCTCTGTGTGTGTGTGTGTGTGTGTGTGTGTATCTGGTGGTCAGCCATCATATTAATGAGCACACATGTAAACAACAGCCAGCTAATGAGGCACAGTAGCCATGAACCTGATGTTTATTTGTGTAGTTACACATCAAAATGATGCCGTCAGCTACAGAGCCATATCATGTTTCTGCAGATTTTTGCTACATCACTCCCTTGGTCTGTTAACCAAGTTCATAGATTTTAACTCTGCAGAAAGAAGAATCCAAAGTACAGAAGAAGATATGATTTTTACCCTCCAACAACTGTCACTGTAAAAAAGGCTGAAGAAAACCTGGTAAGAAGAAAGTGAGTGAAGGGAAAAGTGGCAAAATGTGTGCTTGGAGTAAATTAATTAAATAAGTTGTGAGTAAGTGTGAATGCTTTGAGCAAAGCCGGACCTGCATATAGAATAATAGAAGACAGCAGTCGTTTGTGCAGCTTCATGTGGTAATTTGAATATTCACAAAAACAAAACTCAATTTGCTTTTCTTCTCTTTGCAGATGATATGCTTTGTTTAACTTTTATTTAACTGTGACCCAGCATACACTGGTGAGGTTTTCAGTTTTCTGAAAATTTATTTCTCCTAAATTAGGGTTGGGAAATGAATTGTTGTCCTAAGTAAAGGAGATTCAAGGTTCGTCCATGAGTGGATAAAATAGAGTGTGATATCGACAAGTAGATTTGGTGCATTGTCAGCAGTAATAAAATATTGTACTCACCCACAGTAGGGAGTTGAGTATGAAGGTGAAGCTCTCATTCAACCATTGGATCTACAGTCCAACATCTCACCTGTAGGTCATGAGCTTAGGTAGTGACCGCTGAATGGGATCACAATGAAGTAATAAATGAATTCCACCATAGGCGGCGCGCGGCCAATTTTTAGAAACAGGTGTATGAGCCCAGACATTTAGAGAGAGCTTGAGAATAACTACTTCACATTGATAGGAGCCATTGACTTGGTTCACACTGATGCCTCCTGCCTGGGCCTGTCCATCATGGAGGAGACCCTGGATAGACCCAGAATACAGTGGAAAGATTGTATATCCCATCTGAGTTGGAAATACTTGAGATCCCCAGGAGGGGCTAACAGAGATATGTGTTCTGTCCACATCAAAACCACATAGAACCTGGAAGCTTTGAGCAGCACTAGAACTAATACCTCAAAACCTGGGCCAAAAAGTTGTCTGCATGGAGGGAAGTGAAAAATATATTTTGTGTGTGTGTGTGTGTGTATGGACTCTCTGATGAAACTGATCCTTATATTTCAAATTTTATGATAAAAAACACACATTTAGATTTTCGATTTTGATGTATCTGTAAAATATAAATGAGAAAAAAAAAAAAAGATTTTTGCACTTAAACCCACAGACTGATTATTGGTATTCATTTCATACCCAGTTTCCACCAGACACTCAGGGGATGTGAGGTATAAGGTGTGAGCAAAACAAAGAGAGGACACCTAAGAAAGAAAATGTTCTCTCACTGTCACTCTCTCCCTCTGTGCATACATTGCTGAATTAAGAGATCAGAGAAAGAGAGCTGAGATTACCGGAGAGACTCTGAGGATTAAAGTGTTCAAACATGACAGCCAAATGCCAGATTTTTTTCTGAGCATCACAAACATCACGTGAGCAGTTATGGAGAACCGTCACAGCCCTGCTGCAACATTGTAAAAAGGAAAATGTCAACCTAAATTAGATTTTTAAATCAAATGAACAAGAAGAGTCCATCCCAAGATTCCAACTATTGGAAGTTATTCAGCTTCAATGTAAAAATTTCTTGTTCAAAGCTGGTCATATCTAGCATTCATCAACAAAAACATCAGCTGAAGGCTTAGCAGTAGCTAACTACTTTGCACATGTGCATTAAATCACCTTACTAACTTCTGCATCCCTCAGTCGCGGATATGTGTTGCTCTAAGGTGAAAGTGGCTAAAAATCTTATATAAAACAACCAACATTGTGCAGTGGAAACAGGCTTGAGAATAAATCACGATGCACATCGGTATTTGACAAGGACTTAAACTCTCCACCAAATCTGAGCAGATGAATTGGGTTACTGTGGAGTACACTGGCATGCTGATGTTATTATTTAGTTGGAGTGCCTAGGTGCTGGCACCCCTCACAGAGCTGGCAAGGTATCCTCATAGTCTTGGCTCACGCCTAAGCACACAGGCAGGGACCGTGGATGTGAACTCTTGTGTGTGTAGAGTCAAACTCAATCTGTTTACTCAACATCCACCTTGGAGCACCTTCCTTTGACTTCAGTGTTGTATAAAATGTTACCTGAAAACAGGTAATAAATATAATCCCAGCATGATGAACAAATGATGTGACAGCAGGACAAATTCGTGGTATACATGCTTATTTCAGATTGACAGGGCTGCACTTTGCTTTTATTTTATGGGTTGATCGCCTGCGCGCAGCATGACAAGCATTTCAACAGTGAAACTATAATTATGATTACACACACGTATTACTTTATTGATTATCTCGACTTTGTTCATTCTAAAACAAAACATTGGGACAAGGAGGTGTCGGTAGTACAGCATGCTGCACCTAATTGAAAGTGAGACACATACCCCCTAATGCTACACACACTCTTATATTGTAATGAACCAAGGTGTTCCCTCATAGCACCTAAGTTTCCACATCCCAAAATAAAGCACTTGATCTGCTCTGGCGCTTGGGTAAAAAGTTATTCTCTCTTTCAAGGTTTCAAAGTTCCATTTGATTAATTAAAATCAATCTTTTCTTATATTTACATTGTCAAAATAATGACTCAAATCACTGTTGAGCAGCAGTTCCTGAGCTTCCTCACGCCTTCATGAGGACATGTATCCAAGACCTCTGTTGGTTAATTTAATCATATGGCTTTTCAGACTTCCCAAACTGCTTGGTGACACTCTTTTTGGGCCAGTGTAATATGAAAGCGCGGAAGTTATTGTTTGCAGATGAAACATTTACAGTGATTTCTAAGATAGTTTCTTTACAAATTTATCTAACTCAAATGTGATTTGAGATGACTAGCCAACTGTACCTACCTGGCAGCCAGCACAGCAATGTGATAGTAGGAGGTGTGTTTGATTTCAGCTAGAAAAATTTGTTAGATTTCAAAAATATGGTCACCAAGTTATGCCTTTAACTCATATTTATCCCTCTGATCTAACAATGCAGAGGGTGTTGGTGGAGGCAAACAGCTCTACAGGCTCCCAAAGTACTGCATTTCATGTTTCACCCACTTTTGACCAGTCAAATCACATCAGGATCTGATTTAAATCCTCTTGTACCTTAACTCCAAATAAATATTCTGTTTCACTGAAATAGAGAACTTCTGGGGTTCTGTTCCAGAAGTAAGAAACCTCTGACATGTGTAGTTACTCTAATAACTAAAATCCAGACTTGGAAATAGGCCTTTATTACCAGTATGTCAAGTGGACTGCCTCATATGTTTAAGTATAAGGATGGGTAGATGAAAGGGATGGTAAAAAAAAAGAAGAAAAAAGAAAAAAAAAAAGATTCTTAGTATCATTGTACATTTTGGCCTGAATGAACACCCATTTCCCATAAGCTTTTTTACATTTGTGGGTTAAATGTCAGAGCCGACAGGACTGAATACTGCAGCGATTACAGCGAAGGCACATTGAAAAAAATGACTTAAATTTGAGGAAAAACACAATGGCAATTTCATAGCAATTGCTGCATGCGGATGCAAATTTTCTCAGAACATGGAGAGTAAACCCAGGCAACAGACTGAATGAGAACTGGAATCATGTGGAAGGTGGTAGAACAGAGGCTTCCTGACTATACATCACATACTAAAGTCAAAGACCTAACTTTGCTGTGATTTAAGGAATTCATCATCCTTCCACTGTCAGAGATAAAGGATTTTGAAAATAAGGAAGCGAGCAGGGGTTCACATTTTCATCTCTCTCAGCAATAAGCACGCTTTTATTCTATTTACTAAATGTCTTTGTTTTCTCACACAGCATTGTACTCTTAGCTTATCTCATTGTTAGTGCCATATTTTTTTCTTTGTTTATATCATTAACTCATGTCTTTTAATTGTTGTTTTTAGTATGTTTGTTTTATACTTCCATACCGTAGGCCAATTTCTTCTTGTGGGATAACTAAGACCTGAATTCAACATCTTTAGATTATTTAACTAGCCTTTTAATATATATGAAATCAAATTGGTCTTACGACACTTTTTTCACGACTGTCATGGAAATGATTTACTGAAATATAAGTTACACTTAAACTTGAAAACAGTAGTATGACAGCAGACTAGAGCAAATTTGGAGTTGAGTCTGAGAGTTCTGGCAGCCATCTAGTAAAAGCAGAAATTCCATATTTTGTAAATGTTTTGTACACGATGGTATGTGTGCATTGGTACAAATAAAATCACATACTATGGAGAGAGTACTGGCCTTGCTCCTTCTCTTTCCTGTAATAGTATGGAGTCAGTCTGATTTGGTGATCTGATCCAGAAGCCGGGAGTCTAACCTGGACAGTATTGATAAATGACGGCAATTAAAGCTTTCTCATTAATGTTGTTTTTAATCTAGACCATCCACAGGTATTCATCATCTCCTGTGGTACCGCGCTGCACCTGCATGTAAGGTTTGTTTATGTGTGAGTGCGGTGTGTTTTGATAAAGAGACAGAGAGAGTGAGGGAAGAAGGAGGAAGCAAAAGGAGAGTGAGAGACAGAGAGAGAGAGAAATCACAAAACAAAGAGACAGGTGACAGAGAGAAACGAATGTTAACTGTCCACCTTTCAGTCTCGTTTCCTTTGGCTTTCAATGTCTGCTACTTGAGTGGGTGGAGAAGGAAGGCAGGAGCAGAATTGCTCAATTTGTACAGAGGCACGCAAGATCCACGCATAACCGCGCGTATACATCTCTTAAATGACGAGTCTGTTACGGCTGGTTTCTGTTTTCTTCATATACAGTCATTTAGGGCCCATGATAAAGTTGAGATAAAGTTTCTCCCCTTTTGAAGATCTTGTATTATTAATAATACCCTGCGAATAATGTTGATGATGATGAAGAATTGGGTCATGACATTGTACGATGATGACTGCAATAGTGATAGTGGTGATGGAAAAAGGTGTGAATATAGGTCGTTGGCCATGATGACAATGATATATCTATCATGACCACGTTCACCAGTAACATGCTGCAGTAACATATGTCAGTAATGTAATAAACTGTGGTGTAAAGAACAAGTTTAAATTTGCCAGTAGAGAGAATATAATATTTCCAGATGGAAGGGTTTAAACAGATGATGTATGGGTGTGTGAGACTTTACAGATACTGGCAGTTTTTCTGAGGCAGCAGTTGTAAATGTCCACCAGGCCTGGGAGTCACATCCGAATGATCTGCTGCACTGGGAATGACAATACTACTACACAGAGAGCTGCTTTTTGACGAGTGCAGTGGGACCAGGGTGAGGTCTTCTCAGATGTGTATGCCCAGAAACCTGAAGCTGAACACTCTTCTGAACTTGTCATCCCGAGACCTTCCAAAGTCGTATGGACTGTACAATAAGGGCAGTTGTTTCTTGAGTGAAGCTCACTTGCAGGTTCCAAGGTAATTCCAGTGCCTGAAGGCTGATTCTTTGCTGTTTAAGATCAACCCAATACCACTGTGTCATCCATGAAGATAATGATGCTGTTAGAAGCAAAATGCAGGAATCCAGTGCGAAGAAGGAGAAGAGGATGGGGCTCAGTATATCACTGTGAGGCCAGTACCTGCCAAGGTTATAATGAGGACAGGTGGGGCCCAGGTCTCACCACTCTGACAACGCTCCTGACAGGAAATTTGATCCAGTTGCATAGATAAGGAAGTGAGGCCAATTTGGTGAGTTTGAGGAGAGCTCCTGAGCGTATTGAAAGCAGAGCTGACCCACAAATACAAATCTCATGTTACAGCTTCGTCTTTTCAGGAGTTAGGACAGTGTAGCAGCCAGAGATGGTATCCTTGATCCAGCTCTGCTAGAGTCCAGTGGCAGGGATGATGGCTCTGATGTCAGAGTGGACTAGCCTCAAAGCATCATTTCATTTAATGTTGGTGTAGGTAACTGGATTGTAATTATATCTTACACTTAACTCATATGACTTTGACAATTTACATTCCAAAAATATAATGAGTAATGTCTTCACAAAATATTGGGTTCTTGAAGCTTAGTGACCACCAGAGGGCTAACTGGCAAGTAGGTAGGACCGTGAGCGATAGCTTACATTAATAGCTTGGGCTGTGCTGCGCTTAGGTCATAAGCTCAATTTCTTCAGCATTGTGCTGTTCACTGCCCTGCATTTTTTGCCGCTGTCACCTTTCTATATAATCATGCCGTGTTTAGTTGGTCTAGTTGCTAATGAAACAAGTTCACCACTTAACGAATCTACATATACCTGTCTCCCACCGTAACAGTACAGACCTAAATAACAGAAGAGGTTAAATAAATCTGGATGGTGTTACCCTCCTCCAGTTTTGATCACTTACTACTTCACAAAATCATATTCCAATCAAATCATCATTGTTAAAGTGTGATATTTTGCGCTAAATTCTGAGCCATTACTTCACGCCGTGACAATGCTACTGTTAGATATACATATCTGCTATCTTTGTGTCCGAGTTATTGTAAAGTTAAAATGAAACAATAAAACACTACCAGCCACAATGGAACAACAGAAATAAGCTATTTTATGTAGTTTTAACCTCATGATTTTTGGATGTGGTGTATGACTACAGTGCAGTATTATATGTGTGTCTTTAACTATCAAACAAATTCAATCTAATCAATCACTGTGGCAAGATAAATTCAGGGACAAAGCTCCCCTGAGTAGTATATAGTGGAAATGCCAACCTTATTTTCATCCATTGTAGAGGTATATAAACTGTTACAAAAGGCTTATAGTCATGAACCTTCCAAATGAACTGGAACCTGCTGGAGCATAACCTGCTTCCAAATGGCGCACCAGCTGATAGCTTTAAAAATCTAGGAGAACATGTAGCAAAGGAAGTGCTTTCTGTCCACAAAACCTGTTTTGAATTGAAGGTATTGCAGTTCCTATAAGTTAGTAAACCATATACATTATTTTAATCTTACAATAGCACCTTCCATGTTAGTGACATATACCAAAGCCTTCTTCTGCTGTGCATGTAAATGCTGTCATTCATCACATTGTTAGATTCACTGGAGCATATATGTGATGTGTGCTTATAAACACAAACTGTGGTTCGTTAACAAAGATAATCACCATCACAATTGAGTACTGCCAATACGGAATGTCTTTCTTTATCTTTCCTCAGACCAATTAGATAAATCTACTTTCAATGTGGCACACCCACTGCACCTCTGGCACCCAGTATTGGTTCCAGGATGCACACACACACACACACACCGAGACCCCACATTGAGCGCAAGTGACCTGATACTCAAATAGAAATGTGCGCTCTTTCACAATTAAATATCGCACATGTATAAGCACACACCTATAAACATCAAAGCTAACATGCCTGACAGATAGGAATACACAAGTACACATTCCTAAGGACTATTGCATCTGATGCATTTAAGGATTTGTACTGCAGGTGATTAAGTATTATATCTGGTGAACTCCCTATGTGAGCGCCAAAGTGAAAAGATTCATTTATGGTTCATGTCCAGATCTGAGTTTGTGTGTCCTCCTTCCTCACCTCTGTTGCTCTGGTTGAACACTTTAATAGTTTTCCAATCCAAGGTGAATTTAGTATATTGCTTTCCTTCAAAGTGCAGCTGTTTGTCACTGTTGCTAGGGTACAATTAGGGGTACCTGTTTTGACATATGAGGGAAACAGAGAAACAATATACAGGCAGGCAGACTCAAAGCAGCACGTACCTGAAAGAAGTTCAGTCTCATAACAATCTCCTACTGCCTCCTGGAAAGCTTCTCACCATTAACATTCTATTAATAAATATGCACATAAACTTAACATTTTCTGGGAGTATATTTAAGTCATATTACAGTTGTCCATAATTGGACAAAGCAGGGCTGGTTTGGAAAAGTATTCATGTTAATGCATTTTATAGGTGAAGTACCCATTAAATATGGTTTTAAAAATCATATGTTTAATAATCTATTTATAATTGTATACAAGTAGTGCCTCATAGTCCACTCTGTGTCTTTGTAAAGGCTATTTCTTATTTGATCCCATTACATGCCCCATGCACTATAATTAAAACAAGGATTACGTTAAGGTTCTTGCTAACGCACTAGAGAAGACTCTGGGAAATCGGTATGAATGGATTTGACACCAAACTCTAAAGGTATATTTACATTACAATGGAAGGATCTCAGACTCTAAACATTCTGAGTGAAGGTACAATATTTACATGGGAAACAATGAATACAGTGCCTACCAGCTCCAGCAAAACAAAAGATTTAGCGACCATTTCAGAAACAATTTTGGCCGACAGTGGAGATGATGATAATTACGAGGTATGACCACTCTAAAAGTGGTTCAGCAGAGCTAACAGAGATGATCTGAGGTAAGTTCAATTGCTAACCATGGATTTCGCCATGTGCACATGCCATGATGAATGAAATATTTATTAAATAGTCCACACCTGTTTCATGGCACAATGAAAAATGTGTCCATCTTAAGTATTTTGTCGGCATTGTGTCAGATTTATACTCATAAAGTAGAGGTTTCAGACTGATATAATTTCACACTGTTCTTTAAACAAACAGTTCTGAACCTTGAGCAAATAGATCCCGCAAAACCTGAATAATAACACAAAGAGGTACTTGAGATAAAATGAAAAGAATGTATGTTTCACTGACTGTGAATGTGCTGGAGGTTGGATTAATCAGTCAGCAATCATCTTCCAACAGATAAGGTTGCTTGTGTGAATGTGGAAATTATTCAGTCTAGTCTTAAAAGCTGTGAAAATAATATCATTATAGCACAATTTCTTCTTCTCTACAGGATGGATGAAAGTGCTGTAGTAATTAAGCCTTATCCTACATTACTTGGCAGAATCTCTGCTTGGTTTTATAAGGTAACCGTAATAAATAGTATTAAAAAAAAAAGCTGATTTCCATCTTGCAAAACATAATGTTAGCTATTGAGCATGGCATGTCGTTTTTAGCTGTTTTAGCAGCATGGCTTCTTGATGGTATTGTTGGTTTGTGGGACAGACTGACCAAACTGGTGCAAGTTTATTGTTGCTAATATATAAATATATAAATGTAATAGCCTGTGTAGTCGGTAAATTTAGAAGATGTCTAGATGCTGATTAAGTTACATTGTGCTTTTACATTTAGTTAAGTAACTATTGTCTCAACAACAGCATTTTAACTACAGAATCACTTCACACATCCGATGTAGCAAGTCTCTAATGATCTGGATATATTCAAAGCTCTTACAAACATATTATTGCATACTAGTGATCTTGTGCAGGTTTACAAGTGAGGTGTCATCAGAAAATTTAGAATGACCTGTGGTAAATTTATAAATGACTCTTACTTCACCATCTGAAGCTAGTTAGGCTAACTGCTTATCAGCACTGCATTTTTATGTTGTGTTTGAGTGCATGGCTAATGTTATGGCTATGTGGTTCCACAAGTGATGTCGAACTGACCTAATCAGGATTATTTCTGCCCTCAGAGCCATTTTCTAAAGACCAGTTTGAAGAGGTAAATATCTAATCAGCCTCAAATAATGGCAGTGGGCATGTTCTTTAACAGAGAAGAGCTGTCTGTCATGATGAACAACCAGCATTTCACTGTTAAAGAGTCACTGCATCTGGTCCCTCTGTCAGCTGTGTGAGGGGACAATTAGGACATGCAACACTTTCCTCCCAGGCATGTTCTCAGTGTTAGTAGACTAGTTTAAATTGTTTCATGAATACGCCAAGGTCAACTGGAGGATAAGGGCAACATCTAAGAACACAGCTGCTGAAACTGCTATCATCTGTTCTTTCATCTCATTTTTTCAAGTAGACTGTTAAGTTCATGCAGTGGTCAGAATTTAGTAATTGTAGTATCACAATATTGCCTTTAATAAACATCTTTGTCAAGTAAAGTGAGCACCGACACCTGACGCTGAATTTCTGGTTTATTCTCAGTTTGTTTTTACACACCTGTTAGTAATACCTGCTGGTGTTCAAGAACATTTTTGAAGCAACGGATTAAATAGGCAGAATTGTTTGACTTGACAAATTGGAATGAACTTCTAACACCGCAAACTATACTACACTGTAGAATTAAATCCTTTGAATGCCTCCTTGGAGCCTGAGCTCACATTTCAAGTCCCCAAGACTCAGTGCCAGCAAGGTTTACCAGACTATCCAAACAGAGTATCGGCTAGGCATGGTAAAACTTCAGTTATACTACTGAATCCCTCACAAGGACTTCATTTATATTATGTCATTTTGATGATTACTGTGACTGTTTATGTTTAATGTAAGCAATATGTCTTTTCTGGAGTGTTGTTGCTGTCATTGTGTATGAGGAGAAATGTAGAGCACTTCTGTGTTCACCTGTACATGATGGTTAGACAGAAAATATACCATAACCTCCTACAGTGCCAACATCATAACACAGCATTCAGTAAGTGTACTACTATGCACTCATTTTTTTTGATATAAATGACAAATGTTGATTGTTAATACCAATGTGTAAGCAGCATTTTACTGTTGTGTCTGCCCGAGGTGAAGCCAGTGTTCTTTAAATGACTGTGCATACAGTTAGGTAGTCCAGACTGAATCTACTCATTGTATTTTTTTTTTAAATAAAATCTTAAAAGTAATCAGTAGCTACAGAGAAATGAAGATGAGCAAAACAGACAATATTTCCCTTCACATCTAAAGTAACATATATTTAAGTACAGTACTTAAGTATAGGTACTTCCACCACTGACACTAATGCACTTCTGGTTGTGCCTGGGCATGTAAAGCACAAGCGTAACCTTGCTGTTGTAGACAGCTGTTTTCATACAAAAGTGTATCAGATGCAAATGAGGCATTTGTCTGAAAATGATGAAAATGCAAATGAAACATGTACTGATTTAGCCCCATTAAAACAGAGTTACACTAGACACACTGATGCCACTTTAGGGAGAGAGAAATATGAGCCAGAATGAGCACTTATATACAATTTTGACTTGTCTATAATGAAAAACAGAGGCGTAAATGATGACAACAATGATGGCTAAAATGTATTTACATGTAGCTGTTTCAGTTTCAAGGGCATCATGGTGGTGCAGTGGTTGCATGTCCTCCCTGTCACTGTGTGGGTTCTCTCCAGGTACTCCCACAACAAACACATGCAAGTAAGGTTAATTGGTGACTCTAAATTGCTGTAGGTGTGAATGGTAGTTTGTCTAAATGTGTTGGCCCTGCGATGGACTGGTGATCTGTACAGGGTGTACCCTGCCTCTCACCCAGTGTCAGCTGGGATAACCCCCCCCCCCCCCCCCCCCCCCCCCCCCCCC
>BRZM01000044.1:418105-766537 GCA_033238685.1 Lates japonicus | reverse complement strand
TTGTTTAAAAGGGAGGGCCCGGGGTGGCGTGGGGATCTTCCAGGGGGTCCCCCCCCCCCCCCCCCCCGGTCAGGGGGGACCCCCCCCCCCCCCCCCCCCCGCGACCCTTGACAGATAAGAGGTATAGATAATGAATGAATGTTTCAGTTTCAGGGTCCTGGTACTGTACACGCAGGTTAACTGTCATACTGGGATGGCATACTGAGACAATTAAATAGAGCAGATCCATTTTTATTTATTTTTAGTATCACCTATCCCTCCATGAGTCTCAATGACCTACATCCTTCTACTGAAATACACAATTCAAACACATCAGAAACAACTTGCCTATGTTCATATCGTCCATGTTTGATCTCCTCAGATCAAACCTGCTGTATGGTTTTGTGTCAGATTGTCTGACAAAACTATTAGCCTCAAGTTAAGAGGATGATTGGCTCATTTTACGGATGAACTCAGCTTGGTAAACCACACTTACAGCATCGCAGTGGAAAATAAATGGAGGAGGACTTCAAACCTCAGTTGTCCTCAAAGTCTCTCCCTCCTGTCTTTCTTTGTCTCACACACACCCTCTCCCCTCCCTCCCCTCTGTCTCTGGCGTGCACACTCACACACACACACACACACACAAACATGCAAGGAGGCACACGTGGGAGGGTAGACGCCATGCTGTCTGCAGTGCGTTGAGGAGTATTGTTATTAACTGTGGTGTGAATAGAGGCAGCGGTACATCCCCTGCTCTCCGGCTGCTGCAGGGCTGCAGGGCTCGCCTTTGTTCTGCACTCCATAATGGCACGCCATAATTACAGTCTTAGCAAAGAAGGCACACAGGCAGCATCTACCTTACCCCTCGCCTCACCTCACCTTGCAGGGTAAGAGAGGTATACACAGGCACACGTTTCTTTCATGTGTACAGCCATGTCAATACAGTCATGTGAAAAAGAAAGTACACCCTCTTTGAATTCTATGTTTTTATAGATCAGGACATAATAAAAAAAATCATCTGGTCCTGACCAGGTCTTAAAATTAGGTAAATACAACCTCATATGACATATTACACCATGTCATTACTAATTAAGAAAAACTAGACCAAAATGCAGAAGCTGTAAAAAACTAAGTACAACCTATGATTCAGTAGCTTATAGAACCACCTTTGGCAGCAATAACGTGAAGTAATTGTTCTCTGTATGACTTTATCACTCTCACATTGTTGTGGAGGAACTTTGGGCCACACTTCTTCAAAACGTTGCTTCAGTTCATTGAGGTCTGTTTATGCACAGATCTCTTAAGGTCCTGCCACAGCATTTCAGTCAGGTTGAGGTCTGGACTTTGACTGGGCCATTGCAGCACCTTGATTCTTTTTCAGTCATTCTGTTGTACATTTGCTGGTGTGCTTGGGATCATTGTCTTTTTGGATGACCCAATTTCAGCCAAGCTTTAGCTGTCGGACAGATGGCCCCGCATTTTACTTGAGAATACTCTGGTATACAGAGGAGTTCATGGTCGACTCAATGACTGCAAGGTGCCCAGGTCCTGTGGCTGCAAAACAAGCCCAAATCATCAGCATTCCACCACCGTGTTTGACAGTTGGTATGAGGTGTTTGTGTTGATATGCTCTGTTTGGTTTTCACCAAACGTGGCACTGTGCATTACGGCCAGACATCTCCACTTTGGGGTCCCAGAAGTCTTGTGGTTTGTTCAGATGCAGCTTTGCAAACCTAAGCTGCCATATTCTTCTTAGAGAGAGGAGGCTTTCTCCTGGCAACCCTTCCAAACAAGACATACTTGTTCAGTCTTTCTCTAATTGTACTGTCATGAACTTTAACATTGAACATGCTAACTGAGGCCTGTAGAATCTGAAATGTAGCTCTTGGGTTTTTTGCAGTTTCTCTGAGCTTTGCACGGTCTGACCTTGGGGTGAATTTGCTGGGACATTCACTCCTGGGAAGATTGGCAGCTGTCTTGAATGTTTTCCACTTGTGAATAATCTTTCTCACTGTAGAATGATGGACATAAAAATATTTGGAAATGGCCATATAACCCTTGCCAGATTGATGGCCAACAACATTGTGGCCATGAGGTGGTCACACTTCCTGATAATTAATTAATCAAGGGCATTTGATTAGCAGCACCTGGCTGCTGCTCACCCTCTTAATTCCTATGGGAGCAGTAAGGGTGTACTTAATTTTTCACACACTGCTTCTGCATTTGGGCCTAGTTTTTATTAAATAAATAATGGCACAGTGTAAGATGTCATGTGTTTTTTTTCATCTGAGGTTGCATTTACCCACTTTTGAGAAAGATTATTTTTTATTATGTCCTGATATGTAAAACCATAAAATTCAAAGAGAGTGTACTTTCTTTTTCACGTGATTGTATGTCTGTGATGTTACTGTCACCTAGACAGGTTCCCATGCACTTGTTGCTTCTGGCAAATTCTAAAGGGTGCTGGCCTGTTTATCTTCCTCCAGGCAGCGCTTCTGTTTTCTCAGTCATGGACAGCCATAGACTAAAATCATAACACCTGCAGAGAAGCAGTCATTAAAACTGCTCCATAATTGACTACTGATGATGACACTTGAAGGACAAATAAAACCTCTGCTCTCTCTTTTGTTTCCTCCGTCACCAAAGGGTATGCTTCATTTATCATCTGTCTGTGTAAAAGCAAAAATATTTATTGCAGCTCTGAATAATCATACTCCAAAGCATGGTGCAAAGCCTGTCATCACAGAGGCTCAATTATTTATTGAAATGGGTATAATGGCGCACACTTTCAAACAGTCTCTCTTCAGGGGCATTCATGACATTGGACTTTATTGCATACACAACAAATGATTGAAGTACTTGTGTAAAGATTGACCAAAGAGTTTGCAAGAGAAGGTTAGACCCTGCCCTCTCACCTTCTCACACCTAGCCAATTGCTGTGTGAAGCAGGCTTGGTTGTCAGATTGTTGGTTCTGAAAAGTTACAGAATTAACTGATGTAGAGGCCCCAATTCTGGTCATTGGAAAGGGCGTTTCAGACACTATTTAGGTATATTCAGACAGAAAGTGAAGAGAATATTTTGCCTTGCATCGTTTGTCCAATGGTCCTTCAATGCAAACAGCAACATTAGCCGTAAGCTAACTAGTGACAGACACACCAACCCAGTATGTGGGAATGTGCTTTTCTGTGTTCTTTCTTTTATTTACCTCCATTTCTCCAGATTCATGAAGCCTTGCTATAATTGAAAATGTTATTACTCAAGTTGAAACATTTTCAAGGCCAAGGCCAGATAAACACACTTCAGAGTCTTGGGGCAAAAGTAAGCTGTGGGTCACACCCTTTACCCTTTCCCAAACTGGTGTGAGCTAATTTGATTACATTCATTTATTTAAGAAGGTGCACCATGAAAGAGTGATATGAAAAAATATATTACAGGTGTAAAAACTAGATTTTGACACAGGGCCCTCTTATAAGACAGGGCCTCAAGATTAAATTAAAATGCAAGAAGTTTAAACAGTGGTTTTGTGGGAAACCAAACCATCATGTAATTAATTAGATTACCACATAAATAATGCACACAGTAAACCTGCCAAAGGGTCTGAGCAGTTATCTGTTTTTTCCTGTTACTAATGCAGATATTCTAACTGAGTCTGCAATTTTAAAATTCAGCTTACAATCTGGGCCTTGGATTTGGTCATCATTGCTACCGGTTATGATAACTTGATTTGCTGAGATCTGGGGAGAATTTGTCCAACAGAGCAGGAACACAGACAGTCTGACCTCCAGATTTACCAGCCTTGTTTGAAGAGAAAATGAAAGCAGTTATTTGAAGTTATTACCACCATTTAAACATCCATTATTTTTAGCAGATGTACTGTTGTTAGTGTAGTGCACACATATTTTTTTATCCAGTGTCTCATTGGATAGAAAAAAAAAAAAAAGATCAATTATGGTTTCACCTAGAAATAAGTGTTTTACATAATCTATCTAAACCAGCCTGTTCCATCATCTGACTAGTCATGCTTCCAGCCGTTTTGTGGCTTTATTGTCACATCCTCAGATCTCAGTGTAACTTGGTGAATGAGATGTTATCAACCAAAATGACAAAAATAAGACAGTGGTTATAAAAATAAAAAAAAAGAGAGACTCATCCCTGATTTTATGAGTTCCAAACTACTTTGTTTCCCATTATCAGCTCTAAAAGCTCAGTAATCCCAGTCCAAAAGGAATCATTTAAAAGTCTCTGTGGAGTGAAAAAAGGGAGGAGATGAAGAGAATAAAATGAGGTTATAGAAAGGAGGGGAAGATCATTTAAAGTTTGGTTTGGGTCAAGCTCAGTACTTTCTTTGACACCAGTATTTGCTTTTCACTTCTTCCAATATAAAGAACATGGCATCCATGGAGAAGGATTGCCAGGCCTCAGCTGACTGAGCATAATTCAATATTGCTGTTGTGTATTCAAGATTTACTATATTTAGAAGACTATTTATACAAAGTGATTGCATACAGATATGAGGGGTCATCTAAGATTTTAAAGTTGTTTTCTTGGCAGGGCTGAAATTGGGTAATAACATTTTACATTGTAGCAATCTCAGATTTCTAGGATTTAGGAAAATGTCATTAATGAGACATAAACAAGGACTGGAATTACGGCCATTTTTTATTTTTTATTTTTTTAGAAGATTAGTCACCGTAGTCACTCCCAAAACAGTTAAAGACATGTTCCTGGAGAATTAGAATTACACATACAGATATGATGGTGTTTGTTTGTTGTTCTATCTGGAATCTTGTAAATTTTGTAACCTTTTGGTGTAGGCTATCCTCTTTGAATAACTCTGTGATGAGTTGAAGGGTTGGTCTTTAGATATTTTTCTCTTAACAATGGTTCAAGTGACTAAGTGTTATTTGAAAAGGGTCACAGGTAGTAATGAATCAACACAGAATTATTACCAACTCTGCACTTTCCCTCAGCTATATAGATACCACTTTATTGTCTTCCAGGTAAAAGCAAAAGGCTCTGATGGACTCACTGTGTACTACATACCCAGTACCAAACACCAGACAACTTAGCGACTACCTGGCAAAAATAGTGGAACATTTAACAGCCTAAGCCAGACATTTCAAGACAGACAATGATGGCATTATTCACTACTGTATTTTTTATTGTCAGTAAATTAATTTCATTTCTTTCATTCATTCATTCATTCGTTCTCTATCTTATCCTATGGAGCCTATCCCAGCCAGCATTGGGCGAGGGGTGGGGTACACCCTGGACAGATCGCCAGTCCATCACAGGACTCATTCAATATATTCCTGCTGAATTCATGTCTTTTAATGTTACTCAAACTGGAAGAAAATATGTATTTGCTGGGGACTTTTTTCAGTTGCAGCATAATAAAGATTTGGTGCTCTAGTATTTCAGGCAACAGGACAGTACAAAATATGGGGTTCGGTACAAAATAAACTACAGTGTGTGTGTTCATAGCAATAACATGTCAGTCAGTGCAACACTGATGTGTTTTTAATAGTTTTTGGACAACACTGGAGCTCTGTGGTACAGAGGAATACAGAAAGTACTTGTATGATTCACTGTTGGTTTTGGTCTTTTAATGGGATTTTTTCTGACAACTCATTGAAATTTAAAAATAATAATAATAATAATTTTATATTTTATCTACCTCCATCCCTCCCTCATCCTCTCTTTCTTCTCCCTGAAGCTGTAAACTGACCTGCACGTGTTCCCACAAGCTACTGTATACGAGCTCCATCTCTCCCTGTCGGACAGTAACTTATCTCCCCCTGACACTGGATGACAAATTGCCTCCCTGCAGGCCAACAAATCAGTGTGGTTGTTTGAGCGCAGTCATTAGCTTATGTTACTCGTTGAATCAGAGCTGTTAGCAATGTACGTCACACATTCATCACTATTTGTTTCTCACAGAAATGCAGCAGCCAAAATGACTTCAGAACATACAATCTGTGCAACCAGAATAAAACCTATACCACTTCTGTGTTGTGATAAAAATACCCAATCGAGTCTTTCAGTTGCTTTCATTTTGACATTATTTAAGAGAAATAACCCTCTGTTTAGTGCCTTATATTCCAGTCCAAGTACCTCTCTCAAAACTAAGACTGAAATAAATTCGGAAATGGTTGGACACCTGGAAACCCTGGGCCTGAATGCCAAAGAAAACCTTCAATTTTCAGACTTGCACAATTGAGTTTTAAGAGAGCGATAATGTGCTCCCATGTTGCACCTCTCTCCAGCCCTGCCAACTAACTGCTTCACCTTTCAGTCTGCGCAGGGGGGGAAAAAAAGGGAAGAAAGAAAATTTGACGACTTAGCAAGATTGTGCCACTAAATAACAGCATTGACACAGTGAGGAGGGTGTGCCCGGCGCTCACAGAGGTGAAGTCAGGGAGGGGAGGAATGTTGGCTGCAGATGAAAGCAGGAGCGCAGGCTGGGATATGTAATAACTCTCCACACATCAGCCTGTTGGTATAATAAGCCGGATCCTAGAGGCAGGAGAAGAGAAACAAGGAAGAAACATGCCAAAACATCTCTCACTCTGCTGTGTTTGTGGCGTGTGTGCGCTCTTCTCCTTCTCCACCTCTGTCTGCCTCCGTCTTTCTCTTACTGTCTGCAGTAGGTTCAAATTGTTATTTTTGTTCCAGTTGGCATGACAAACATTATGCTGTCAAAACTGTGCAACTTAATTTTGATGGGAGTCACTGACATTAATTTTTAACATTCACACTTCATATTCATTTCAGTGAACTTTCTAAACACAACTGCCTTGAAAATAGGGAAATCTGAATTTTAGAAAATCTCCTTTCTCTCTCTCTCTTTCTCTCTGTGTGTGTGTTACCTTCTTGCAAGCTAGAGTGACAGCAGAGTCTTCAAAGAGTCCTGTCAAAACCAAGATTAGTGACTAAAGAGGGACCCGCAGGCCTCGGGGCAAATATAATAATATCTGTATAGCCTAACTTTTACCTCATGGTGGGAGAAGTATTCAGCTCTTTTACTTTGACTAAGTAAAGGTGCCAGTACTACACATCAAAAATACTCCATTACAAGTAAAAGTCCTACATTAAAAACCTTAATCAAACAGACGTATTATCGTGAAAATGTTTGTCTGTGCAGGGTCTCAGTCTTCCAGGTCATGGTAGTCTTAAGTGCTAGAGTTGAAGGCAACTGGACTTCTGTTAGGTTTCTTGAAGATGTTTCACCTCTCGTCTGAAAGACTCCCTCAGTTCTAGAGGCTGGTTGGGGAGTCCCAGGTATTTAACCTCTTGGAGGTTATTATCCCTTATTAACCAGTGTACATAGAAACATGTCCCATGTGACTGATACATTACTGTGTGTGTATAGCATTATTAGATTGTTAATACTGATGCATCAGTGTATCAACAGCAACAGCAACAAACAAATATATTATATTATAAGCCATGTACAACCAATAAATGTATGGTTTATAATGTAGTTGTATGCAGTTAAGGTTTTAATTGTTAATTAAAGTACAGTGTTTATCAACAATTCTGAGTACATATTATTACTTCTATATTATTACAACATTACAGTCTGTTGTAAACCACGTATTAAATGTTTTCTATGTGCTTGTAAATGTAAAATAAAGTATCCCCATCTTGCCCACTTTAGTTTAGTCCTGTAGTTCAGTAGTTTCCTCTCTGAAGGTCACTAGATAAACCTGATTCAAGGGGAAAAACAAACTTCTACCACACACATTTATGTTATTTTTGGACTCTTCTCTTCTCTAGTCTTTGCTTTTTATTAGAAATTGGATACTTTTACCTCTATGGTGAAGGTGCTAACAGTTTATCTGAGACAGAACTCACTACACACTGTTTTTGTTTTTTGTATGGAACCACAAACCAAAAAGTTGTGAACTTAAGGTTTAATCTTTAACAATATATATGAGCTTTTGTGTTTTTAGGCAAAATCTACAGCTGAAAAGTAAAATTAGAATAGTTGTCAGACAGATATCACGGAGTGAGAGGTACAGTATTTATCTCTGGAATGAACTGAAACAGAAGAATAAAGTAGTCGAAAATGGAACTACTTCATCATTTTTCCACAGCTGAGCACCGGTTTACCCACAACATCAGTCTGATTCCACGAGACCTCGTTAGCTTGAAAAGACCGATTGCATGTTGTGTTTATTGCTGCTTCAAAATAAATGTAATGATGCGTTCAAAGTGCGTCGCTGCTTTCCTTGCGTTCGTGTCAGTAAAATTCACTGAAGCTAAGGGGGAATTGGTGCAATAACCGGCTTCATATAGACTGACTGACTGACCTGCTCAGAAATCAAGACTCCACAATAATAATGGATTTCATTAGCTAGCCAACATTTTAATGCTTTATCCAATTCGCTCATTGGAATACTTAGCAATAGTTTACTGTAGGGTTTGTATGTGGTCTGTAATAAATCCTATTAATAGACTTCTTCTGACATTTTATCATTGTTCTTGTGCAACTGGTGATCAAAACCGATTAATCCGGATCTAAAGATTGCTCTGAAATAACTTCATTCTACATTTATTATTATTATTATCTTATATGGATCTAGTCGTGCTGGGTTTTGTATGTTTGTTTGTTTTTGCTTTAATTTGAAAGCAGGCCCACAGTCCGGGATTTCCACCTCAGAGGAGCATAATGACCGTGAGCTGAGTGAAATTACAGTGTCCGAGCCTCTGCTCTGACAAAATCACAAGTTTTGAGTTTCTCTAGAAGAGCGATGTTTGTTGTAATCGTCCCCCGCGTGGGACCACAGGCGGTGTGCTCAGCGCGCTTGTGTGCGTGCGCGTATGCGTGTGTGTGTGTCTAGGCAACGGTTATTACGTTGGCGTAAATTCGGGTTGATCGGGTCGATCTTAATTTGGTTTCCAGAAGGAGTCTTATCGCTTCAGCTTCATTTTGAGCCAAAAAAGAAAGAAAGAAAGAAAGAAAGAAAGAAAGAAAGAAAGAAAGAAAGAAAGAAAGAAAGAAAGAAATGGAACAGTATTTTTTTTAAAAATCTGATTCTTAAGCATCAGTGTAAGTGTGTGTTTAATAAAAAATAATTTAGATAAAAGGGTCTGTGGCCTTTACAGCAGCAGCTTATGAATCTAATTTGGTTGGATCCGCCTTATTTTGCTTTTGGCATGGAGGAAGAATTGTATTTTGGAAAGGCGCTGCGGTTTATGAGCCAACCTGCCTTGGTCCTTTTTAAGACTCATGCCCAGCATTAATGGATAGTTATTCTGAATATGTAGCCTCGTGTCTTTTCAATCACTCGCAACTGCAAACATGATTTCTGATTTTACTTAATTTTACTTGAGAAACGATTACGGCCAGATATACTCACCTACAATGCGCCTATAGACTTATTTATAGATGATGCAGATGTTTCTGACTCAAAGGCCATAAACAGTCACTTACCTCCTCATAGATCGTGTAAAATAACTGGTAACATATTCTAACTGTTTATAGTTTATTAATAAACAGTAACAAACCTGTTCTTCACCCTTATTTTATTTTTCTGTGGGCTGGATTATTTTTTATTTCCTCAGTCAGTCAGTTACTTCATTTTAGGCAGTTGCTCACCTAATGAAATCAATCGGTCTTGTTGGTTTTCCGCCCAGAATTTAATACTTGCAGAGATATATTTTAATGGTTAAAATGGCTCTTAGCTTAAGACCTCTATTGAAAGTGGATATTAAGGCCTATTCTCTATTCCAACGCCGAGGAGAGCCGGCGGTCCACCGCTGCAGCTGATTGTGATTTGTGTGACACGGTGAAGCGCCGCAGCCAATGAGCGCGCTGTGTGTGACAAGTGGAAGCAGAGAATGGTCTGTGGAGAGGCACAGCGCGCTCTGAAGGAGAGGAACACACTCCGCGCTCTGTGCTGCCAACAAGCTGCCTCGGAACACGAGAGAAAACGAGCTCCGGACCGGTTGTTTTTGGACCGAGAGAGGAAGGAAAAGGAGCCCGACTGAAAGGATATTTAATGTGTTTTTCAGCCTCCTCGTCAGGAGTTCCTGTTTTGCTCTCCAAGTGCTATCCTGGCCGCACGTTGGCTTGTCATGCGTCTGGTCCGTCTCTGTCGGACTCCACGGTTTAAAACGCTGAGCGTCCTGGACCCGTCAGCTGGGATGTAGCGGAGGGTAGACCCCCTTAAACCAGCTTCATACCCGCCTACCCCATCAGACAGGAATACAGGTGACATTTGTCGAAGGTAAATTCAGTTTTAAAAAGGTTGAAACACTTCTCTGAGAGTCTGCTGACTGTTTTAAACATTGATGGTGGGTTGCCTTATGATGACTCTCGTCCGGAGGTCATAGCTGACCCTTTTTATTTCCCACCACATCACTGGCCCTCACCCCAATGATGACTATGAGCTCTATATCAGACACTTTAGTCCCGCCTGATCCGTCCAAATCGGCGTTTTTGGAGTTCGGCGGCCACAGCTACCCCGGACACCCCGGACACCAGCAGCCCTCCCCCGGCTTGTCCCACAACCACTACCCGGTTCACGGTCTTCACGCCGTCGGACCCTCGCAGCACGACGGGCCCTTCTCCTCCGGCGCGACCTCATACGGTCGCCCGCTGGGATACCCGTCCTACCACAGCCCCGTGGGCGCGCACCACCCCGGGGCCTACTTGCCCTATCAGCACGGGGGTCACGGCAGCGCGCTTGGACACACGAGACTGGAGGATGCGGGTAGGTTTACGCAGGACATTTTAATGGGGGAAAAAGTCGAAACATTAGTGTTTGCACTTTTCTTAAAACGTTACTGTTGTCACCAATACCATGGCCTAAATGTTCACCATGTGGATTCGGAGCACATGGGCCTAACAATTACATAAACATCGGTCATTTAGCCTATCAGTGTCTTTTCAGGCGGTGTTGAGTTGGAGTTGAAAGATCTAAAAAGCAAATAAAAGAAAAAGAAAAAGGAAATGAAACAATGGTTTTTAGTAGCGCAGAACCTTTTGTTTAGTTGGGTCATGGCTGTTTGGTTTTTACTGATCCCACTCTACTAAAAATACATAGGCTTTGATTCACTAATGATTGTGTGCTGCTTTGAATAAAGACCAGTGTGACGGTTATTGACTGAACCATCACACAGAACATTAGATGCAACAATAGGAACCAAATAATTTAAGAAAAAGGTTATTCCTCACAGATGTCTTATTTAGCTCCATTAAAATAGTTGAAGTGCGTCAACAGTTAAAAAAAACACATGAAAATAAACCACAGTAGAGTAGCTATAATAATTGGATCCACACACAGGTCTGCCACAGTGTCGTGTTTAGTGTACTTTGGGGTTGGACGGAAGATGAGTTTAAGGCCTGCACAGACCGTGCGACTCTCCACAAGAAGCAGCCGACACCGGCCCTGTGGTGTCCCGCAGCGGCCCGGGAGCTGCTCTCTCTCCAAACCCAAATCCTCATCCCATCATCTCCCAAATAACAGCCACCAGAATTTTGCTGCCCGCGCTCCCTCTGCACAGACTGAAAGGCCTGGAATAAGAACATATAGTAATAATTATGATAACTGCGTACCTTCTAATACTTTTACACCCAACAAGATTAACAAAAAAAATGTTGACTTTAATTAAACCAAAATGTTAACAGAACCAAAAACTTTTCCTGTGCGTCATAGATTTAACCTATCCTTCAAAATAAAATAGCCACTGATCCCAACCTTTGTGAAAAAACTGGTCATTTAGCTTCAGATCAGTTTATTTCGAAATGCAACATTATTATTTTTATTTTTTGGTTGTTATAATGACTGTGGAATATTGATGACTCATATGCTCACCATTCATTTCAAATATTCCGTGTATACAGTAGATAATACATTTTGTAGCTTATATATATAAAAGTTAGGCCTACATTAAAAAAAAACAATAAAATCCCATAAAACTACTAAATCAAAAAACTAATATAATGAGAAAGCAGAAATCCACTTTACACAGACAAAACTAAAAGATAAAAATTTACATGATCCATTCACTTTTATAAAATCCTTAATTGCTCAGATATTTGAGGAGCATCTTTTACTGCAGGCTGAAGTGGCTGCCTACTATCAAATACATATGTTACATTAATTGATAACAGATGTAGAGTCTGATCATATACCACTGCTAGACTAGGCCTACTACTAATACAGGAGCGGCCACAACACCAAAACCAGTCAACCAACCATCTATCTATCTATCTATCTATCTATCTATCTATCTATCTATCTATCTATCTATTCTGAATATATCACCCATTAAAACTGATAACTGGTTTTAATGTTGTGACTGATTGCTGTTTATTATTATTATTATTATTATTATTATTATTACTAATTATTATTATAATAATGATAATAATCATATTGAGGAGGAGCTGGAGAAGAAGACAAAATGAACAAGAATACAAAACACATCTCAATTTTCTGTTAGAACTCAGTTTCTTTCATTGTTTCTCTCCGTCTTTGTAGACACACATCACTGCTCGCTTAATGTTCTGATTTGGGGTCCTGGAGACCCAGGCCATCTTTAACTCATGGTCCTTTTTTTTCCTACTGTATACGCGCTCGTGTCAGTTTGACAAAATATGAAACTGTCAGGAACCCAAAATACAAGAAAAATGACACATTGCCCAGAGAAATATGGGCACATATATAAGCACATTTCTAAATTTATATACACAAATACAACAAAAAAATTATATTCAACTATAATACAGTTTATCCATGTTAAGTGATTTCATCCTAACTTGTTTTTATACCTTGTTCGTTGAATGTCTGTAAATCACTGAAAATATGGATTATTCACAATTTTAAAAAAGTTCTTTCCAAAGAGTTTTTGTGACAGACGGACAAATGAGATACAACACGAAAGCCCCACATCAGCACTTTCAGCTGGTTTTCTCAGCCTCTTGTTACATGGTATATAAATCAAATCCCATTACTATAAATGAAACACACTCATTGTATTCATCAATGAATAGACAGACTCCAGCTCAAGAAAGCCACTTGACATTGTTTTATTGTCATTATATTTCATGAAATTTCCCAGTCTTATGAGAAGGATTTCGAACCGATGACATGGTACTCTCTATATCAGTGATTTGTGTGGACACTTCTTGTTATACAGTGCTATGTGTTCCAACAGCCAAATCACACACACTTTGTAATTTCTGTGTTTTCTATCATGCATCCAGTTTGTTGCAAATGGGCAGGATACCACTTGACCACACTTGTACATATTGGGTCTTAATAAGCTTATGGTCAAGATCAGAAAAAATGGTTGATTTTACAATTCTTATTTTCATTTTATTTTATTTTACACATACAGCAGTGCAAACACAGATGAGGTAAAGCAAATATCAACAACCAATTATGCTAATTGAAAATGTAAACCCTCTTAACTTTTCTTTTCAGAGGTGAGGGTCTTTCTTTTTTCTTCAGCGTGCCCTTTGTTCTTCTCCTCTCCATGCCTTCACAGTGGTACAGTGGTGCTGTCTCTCCTGGTCGCATGAGCCGCAGCTCAGTTACAGAATCTGAACATCTTGTGGGGCCTTCGCTTGTCCACAGCTGTTCTCTCCTGCCACTGCAGGCTATGAGCTCATGTCATAACAAAGCTCAGTGTGGGCAGAATGTGCACTGTTGTGTAGCTTTCTTTTAAAAAGAAAGAAGAAGAAGTAGTAGTATTAGTAAGCCCTTTTGGCAGAGTCCCACCATGACTGAGTAACTGAAAACCTAATTGGTTAGAAAGGACAAAGGGTATTTATCTTTTTACCTGCACCCACTGTCATACATATCATTCTACAGCATACTTAATAAACTATATGTTACATACTTAATTGCACTCGGTTTATAGAATTCCAGCTCAGATGCATACAACATATTTTTCCTTGACGTCATAGCAGCTTGGACTAATAAAAATCCACCAACACAAGTTCTCATCATACTAGAAATAACTGGGTCAGTGTTTAACCTAGAGTGGGTTAATGTAGCCCTGACACAATACTGCACTGACTTTATTCAGTACCAGTGGATTTTTTTTTTTTTTTTTTTTTTTTGTGTTACTGTGGGGTTACTGGATCAAACAACCATTATGGGTGTTTTTCTACCCGTGGGTACTGGATGAGTAAACCCTTCTTTGCGTCTGTGCTATATGACTCCATGCTGTAGGTCTTTTTTTTTTTTTAGCAATTCATCAATTTTTTAAAATTTATTTTCATATCCATAGTCTACTTATACAAAAATGCCACCACCACTATTGTAATTTTTTCCATTTTGTGCTAAAACTTTGGTTGAGTTTTAGATGACTGAGGTCAAGTTCACTTGTCAGTTTTCTATGCTACATGGACATACTGGACAAAAAGAAAAGACAACTTATATAACCTGTGAGATCAGGCTGAATATTCAGTGAGTAAGCCAACAAAGCTTTTTCCTTTAAAAGACTTTAGGTTTGCCATAGAAAGATCGCCTCTGCAATGCGAAAGTCAAACTTGTGTCTCCACTGAAATCCCAGTGTTGATATTTAACTTCTCTCCTCTCCTCCAGAGCATGAGAAGCCCACGGCGGTGATAGAGAACGGGGAGGTGAGGCTCAACGGGAAGGGGAAGAAGATCAGGAAACCTCGCACCATTTACTCCAGCCTACAGCTCCAGGCGCTCAATCAGCGCTTCCAGCAAACCCAGTACCTCGCCCTGCCTGAGAGGGCCGACCTGGCAGCCAAACTGGGCCTGACGCAGACCCAGGTAACATGGTGGATGACACACACAGAAACAGACACAAAATAATAATGTGGACTATGTCTCCTCTTCCACATTCAGAGTAGAACACTCTCAAATGATAACCTGCCATATATTAGCCTTTTAAAACAGTTTATAAAAGCACGGAAACAAAGGAAAATACACTTCCTGATGAAAGCAGGTACTAAATTTTATAAGGAATTTTTATAAATCATTATATTGGTGAAGGTAAAAACATATATAGCTGTAATGACGAGTTGGAACCATTTACAATTTGAACTGTTGGTTAATTTTTCTAATTGAGGGTGTGTTTCACCTCACCCTAATTTTATATGAGACACTGTGAGAGGGTTGCCTAATAAATCACTGGAACACACGATCATATTTGTATTGATACAACATACAGACACAAAATATACACACATTCACAAAAGTGACATTAGATTTGATCTATTATCCAGATACATCACGTCTTTGATAGGTTCAGTTGAGTTGTAATTAAAGTTTTCTTTGTCTCACAATGAAAGGTCACTTAGGGCAGAATAAAAGCCCAAACAGGCGGTGGTACATTTTTGTTTACTGATGTCATCACACATTCCTCCAAGTTTAATTAGATACTGACATTTACAGAGATATAATTATATGTGTTATGCAAAGTTTAGTCATGGATTGTTTGTCATGAAATCAGTCTTGAAATACAAAGGACATGAAACCAATGACAAGAAAACACAGAGGTAGGAAATTAACATCACAGATTCAGAGGAACAGGACTGTAGCCTGTGTGTGTGCCTTTGTGTGTGAATGTGTGTATATGTGTTGGGTATTAATGCCTGAAGACTTGTTTCTGCCACTGGTCACCTTCCCCTCTCCCCTCTATTTGTCTGTTTTCCATCTCTCAGAAGTGTACACACACTCGTGCAGTCACAGGGAAATAAAAGTCTAATGACGGCCATTTTGTCTGTCACATGAAGTCAGTGAATCCACATTGGATGCTGACTTGTTGAACGTGTTGCTGCTCAGAATGGATTTTTACGAGACATTTGTAACAATAATCCTGTAAACAAAAATCTGATTTCCCACACACATTGGTGTCAGACAATAGCAGTCCCACTTCTCTGCATTACATGAAAGCATTTTTTGCTCTAAACAATTTGGGAAGTGTGGGAAAAATCCCCTGATGGACAGAGAGAGAGAGAGATTCTGATATTGCACTTATTGCACATATTGTATTTTTTAAAACCTTTTTTTCTCTTCTTTGTCATCTGTGAATGACAGAACAGTCTAAAAAGGCTTTTAACCCATATTAATAAAATAATAATAATGATAATATTAGTATTATATTTAGTATTATTTATATATTATATTTTTAAGGCTGACCTATACCTTATACCAGTAGGTAGTGCAAATTGATTTTAAAAAACTGTTTTTGCAGGTATTATACATTTCTATGACATGACTGTTTTCATGTAATATCAATGGCATGCAGTGACTTTTACAGACAGGCAAGTTGAAGAAGTACTGACTAAGTATTCAAACTGACAGTAAACATATCAACTGTGCAGTGTAGAGAAAAATATATTTTAAAAAAAATCACCTTAATGGAAATTTTCTGAATATTTACCATCAGCTGACAGTGACACATTCCCAATGACAATGCAGAAACTAAAAAGCAGAACAGAATAAAAAGGCTTTGGCATTATGTTACATGGTAAACTCTAAACATGTAAATTGAATAAATATATGAAACGTCAAGGAAATAATTAGACATCAAGGTGTAGTGAAATTCTCTGTAAAAGCTTTCCTTGCAAAAGGAATTATTAAAAGCTGCTCCACGATACATCTTGAACCTTTGTCATCACTCAAGTTGACAAAGGTGATTACATATATGTATAAGAGCACTCATACTGATTTGAGATAATAAATCACCATGTAATTGGCTCATTTACTTCTTACTCCTGCCTCATAATGCTTAGGAAGAAAAGACTGTTGAGATGATTTTCAATTTTCTGCATTTTTTTATTTTTTGCATGCAATGTCATAACTGTTCTTACAGCAGGGAAAACACTCGTCTGTAGCTAGCTATAGCAACTTACCTCTCAAAGATCCCAGGATTATCCACAATCCATGGCCTATTGTAGCCCTACTCTGGCTACAATGAGGCAGTAAATTACAAGATGAATGTAAACAGGCCGGAAGTAAGCATCATCCTTACTTCTTATATTATTGAAGAAAATTAGTTCTGTAATCAAAAAATTATTGAAGAAAATTTTATATTATTGAAGAAAATTAGTTCTGTAATCAAAAAATGTTTATGATACTTTTTCTGAAGCCTAAATACAATCGCCAGTAAAGTAAAAAGCTAATGCTAAAAACAGACTACCCCTACTCACTTGATGTCAACGTCACCGCCCTTAAGCTTCCAACTTGTAATTTAATTTCCTCCTAGAAAGTTAGTAATAGTTTGCCAAAGTGCAACCATAAACACAACGAGGCTGCAAAGGTGGACTGGTGAGGAGATACGTTTTTGTGTGCGGTGTTATGACAGCAACAACCTCTGTAGTTTCATTTAACCATTTTTAAGACACATATAAGCTTAGAGCACCACAAGTGGGGTATTTACTGGTGTATATTATGTTGTAGAATAAAACATGTAAATGTCTTGAACTTATGTTACCCACATACCATATTTCAGGCATCTGACCAAAAACCCATTCAAAAACCCATTGAATTTGGGACAAGGGAACCAGAAGTGCTAAAATGCTAACCTTTTTCAGAGTTTTAGAACTCACTGCACCACTCTTAATCAGATCATTTATGGGTTAGAACAATGTTCTGAAATGTAAAGAGAGATATTGTGTCCACCTGGTATCGTTAGCTAGTCAGTGCGTTTTGACTTTGTAGACTTTGTAGGGCAGTGTAGTTATAATATATAAATCACTGGCAAATGAAATCTTTGACATTATTTATAGGTGTTATTTACACCAAACATATCATGACCTGCTTTCTGCACAGGGGGAGCACCAGGTCAGAAAATGTCAAAAAGTTGAAAATAAAGGTTTGAGTATTGAGCAGGTGTCTCACTGAGGAAACATTAGATAGGATTGTTTGGGAATAACTCATCTGAAATATGATACATGTGTGTACTGACGATACATAAGCAGCTGATGTCATCAGATGAACTGCCTTAATCCTGTATGAATTAACTACAGCAGCTTTGTTTACATTGTGTGTAAGAGATGATCCATTCATTTGTCTTTGCCTTTTGTAGTGGCATAGTGGGTTTGAATGTGGTCTGCTGCAAGTCATACATGCATGAAGCACACTGTTTTGTTTTATTTTTACCTCTTTCTCTCTCTGTATTTTTGGATCAGAGAAAGTAGGCTGTAACTGACTTTACAGTATGTCAGAGTTCAGCTGATACTGTAGTGCAATTAAAGGATAAAATGACTGTAGTTTGAGGACTGCAGACATATTTTTGTGGGTTTGGAACAAAGAATGTGGGGGCTTTTTTTTTTAAACCTCTGCAGAGGGGTTTTGCACAGTTTGCCTGCAAAAAAAATGCTTTGGTTTGACATCATGACTTAATTGTGAACTGGTTTTACAGCTTATTTAACAATCTGAACTCAGTCCAGAATCCTGAGGAATTATATTCATACCTCACAATGTGAAGGACTATTTCTTGGAATCCTGTCTTTACTGTGAGGTTGTAAGGTAACCAGCAGGTTGCCTGGAAGTCCAGGAAGTCACTGCTCACAGAGACGGTCCAGCACACAACTGCTGGTAAAAACACAATGTGGTTATTTCACACCTTGGCAAACGTCAAGGTGTGAAATAAACACACAAGAAATAACATGCTAATCAGAGATTCTTGGAGGTGCTGGTATGTGGATTTTGTAACTTTCTGGACAGAGTTGTTTCCACCTGTTTCTTATCTTTATGCTAAGCTAAGCTAACCAGCTGTTGGCTGTACCGTTAGGCTACATTCATGCCAACATTCACTCTTTATGAAAAAAACGCAGCCCTCGTCATTCATTTGAATGGAGGAAGCAAGCATGGGGGCAATGGTGGGTCATCCAAAACACAGTGTCATACAGCAGAAAAAACTGAATCGGGTTCAACTTTTACAGAAACTCCACATGATGTCATGTAGTAAGGCACTGCAATACACATAAAGTGAAGGGCACATTCCTGGTGGATTACTTAGTAAAATGAATGCTGTGTTTCTGCTGTTTACCTTCGAGATCATCATGATGGAAGATATAACAGTAGCTGCAGATAATTTTCCAGAATTGTAAAATCCTTTCTGTGAGGACTACAAACCGCTGTGCTGTGTTTTTGTTTCTAATAAGCTTTTAAACACATAAATCCTCTCCTCCATCTGACTTCATTTTCTCATATATATTGTCTCATATGTAAAATGTACACAGATGCTCCCACAAATGTGCTATTTAAAGCTTTTTCAGTGTGAATGCTGCCTCATATTTCCTGTTCCCAAAATGTTGAAGTACTGCCTCACCCAAGCATCTCAGTTTCCTAACTTTAGCTCTGCCTTAACCATAGTTTATCCACTTAAACCACGGTCTTCCATGGTCTTTCACTAACCTTAAAGAAAGAAGGAAAACTATGGTTTATTACAACTTTTTGTTTTGGTTTTATTTGAAATGATACTGCAATTTTGTTAGCTTGAATAGATTAAATTCTCACCACACAGAGACTCATTTCAGGGTATTTGTGATGTTAAGAAAAAAAGTATTCAGTGTTACACAATTGTTCCTTTCCTTGCGCATGGAAAACAGTCTTTCTGGTCAGTTTGTTACTGCAGTACTGACAGTAGCCACTATGCCAAAATCGCCTTACACACCAGTGATGTTCCTGGCAGCTTCGTAGACTGTGATTTAGAACAGACAGTTTAAGTTATTATTTTCTTCATTTTCTCCTCCAAAAATCTGTCTCTGTGGCTGCTCATGTTTGTTGCCCTATTGGCAAATGTCTGACTGTACTTTCTTCAGTTATGTGCAAAAGTTAATTAGTTTCTTTCAGGAACAATAAATCCCAGCAGAGCTTATTTACCGCAGTAAATACTTATTTGTGGAAAAAAAAAATTACTTTTAAAAATATAACACAATTTCTTTTTTTCAGACTTGTTTTCTCTCTTCTGGTGGTGACATAGAGAACAGATGGAGACAGAACAGCTTCTATTGAAACACACATTCATGTTGCTCTCAGTCAGCTGCAATTAGGCTAGTGTTCGTATATAGTATGTACTGTGCACATGCACACATTCCTCGCATGCATGGGTACACTGTAGTCTGTACAGACACACACACACACACACACACACACACACATGCATCTACTCAAACATGTAGCTTTTTCTTACACATGTAAAGATGGAAACATAAACACACACAAATACACACACTTTAAGATAGTGATCGTACACCACATCTCTATCCTGCCTCTATGCCATTAGGCCGCCAGCCAACCACTGACCACTTTCCATCGAAATCTCTAATGTTCCCAGACGCAGCTGAGAAATGGCACGTAGCACAGCTCTAACATTTTTCCCTGAAACTCTCACTCTATCTTAATTCATCTTGCACACACACACACACACACACACACACACACACACACACACACACACATGCTCGCACTGCCCATACGGCTTACAGCACCCACCAAATGGAAGGCTTTTATTTCTAAAAACCTCACACAGCACCACTGATCATGGTCCATGCACTTAAAAATATACAGACACACACTGCAAATCATGGGTGAATATGTTCACACGGACATATACACACACTCAGTGGCACCTGGCCTGTGTCTCAGCCACCCTCCTCCTCCCTAATGTGGGTGTCATTAGCCACGCTCTCAGGGAAGCTGTCAGCTCCATGTTGCTGCTGGAATATGAAACCAATAATTACAGCAGAAATCCTCTCACTGAGGCTGCATTAACTTAACGTGCTGTTGATTGACTCCTGGGCTCATAAGCTACGCTTCACATACTCACTTTGGGTTTTCATCTGTGAGCTACCACTGTGATGTACCACTCCAGGTAATTATTATAGGTCATTTTTATTACCTTAGACTATAGATTATTATAAAGAGGTGCTTTCAATTTTGTCTTTTTTTTTTTTGTGGTAAAAAGTTTAAAGTGCAGCTACAAGTTTATTTCTGAATGATAGCATTATGTGGTATAATCATTGCAGTATTGCATATTTATGAAGTGATAGTTTAATTTTATGTATTTGCCACCATCCATACTAACTTCTAACAGGCTGTGATTGACGTCAGCAGATACACTGGAACAATAGAGATCAAATTAAAAGTCAAATTTTGCTCTACATGACTTCTTGGCTCTTTAAGCTAAAAGCTGGGTGTGAAAGTTGGGTGCCTTTTTTGATTATTGGGTAAGGGGATCATTTTTTCCATATATTTAGAGTCAATTAAACCCGTCTGAAATTAGTTTTTTATAGAATAGAATATCTTCCATAAACCACCTCAACCATCTTCATAAATACCCATAAAATCCCAGGGTAATAATTCCCAGGATTGTCAGTGCGGAGGAGAAAACAATTTTAGTGCCAAGAGTGTTTTCTCTTCTTTTCCTTGCTCTTTTATCTTTCTCTCCTCTGCTGCTAGCCAGGGCTTTTCCTCTGTGCTACACCAGTTCCTTGGCCGTTTGTTTTTCCTTTATGGCACAGTTAAAACCTGTTTCAGACAAAAGTATCCTTCACTGACTCTGCGTAATTATTTATGATTCATTTGTTCCCACTAAGCTGACAGGTTGCCCGAGAGGCATATTCGTGTAATTTGACGCTCAATTTGCAACCATGCTGGAAACAGAGAACATGCCACTTATATCAACAACAACACAACTGAATCATCTTTAACCACAGATAAATGATTAAAGCTACATCCAGGTCAATATTTTGGTTTATTCGGGTAGTATTATGTCTGTTTTATTCACACAGTGTCACTGCTGAACTGTGAATTATATGTACTCTAATGTCACAGCTTCATGTGTTGTAATTATAGCCCGTTATAACCCTGTAGGGACTAACCATCTTTAGGAAGTGTTCTACAAGAAACTCATCACACTGTATGTGCTGGGATTTTTAGCTCCTGTGGTATGACTATGATATTTATATAATAGTGCTTGCTGTGCAGCGGTGGTAGTCTGTAGGCAACGACATAATTATATGGTATGTTAATGGTATTTTACTGTACCTGAAGACTTGTTATGCTATAACATTTTACAATCATTTTTTTGTCTGTATGGCACATTATTACCATAATTTTAGGTTGCTTTATTGCATCATTATGATATTCCTCTACAGTGTATTTCTGGCTGGTGAGTGCAGTTCAACCTTATCATAATTTATTGCATTTTTGCTTTCCATAGTGTATCATATTTATGATATTTATTTAGATCACTGAAGTGTGTCCGTCATGATGGTGCTCAAACTTAGTCTGCAAAACATTCTGTGTAACAGATAAATTTTTAATACTTCTCAGTTGCTGGTTTTAACATGAGATGAGCAGCTAAAATATAAAAGCATTAATATATCTTAAGCTGAAATCTAGATAGTTGACAGCTGACATTAAACTCATCCTTATGATAACCTATAAACTCAGCTGTTGAATGACAGTAAATTTACAACCACATATTGTATGGTTCTTGATAATGGTATGTTAATGGTAGGTTAGGTTACCTTTGTGTGAATGTTGTTGGCTGGCTTGTATGTTTTCGTGGTTTGTCCCAGTTGTTTTGTCGCTGCTTCTTGTCTGTTCTGTTCTAGTCCATGAATCTGCCACTGTTTACCCACATAAAATGGCTACTTTAGCTAACATTACCGCCAGAGACTTAAGAACCGGTAATGTTAAGTAATGCTACTGGCAGAGAGCAGGCAGAAACATACCAGCAGAGATGTTACTGAAGGGCAAGAGGCTGCTTATTAGTGCAACAGGTCAAACAATTAAATCAACTTTATATGAGTATATATTTTCGAGCAACTGAGGATGTGTTTTAGCAATGACTAATTACAATGTGTAATTTTCTGGATACATGTATGTAATCACTGAATAGTCGTTCATTGGACTGCATTGTAATTCATTTGTCCATTCGTCCATTTTTCACATAATCATTTCGTTATTTTTTGCAAACTAAAATTGTTATACATTTCATCTGAGTTTTGTCATCAGATGTTACTTGTGTTTTCAGTTTTAGTCTCTAACACTCATCTTCATAATAATTTTCATATATAAAATGAAAATATCCACCTTAGTCTCAGTGCTGGTTAAAGATTTTAAAAAAGCCGAAGTGAATGCTGCTCTGTGATATTTATTATACAATACATTTACCGACCAACAACCTAAAAACATGTCACAGGTTTGTAAATCATCCTGGTGTCCCAGGGGTTGGATCATACAGTTGCATAGTCCCCAGTTTAAGTCAGAAGACCCTTTGCTGCATGTCATCCCATTTCCCTCCCCTTACTTCCTGTCTCCTGTCAAAATCTAGGCAAAAATGCCATCATGTAGATCAGCTTATAATTTCTTATGAGCTCTTTTCCTTTCCTTGTCTCTCAGGTGAAAATATGGTTCCAAAACAAAAGATCCAAATACAAGAAGATCATGAAGAATGGACCCTGTGGACCTGAGGGAGACCACTTAGCACCCCCACCACAGTCCTCCTCTTCTCCTTGCTCCCTATGGGACATCAGCATGGCTGCAAAAGGTGCACCAGTGCACTCTGGAGGATATATGAACAATTTTGGACACTGGTACCCTGGACACCAGCAGGACTCCATGCCAAGGACTCAGATGATGTGACAGACAGGAGGACATAACACTTCCAGAACAAATTATGGATTTATGCCAACGAGCTAGCTCTAGCAAACTAGAGCTGTTAGGGACACAGACCTTGTTGAGAGTCTGAGCCACTCTGGAGGCAAAAATAGTATAACTGTCAGAGATGTAATGCGGTGAACAGATATTGTATATAAATTCCTTTTGGCTGAAAAAGGCAAGGGGAAATTGATCAACTAGAAATGTAAAATTCTAAAGTATAAACAGCTATGAGAATCATTTTAGAAATTTGATACAAATATTATTTTGAAGTTACCATTTTAGCATTCACAAAATAGGTTATTAGGAGGGTATCCATAAAAATGACTTGGTCTGGCTAGATGTTAGCACCGCTTCAACTGTAGCATTTTAAATAAACCAGCCAGAGGTTAGCCGTGACAAGTGACAAATCATAATTTGAAATCAACACATTGGCTTGAATCACACTGCAGAGTAATTAGATATGAACATAACAATATGTGACAACTGAGTGCTCAGTTAGTATGGGCCTGAGCTGAGAACTGAGCACTGGCGCCACATAAAGTCATAGCACTCTGCAGTAAACTTAAGAAGATGCGTTCTCCCCACAAATTCAAGTAAGTCATGCTAGTCCATAACTGTGTAAAACTGGGCAACTAGCCTGCTTTGCTTTGTCTTGACTACCACACCAAAGAAGTCTGTTATTTTACTGTTATGTTTTTGTTGTTCATTTTGTCAGTTTGCTAATTTGAAATTGTGTATATTTGACTTCTCAAATGTGTTTTTTAACATTAGCTGACATTAGCCACCATATGTTACTGGTCATCGGCTGTAGTGGCAACCCCTAAGTGTATTGAATGGGGAAAAGGTTTGTTTAATTGTTTATGAATTCAACCTTTTACTTTAAAATAGTCAGTCAGGTTATTTCTGCCTCCAGAGCAGCTCTGCCTGCCAAGACATTTTGGATAAAGCTACAACTCAAAGTTAACACCAGCCCTGCATCTCTAATATTGGACTATTTCAGGTTTTTTCTGTATTTTCAGTGGGTTACTGTGGGGCAGGTAAACATGTAAAAAGAAGGGGTTTTCAGGGTTTCTTCATACTTGTTCTTAATTGAACTAAACTGATTCAGATTCTGGTTTTCTATCATTAAACACTAATCAAATTAAATAAGTAAAGATTACAGTTCTTTTGATTCTGACTGTTGTTTATATTTCATGAAATCTGACACAGTTTGTGTGACACAATAATAGTTCTATGTAGCATACTGACCTATAAAAAGCCATTATGAAACAACTGATTACACCAGCAGGATCTAATAATGCATAAGAACAAGCAACCATTTTATGGTACTTATAAACCCCTTAAGAGTACATGGGAAACAGGCATGGAATTTCACTGTATCATTGCATCTATTTTTTCATTTTTTTTCATTATAATTAAAGATAATTAAAATAAGATCAAGTCAAAAACAAAATGCCAGACATTTATTTGAAATCATTATATATATATATATATATAAAACCATATAAGATACAGCAGGTCATTCAGAACCAATGTGCTGATTTAGCAGTTCTCATAATTAATATAATTGACAAAATTAAAATAATTGTGCCTTACACTCCAGCCTGTTATTGTTCAGTTTTGTCCCCAGTCATTTTTAAAGGGTTTGGAGGTTTTGGTAGTAAATAATGGGCTGTTGCCATGCTACACAACAGGGTTTAATTAATTGTGGTTCTACACTTCTGATTGTGAACAACTTTTCATCTTTATTTTCTTTTTTATGCTGGATTTTAATGATGGTTCCTTTTAAATGTGTCACTCTAACACTTTGTTTATCCTGCTCCTCTCTTGAGACCTGAAGTAGGAAACTCCCTATGAACCTCTGTTTCATGACTCAGCAACCTCTTAAAATACTGAATTAATATTTTATATTATATGGGTCAGGATACACTTATTTGAAATAAATCAAACCCAGTGATCATTTTGTTTACTGAACTTACACCAACCAAGGTTGTAATTTGTTTTTGCATCTCGAGCCTTAGAGATCATATCAATGTTAGACTTCAGTAATGTATTGCTGAAACTACATAGTCCCTCTCAGTGTAAGGTCTTTGTGTACCCCAGTGTCTTGGAGCCATTTTCTCTAAAGTTGTAAATCAGAAGAAGCAGGTCACATCTTTGGCCCTGCAAACATCTGGAAAAGCAAAAAGAGTCGTCAAACATCGTCAATGATTTTATAAAATGACCGTGTCAATTATAGGTAATTTAGGACACAGCTTGTTAAATAAAGCCTTCACTCTGACGCTGTAATTATCTGTAATTGTCAGTCAAGGGAATATCCCTCTGCCTCAGGCCCTAAAGGAAAAGGGTAGGAAATAGAGGATTACATCAAACTGGATTACTGAGGGCTAATTCTTTCACAACAAATTGATCTGTTGAATGAATATTAAAAAATGCATTAATACATTGCTGAGTGCTGTTTGTGGTTAGCTTTTTTGTTTCGACGTGACAGGTTACACACTGACAAGTTAACAAGCGACCATACAGATGAATTGCGTCTGGCAAAAGCTATTATTATTACTATTAGTGGAGCGTTATGACAAAAATAAACCTGGTCGTGCTAGACCATGTAGTTGTTGTATAACTTATTGTTCTACATGCTTCTGCTGGATAAAACTCTGATGTTAGTTTACTTTTTAGCATTCACCCTCCAAACAGAAATCCAGCTGTTGCTTCACTTCTTCATCGTTTTATTGTTAGTCGATGGACAGTTCTTTTAACGCACAGCGCTCCAGTTGGTACTGGCTCTTCCATTATCCCCAACATGTTTGTTTTGGTCCCTTTTTTGTTGTTGTTGTTGTTGTTGTTTTTATGTTTGGGAACATGCCTCTCAGCTAACATATATATCGGTGGTTGTACCATATCGGACCATTTAAGAAAAAGTAGGATGTAGCTGCCAAAACTAAAGTAATTGTGGGTCTGGTACATTATTGTTATTGCTGGAAACTTACCTGTTTTTTATTATTATTATTAATATCATTATTATTGCACACATAGGTTCTTGTTGGCATATACACACGATTTTCCAACAATCCACGTTATGTGAAGAAACTGCTTTTCTGCTCAAAACTACTGTTAGTTGTGGAAAAACTATTATTATTATTATCCTTCACTTAAATAAAAGTACCAATACAGCAGTGAAAAAATACTCTACTGCAAGTAAAAGTCTTGCATGAAAAATTATATATATATAACATTATCAGATTATTAATATCAAAACATCAATGTGTGAGCAGTATGTTACTGTTGTAGCTGCTAGTTTGAACCACTGTATAGTTTTACATACAGGGATACCAGATAAATGTGAGGGCCTGTGAGAGGGGTTCACCATTATGTGGTGGAGCTGCTAACAACTCACACACATCTGAAATGTGACACTGACTACACAGTGCAGTAGTCAATTATTTTGTATTTTTTGTACACAGACACAGACAGTAAGGTGTCAGAAGCCAAAACGGTTGGAAACCACTGTTTAATCTGTGTTGTATTTTAAAAGTTTGGCATATTATCCATTGTGTAAAATCCTCGTCTTAGAAGTAACTAGTAATTAAAGCTGTCAAATAAAGAAAGAAATAGTAGCTCTAAAAGTTCTAGGAGTAGAAGTATAAAGCAGCATAAAATGGGAATACTCAAGTAAAGTACAAGTGCCTCAAAATTGTACTAGCAGTGAAACTAGTCAACTAGTCAACCCAGCTGGCCTATTCTGGTCTTAAAGACTCTAGCCAGAACACACACCTGGCCATGCCTCATAACAACAAATCCTCCACCTTAAACAGCCAGTGGCAGGCACACCAGAGGCCTGTACTACAAAGCGAGGTTACTGGCTTATCATGGTAACTTCAGGAGTAACTTGGTGACGTCAGGTGTAACTTCCCGGTTAACCTGTACTACGAAAGGTGGATAGGTTTTACCCGGGGTCTGCTGCCATGGTAATTTACGCTGCACCTCTAAACTGCTCGGAGCAGTTTATGTTCGTGGTTAACTCGGTGTTACTGGTGTTACTTCTATCTAAGCTCCGCCCCACAGGTGGAGGAACTAGTCAATATTGGAACAACAACTGAGAGAGGCTGACTCCGTAGGACGGGGGTTGTCTAAAGACTGTCAGTTCACCCCCACCAAAAGGGGAAAAAAAAGTGTGTAGTGGATGGTGGAGGTATGTGGACCAATAAATGGTGTTTTTTATGTTCCGCATTTTCCATTTTCAATTTCAGTTATTTTAATTTGTTTTTTTTTTTCTCACAGTCAAGCAGCAGAATTGAGCATCATTAGTGTTGCATATTATCGATTTCAATAATCCTTTAAATGGGGGTGGGGGGCATTATTGTCCTGAAAGACAATATAATGCGACAGGCTGTTGTAATTGTAGACTACAGACCAAAACATGCAGTATTAATGATGGGAAATATGAATGTGTAGCACTTTATAGAATGTTTATATTTCATCCAGGTTCAGTTTCCACTGAGGCTGAAATACTGTTAACATGAAGTTCATACTGAACATAACAGCATTACATTCATACATATACAGCCTGAGTGTTCCAGGCAGAACATCATTAACAGTGAGTAACAGCTCATTTTCAGACATGTGACCCACGTGTTGACTTTAATCCAACTATCCGAAAAATTGTCACATATTTTCCGTGGCCTTACATCTCATATTACAAATTAAGAACCCAGAGAACATGTGACAAGTCTCCCTGGCTTTGTTGACAGACACAGTTTTACATTGTGTCGTTAGAGTCTCTTTAAATTCCTCGTAAACCGACAGAATTAACGTGCGCTCTTCATCTGAGAGATACAGTGCACGCCCGTTTTATGCACGCGCACTAACTCTGATTAAGTTAACACCGACTCAATTTACAGACATCTTAACCACCATCGTAGTACCGTTTAACACAGATCGAGGCAGTCAGGGTTTGTCAACCCCAATTTTCCTTGATAACCCCGAGTTAAATCAGAATAGGTTCAACTCCATTCGTAGTAGAGGCCTCAGAGGTTCATGTCATGGTAACAATAATAAACACATGGTTAACATTGTGGAGCAGTCTCAGTTTGGTTAGGTATAGGTATAAAAAGTACTTAGTTAAGCTTAGGAAAAGGTTGTGGTTTGGGTCACAATTGGTACTGGAATGGTCATGGATTAAAGAAACAACAACAACCACTGGGTTCAAATAGGAACTGAACTGCATTCTCTTGTGTGAAAGTCTGTTGACCCATCCATCCACCAAATCAGATGAACAGGGCAGGTGTTGGACGAGTTCAAATCTACATTCCTGTATGGCAGCCATCACCACTGTGGACTGGAGCGGTGTCCTGGTGGGGGAGCACTCCTCTTGTCAACTTCTTGTGCTGAGTCTTCTTGATTTTCCCATAGCTGTCTCAAGAGATCAATGTAGTAGGCTCCAGATTGTCCTCCAGCAGAACATCCTTTGCTACCCAGAAAACAGAGACCATCTCTTTGCCTATAGACCTCACAGATGTGACTTTGTTCTGAACTGGAGACTCTAGGTGTTTCCATTGTTGTGATTGTTCTTTTGTCTGTGGTTGGAAGTGATGGACCCAAGTCTCATCCACTGTTACGATTTGCTAGAGGAATCTCTCAGGATCCACCTCAAAAATGGTAAGATTGTCTCTTGACATGTTGTGCCAAATCCATTTCTCATCGAGGAATTTCAGGACACAGCGAGCTGATACATTGGTCTTTTGAAGCTTACCATTGACTACTGCATGGTTATGTTCCTAGTTGATACCCAACTCTGTGGCAATGTACTGTTGTGTTATTCATTGATCTGTCAAGAAAATGTCATGGATCCTTGGGTACCCTCCTCTGCTGTTGTCACCATGTCCTTGTAGACCTCTCTGAGTGATAAACCCTTGAGACTGAGGTATTGATTAAACAGATAGTCATCCATGAAGTCCAGTGTTGTCTATTTTCTCAGGCAGTACTGACTGACTACTGACAGTACTGACTTTTCAATTACCCAAAACGGAAATACAACAGACATTATTAACTTCAAACTCTGCATAATCGCCCAAAGGATTTGAAGGAAATGAGTATGCAATGAGAGCTCATCTCCCTCTACCTTAGGCCACAAACTCAATCGCGTATTGTGCTTAGATGATATATCTTTAAAAAAAAAAAAATCTAATATCATAGTTCATTCAATTTTATGTTTTTGGGCATAATATTGAACAGGACAGAGAGGTACTGAGTACTATAAATGTGTTTGAACAGCAGATATTACAACTAGAGAGTTAAGAAATTACTTTAGAAACTTACTTTTTTTCTTCAGAACGACAGATGAAAGAAATGCTTAATGATCACACTGAGATACAAAAGGTAGTGGATGTTGTTGGCTCTTTGGCTACATATTTACAAATCAGTCTCAGTTCTTGTCACAGTCAATAGTGACATTTCAGCAGTCTGCAGTAAATGAAATGCACTGTTGATGAGACCAAAGTACTGTGGCTTTTATTTCGTAGAGTTTAAACCCTGGTCTGTACAGTTTTACTTAAGATTCAAGCACCTTTTATACATTTTAGTAACCATAAGACAAACCTTCATCACAGATTAAATGCCATGCCATTTTATTTTTGAGGGAGAATCTATGTGTGTTACATGTATTGCACAGTTTCTTAGTGTGTATACCTATCTGGTAACACTTTATTTTGTACTTTGATATTCACCAATCAATACTCATTAGTGTTGGATGAACATACTTGTTAGCTTTTTATTTTTCAAACACATTTCCAAACATAAACAGTGGTTGTAGAACTGCCATAAAAATCTAATTTAAGAAAATTAAATGTGATTATATTTTGCATTCATAAACTGTTTATACCCCATTTATGAATGCCTCATCCATGGAGTTGTCAACAAAGAAATTAACACTTAATAAATGTCCATATATCTGTCTATATAGTGCGTATAAATGCTAAGTGGGGTTTGGGAGCAACACTGTCCTGTTGGTCCAGTAAGTGAAGTAGTAGTCATTTGTACCTGAACATGAACTAACCTCAGTGTCAGGAAGAGATTTGGGTCTTGACTGTTGGCCTCACGTGGGAAACTTTCTTCCTCTTCCTCTTAAATCTAGTGGAGACAGTTGATGACTGTCTTTTTAAGGGGAAACGCGTTTTGGGGAACCTGAAGGTTTGGTCACGATATTAGTGGACATTAGAAATAAAAATGTAATCTCTTATTCAGATTTCTGGCAAACCCTTTCTTTGAGGAAGTACAAGGACCAGTAGGCGTTGGGAGAAATTATGATTCAGAGACTGAATATGTACATATTGAAAAAACTGTTTAGTGTTTGAGGAAATCACATATTTCTTTTTGAATACTAGTTTCTCCTGTTCCTCATAGCTCTCATAATATATTTTTATACATCTTTCCTCGTTTTCTTTTCTTCTGAGGTTCAAACATCTCTTTCAAGAAGCCACGCCATGGAAATTTTAGAAGGCTCCGACTTATTTAATCGGCTTCTGGGAGCAGCATCCTGTTGCCCCTGGCAAAGTTCACACCATAGAGTTTTATGGAATACTTTGCTCCACAGACTTCAGACATGTCGTATTGTCCTAATGAACTGAAGGAAGAGCGTCCGGGGCTGAGGGAACATAAACATGACACAAACTGTCTGCAGAAAAGACGAAGAGAGAAAACGAAGAGTCTCTCATACACACCGGTAGTTACAGAGAAGTGGCAGAGACTTTTAAAGCAGCATAGTTAGATTGTGTAAGGTCTCAGACAGAGATTTTAAGATAGACTGGGAAAAAAATATCCCTTAAGATCAAAACTGTATCCAGATGAATTACTGTTTTAAACCTGCAATGTAGAACTTTTGTCTCCTTCCTCTGGCAGTGAGAGTAATTACACAAACACTGTTGACACAAGCCGATGATAAACCATGTTTGTCCTCACTGTCAATCACTTTCTTAAAGTCATCCTTCCTCTAAACACGTTTCTTTTCTATTTGGAGCGTCAGAAACGTTTTGGATGCTTTGCAGGTTTTTCTGCCATACTCCAAGTTGCTGTAGCCTTCTCCATCTCTGTTACTAAGGTTTCTTCACTTTTGGCTGACATTAAACACATTGCTTCTGGTGCACCATGTTGCCACATGCATGTGCTGTGAAATATACAGAGATTTTCCTAACACTGATAGGCTTAATCAGCATTGTGTGGAGTCATTTGGCAGGGGCAGTATTAAAGGTTGCTGAGGAGGCAAATCAGATATAAACAACAAAAACACATCAACTAAAAACATTGTAGTTTCTGAATAAATTATTTCAATGCTTGCATGGACTCTTGAGTCACACAATCTATCACCTTAGGAAATTTTTATATTTTTATCTGTCTCTCTGATTCCTCCTGACTTATCTCATCATCACTTATTTGACTGCTGTGGCTGCAGCTTACAGTAAGGCTGAATTTTCCTCCACCCCCATTTAAGTACAGCGCACAGTCACTAACCTAGCTGTAGCTTGTCCAGCATTGAAAATACTTGAAGAAGAAACTCAGTTTTGAACTCAGGCCTTATTTTCCCATGTTTTTTGTTGTAAATAACTGATAAGGACAATAATCTTTGCAAAGCTCTTTCCACTGCTGAAAGTCACACAGAAACACAAACAAACTAACCAGTTGAGGCAGCAGTATTCCAGCAGCTCCTGTTTTTGATAAAATAACTTTTTTTGATAATGGTATTTGGTAGCAATAGATAGCAATGTTTCTCATTAAACAAAAAGGATCTTACTCTGTCTATCCACAGTTATAAGTAGACACTTATAATGACAATTTAAGCCTGTCAGTGGCAAAAACAAGCACTTTAGTAGATCTACTTTGACAATGACATATGCCCAGTAGGGTTACATTGCTTTTTGCAGTGGCCAGGTACTCCTGCTCAATACTGAACTGATTCCAAAGATTTTTGTCCCTGTCAATCATTTACACCCCCCACCCCCCCACCCCCCAAAAAAAGAATGCCCAAGTTCAAAAGTACATACAGTAAATTAAGTTAATCTTAACATAAATAAGCATAACAATCCAAAAAAAGTAAAGTATAAATAAAATACTAAAAGCAGTAAAATTGTCCCTGAGAGTGAGTTGTACTACTGTACATATAAATTCTTAGATTATTATTACCCATTTAAAAAAACGTATTTGTACTGTGGATTCATTTTCAGACAGTTTTCTTGACCAATTGTTTGGTTTATGAAAAATAATGAGAAATGACCATCACAATCACCCAGAACTCAAAGTGACACCTTCACAATGCGTGTTACTTCATTTGTAAAGTAAAGAGTATCTAAAGCTGTCAAATACATGTGAAGTAAAAAGTGCAATATTTCCCTCTGAAATCTGGTGGAGGAGAGGTATAAAGTGACGTGAAAAGAAACTGCTCAAATAATTTACAAGTGCCTCAGATTTGTACTGAAATACAGCACCTGAGCAAATGTACTTAGTTACATCTCATCACTACAAAGAGGGTAACCAGAGGCGATGCAACACAGACGAGAGCTGTATACCCTTCATAGGAAAGTGACACTAAACAAGTCTTTAAGAGGTAAAAGCATTAACTGTGGCCTATGGTGTGCATTGTCAGGATTTGCAACATGCATAACATGCAATGTTTTGCTCTTAAAGCAACATACTATATTTTATTATATTATTAGACTTTTATCTCAAAATATAACATCATTTTTTGTCTCCATTGTACTTATGCATGTGATGCTACTTTAAGGTTAAACAAACTTGTTGCACATCAGTGTTTGGAGGGTCTTGTCAAGTTTTGCATGTGTGCTAAGTATTTTCCAAACATTTCTCTGTTATTAACCCCATATAGATTGTGTTTGATTAGTTTTTCAGACAGAGGCTGACGCAGTGGGTCAAACTACTCATTCATCACAGATGGAGTAGCTGTGGTGAAGAGGGTTTTACCCACCTTTTGTGTTTTTCTTTCACCACTACAGCCCCATATAACCTTTTAACCTCTTACCGGAGTTAAGGTCAGTGATAGGGGGTTGGGTTAGGGTAAGAGTAAGGGAAGGGGGTTAAGGGAATAAAGTGGATATAATAGGTGATGAAGCAGCCCCGTGACACTATCTACTTATTTCTCTGGGAGCACTTAAAAGGAGAAAATTATTTGTTTTTATGCCTGTTCAATATGTTCAGAAATAGTGTTTCCCCCATCTCTATGTATTTCAGTGTAGATTTTCCTACTGTTTATGTAGAAAAATAAAAACCAAACATGTGGAAGGTGAATAGGAAATGATGGGGCGAGACTCAAGAGCTTGCGTGAGGACAAAAATGTAAAAACTATAAAACTAAAGACTTCACAACTTGCTACTGGGCAGATGACAGCATGTGACCCCCTAGAGAGTAGAAAGCAGAGAGAGAGAGAGAGATTCACAGAATGAGACATATTGAGAGAGGGAGACAAGAGACGAAAAAAACACATTAATTAAAACAAGTCATAAATAGCAGGGGTCACTTTAAATTTGCTTGTTAAACTTGACCCATGCTGTGCATAAACACATACACGCTTAGTTTTTAAGTGCAACTGAGATACTGCAGAGCTTTGCTTGTGTGTGTGTGGGAGTGAGCCTTCATGTGTGTGTATGCACATGTGGGGGTTTGCATAATACATTATGCATCAGAGTTATACCGATATATTTGGTATTTGATATTGATCAATCATGTTGCCAATATGACAAAGGACTTTACATTAGCATCAACAGTAAAACTAGCACGAATGTTACTAAACGAATGTATTTGGAAATGCCATCCATTTGCATGAGTGTAGTCAAACATTTCTGAAACAATTCTAAGAGGAACCATTTTCAAAACTCAAGACAAATCCGCACTCTGCAACTGTACCTCACACCTGCCTTTTTTAAAGCATGTGTTTTGCAAGCGTAAGAATGGCTTGATTGTTTTATGTTCAGAAAATTCATGAATTGGGAGTTTCATGCCAGGATCAGATAGACATTTTCTCCTTTTACTCCATGTAGTGTGTTAGTGGAGCATCAACCAGTAAAAAGCTAGCAGGCCTTCTCTTGCCCAGTTTGACTCCCTGAGTAGCCACAGTGGAATGAAAAATGACTTGTACAATTTCTGCTAACAATCCCACAATGCAATGTATTATAGTTTATAGATGCACAAATGAACACTCGTACGACACTACACCTGTCAAATTATATGAAATGATTATGAAAAATCTGGATTTACTGCTCTCTTAAGTTCCCCATGGAGTATGTGACTACTCGTAGTGCTGTGGCTAAAAGTTTTCACATGCATGTGTGCGAGCAAGTGTGACAATTTGGATCCTATGGTTTAACGTTATTTCACTAATCGACAGTTGGTGGCAGTGATGCAACAAGCATAGCAGTGTACCAACAAAGGCAGTGAAGAAGAAGAAGACAGCTGGCAGGAAAAAACTGACACAAACAATGTATGATTTGAAATACTGTAAACAAACATGGCTGTTGCACCATGAAGACAGAAGGCAGTAGGATTTTTAGATGCACATTAAACAGTGTTGGCTACAGTGCCTTACTTAGCAAACTGCTGATGACCTATAGAAAACTAATTGAACTGAAATTCACTCGCAGTAGGTTGCCATTGCCTCTAAAGTTAGTTTGTGATTGCCCATGGACCATGAGCTATTAGCAATTTAGCATTAGCAGTTAATAATGGATGTACATACAATACCAAGACCTAAAGTTATAAGAAATGCTTTTTAATGTGGTCTCTACACCCAGATACTGACATTTAGTGTGTGCATGTTATCACTGGAAAAGTAAGTTGTGCTGATTGTCAGAGTGTGTTTATGATGTCAGTGCACTCTTAGAGTGCAATGTTTGATGCATGTATCCAGTGGGTGTAATGGGTTAAGTTTTATCAAGTGCAGTCTAGATTCTGCTTCAGATTATTTCCCAAAATTCAAAGAGCATACTTTAAAATATGACATTTCCTATGACACAAAACATATTATGTTGATATTTATTTGTAAAGAATACAGGTACAGGTCTTAGTATCGGCTTTCAAAAACAGATATCAGTCCAAACACGACGGGGAGATCATGTCTGGAGGCAGGGAAAGGAAAGTAACGTCAGCTCCCAATCTTTCATGACATTGTTATAAACTTTCCTTCCGCTGCTAAGTTTTCCTCTGCGCTCAGCTCGCAGCAGCTGATGTCATCACCTCGTCTCACCCTCTTCAGTCTGCCTGTGAATGCCAAAGAGCGGCGGTGTAAAACTGCCACCTCAGCTCACCTTCCATATACTTCATCCAACTTTTCACGGTGACATAAATGATCAGGCATTTGTTTTCTCCGCATGCATGAGAGACACTTTCAATGAATTCAAAACCATGAAAAATATAAAATCACAAATCCACCTGGTGTGTTTGCTTTGGAATTGCATTTCTGTTAGATGCATGATAGTGGTTGTTTGTTAAAACCATAATGCGTTAGCCAGAAACCCAAAATGGCCTAGGTGAAAACTGTTTTTCCTGTGAACTGCCAGTCACAGGTCGCTACAAGCCCCTGTTTGCCCTCTACATGTGTCTCCCTGTGATGTTCAGGTACATTCTTCTCTGACACCTGGAAGCTGAGGGCTCAGCACAGGAAGGTAAGAGCCTAAACAAACATGGAAGGTGTCCTACTGGATCTGTGGTTTAGGGTCCACAACCTGCACACTTGTGGTGATGAACATGATATGATAATGTGGGTGTCTGCTTGGTCTCTATACGGTAAGTCAGATTTTTATTTGAAATCTGAAATACTCCAAGAACCTACAGCAAACAAGAGTAAGAATGTACAACCACACAAACAACACCATGGGGCTACGCTTTGAGCTAAGATCATATGTCAGCATGCTAACATGCTCAGAATGACAATCTTAACATGCTGATGTTAGGCACGTATAGTGTTTACTATGTTCACAGTCATAGTTTAACACGAGGGGGGGATTAAATAAAAGTTGTTTTTATCTTTGCTAATGCAATATGGAGAAATATAGCACGTTGTTTTAAATGAATAATGATGCCAAACCATCTAAGAAGTAATATGAGGAAGCAATTTAGATTCAATACCCAAAGTAAAGCTGTTTGCTGACTTTTTAAAATGCAACTTCAATAGATAGCTGAAGTCATGACATCACAGCCACACTAGCCTCTGTACCTTTAGTTTCATCTAAATCAATGCAGTCTGTCATTCAGCATTTCTTCCGTCTGTCCTACTGGGGAAAAAATGAAGCGTGTTCCATGGGTTTACTTTCCATATCGTAGGACAAAGCAGTTGCTACAAAAAATGGCAACCCTAAAGTTTTTCACAAATTTAAAGGTTTAATTTGAGAGCTGAAGGAAAAACTACAGCACACCCAAAATGGAAATTCCAGCACAGACAGCTTTTAGACCCTGCATTCACAGAATTCTTAGGACAACAAATTGATTTCTTCTTCCAAATGAACACAAATGAAACATCTGCTGCAATTAGATGGGAGGCATTGAGGACCTGTATATGGGGACATACGATAAGTTTCACCCGTACAAAATCCAGAACAGCAAAACATTAAATGAAATCTCTTGAATCTCAAATTAAAAAACTAGAAAAAGACCTATGCAAAAACCAGTCTAAAGACACAAAAAATACAGTCTGCCCAGTCCGAGAAGAAGCACAACAAATGTGCATCAACTTAATTGAAACTACAGTAGACATATTAAGACCAAGGAGAGCAGCCGGAGAGATTCTTAGTATTTGCAAAAGCACCAGCAATCATAGAGGGCTATAAGTTGGCGTACAGAGAAAAATACGTCACAGTCCCATAGAAAAATAATAATGACTTAAATGCTTATAAAAATCATTTCTTGTGAATGCTCTAACCTGATAAGTCCATCCGATATGCAACCAAATGGTACAGCACACGCAAGGCACACTTGAAGAAGTTTATAGACCAGAAAACTGCAGGCACTAATGGACCCCCGATCAGCACTTGAGGTGAAAATCAAGAAGAGCACCAGTACTGTTTCGAAACAAAGTATCCAACACACCTTCCCACCCTATTGCAGAGCCTCTAAATCTCCGCCAAACCGAAAACGTTACCAGATGTAGAAACGAAAATTGCACAAGAGTTAGCACTGGGATTTATCCTTCAACCACACATAGATCGCGTACAGTGAAAGTACTAATAGCAGTGGAAAACTTTTTTTTTGTTTTCTTCAGAAAACAAGTTTTCGCCACAAAGTGCGTATAGAGCGCAAATTTGGCCTTTCACTGAACTTTGAACACAAAACATCCCAGCGTGCGAGAAGTATTCTGATCCACGTTTATTTGGTCTATACGATTGTTTGAGAGAGCAGTCATCAGTCCTCGTTACACCTCTTTTTTGTTGCCTAACCTGTGGGTTTGCTGGTCAGCTCATGAGGCAGGTTCTGTCAGCACACACACACACACAGCAGCACATGTCAACCCCATATTCCTCCTCCTTCCAACCGCGCCACATGAGCACCGCCACTCTGCCAGCGCAGTACCACCCAGGAGGTCTGCTGCACCGTCACCACGCCAGCCTTCCTGGCACGCCACCTGGTGTGTGTATAATATACAGATGGGTGCAACCTGTAATTGTTGTCTGACCCACTACTCCATGGCATTTACAGATGGTGTAGCCTGTGGTATTCAAAGGCCATCCCACCTGGCATACGAAGATCAGATTACTTGCCACCGATAAGCACTTTCAAAAATACGCCTGGAAGGTTTTGTTAGGCCTGAGAACACACTTGATGATATCATATAGTGACACCGCGAAGCATTCACGCCGCACAGCTCACGCGTACCGAAGCGCATATGGGCATTGCGTTATCAATGCATATTGAAAAATTGTTTAATGTGAAGAGTCGTGAATGCCCAGCCTTTGTATAGTGCAAAAGTCCACACCACTATTCATGTCTCTCCACAGAAACACATAGATTTTGCAAAATGATCTCTAGTCTTCAAATGGCACGGCCTTAGTCTGGGCTCACCAGCAGATGTCTCATGTCCATGGATTTTCCACAGGCTTAGGCAGACCAGGCCTAGATCAGGGAAGAATTTTTAAAATCAGCTGCAGTAGTAACAATCACAAGAAGAATGTCCCAGCACTGTGCAGCATCACCAATTTAGCCACTGTTTTGACCCACGGGGCCTGTTATCTCACTGCCTTCCACACCAAACCAGTGTCACAAGACTGCTTATAATGCAATGCCAGAAATGAATGATCAGCCAGTGGCTCATGTCTTCGATTAGGAGCAGCCAGAGGTCGCCTACCTTGACTTCACATCTGTAATTTTTTTTCGCCAAACTGCAGCAAGTCCCATCACCAGCCGACATTGACTCCAAGTGACATCGAGTACTGCATCCAGCCCCGCCAACATATCACGTAGGGCACGGATCAGTCCAGGAAATACATCATCCGTCACCGATAATGAATTACAAGCCGTGACCAGATTAACATTGATTACAAAGAAATTTGTTGTCCATTTTGCACCCGCCATTTGAAACCCGCGTCGCGCGCGCGAATTTATTCACTTAGCGGCATCAGTTTGAGGCATATTCGTATCGCGATGGCATCTGAGAGGTAGAGGAACAACGAGATTATTGATCAGAGTTTAGAGTCTGGTGATTATTCATGCGTTTGCGCCGCGCGCATAAGGCCGTGCATTGACGCGGCACCAACGCCAGCCTCCTGTACAGGTAGCGCATTTTACTGAAAATGGCAGAGTTGCAAGAGATTAAGCTAGAGATCGAAATCTACCGTAAGTTTTGATATAGCTAAGGCTGTTATTAGAAGAATAGTAAAATACGTCAAGATTTAAATAGCGCCATCAGTATGAGTTCAGCACTGAAACCCGCCATTTTCCGCGTTCTGCAGCCCATATGTCAGATGAGGAGAAGAGGGTAATTGAGCGCAACTTTTCAAACGCGCAGCCTGTTTATGTTTGCGTCAGGCTTCATAGCCACATCGCCGCGTCCAGATCACTGTTATGTTCTTCTGTCACTGCACTTCCCAAATTATCCAAAGCCCAGGCGTCTACACGGGCCTGGCCAAATTGTTCAGGCAGTCGCGGCAACGCCGCCCCATACTCCGTGGCCGGATGGATAAGCCGATGGTGTGGCGAGCTGGGGCCCGACGAGATGGCGACCTAAATGTGCGACCGGTTGCCAAAGCTTCCTGGGCTGAGCCCGCGTATACCCCCATGTAGGTGGTAAGAGAATCAATTGCTGATAGAGCCTGCTCGCCAGGATTCAGCATTGCATTGTTTTATGCGCAGCGCGGTTGCCGCGGCGGCGGCGCGCGAAGAGCTATGCTCGGCAAAGGCGTTGTCGCTTTTGCTGTTGTTACATGTCGCCTGTTCCGCGCCCGGTGATGGACAGAGCTGCCGCCGCACCGTCGCGCTTTGACCAGAATTTCCAGTGGAAATTTCCGTGAGTTCTGAAACTGGCTGCTGGCCTGAACCAAATTTATCCGAGGCGGCGTTGAACGCGTTGCCACCATAAATAATTGCCCAGTGCGCATATCGAGCAGGTATAGGTATAAAATTAAATTACCATTATGTTCCAGGTGTTCACCAGCTAGTCACAAACTGGGGAGAGCTCGGTAGAGTACAGTGAATTTTATCGCCCATAATCCGTCGCTTTAACGAACTAAACAAAGGCTGAGATCATATACCAGTTATCCGCAGCGATACCAGATCTGCATTGAACTGAACCAGTTCTTAGTGCCCATTGTTCGCAGTTCTTTCCTGAACCACGAAAATATCATCTGCGCAGAAGTTGGCCACAAACAGTCCAAACCCACATGCTATCATCCACCGTGGCAGGCATTGCAGCAGAAAATATAGCATTGATGAGCCGAGAATGACAGGAGTATCTAGTGTTTTGCAAATGCCAGTATATTTCTCAGGAGTTGGTGTTGACTAAAAACCGAGTAAGAAGAACAGTGAATACTGGAAATACATTCATCAGGTGGACAGAAACACAAACTCCAAATGAATAATCATTTGCTCTGTAAATGCTGGATGTGTAAAGATTCATTTTTTGCAAACACATTAGCCCTAACAATGTTAGAACATCAGTATTGTCTTTTTAGGTTGTTCTGTTGCCACTAAGTGATGCAGCTTTAAAGGAACTTTCAAAGGTCTGTTGGCTTGCTTTGGTAATTTGATCTCCATGTGTACAACATTTATCCAACCACTTATTTTCAGCTGAGTTTCTTCATCTAAGGCAAAGGCGTGTCATCAGGACAAGTAAGGTAAGCAGTGCTTGACCAGTTAAAGCTTAAAGATAGACATCAATTGGAACGATACAGAAGTGGAGGCGATATCTCTCCTCGTTTCCCACTGACCTAAAATGTAACTACTGAACAGTTGTTGCCAAAGAAAGAATACAATTTTATCTTTTCCTCTAGTCATAAACCAACAAGGCAACTTGTAAGTAATATTTACCTTCCATAGAGCACAAGGCATTACAAGTGATAATATTTCCTTTAAATGTCATATGATACTCTGAGAGCTATTGTGCTGTTGTTATTTGTATAAGCAGTACTAAATTGTGTATTGTGCCTTTGTTTTCTTAGAGCTTGTGCACGCATAATACTGAACAATGATTTACAGTAGCTATGATAAAACAACCCGCGCAGCAAGTTTTGTCTTTTATCGCTCAAGCCAAGATAATTCATATGGTAGTAAATCATTAGGGCAGGAAGTGCATGACTGCATAAACCAAATGACACAGGACTAACAACTCACAGTGCTGCCTAGATTCTAACATATATATCTCTATTGAACTGTATTGTTATTGTATCCTGTTCCATTCTATTCGTAATGTAGAGCCTAGTATGGTATTGTATTGTGTGGTGTTGTATTTATGTATATTCTGTTATCCTAACAGTATCTTCTGAATTATATTTTTAGTATAACCCGTAATCTAAGATATTTTGTCGCTCATAATGTCCAAATTCAACATTCAGCTCAGGATCTTTTCAGCTCTTCTTCAGCCTCTCTTCAGCTCAAGTTTCATGCTCTTTTTAGACTTGATCAGTTTTTTGCATTGGTGTGTATTGTGCGCAATGTTCAGACCTAGAGGGGGTCACTTCGTGCACTCTGCCTCCTCAGCTCCTGAACTCACCGTCTGACCATTTACAGTGCACACACTTCAGTTCTCTGTGGCACTTTAGCCTCTACACATCAACTGACACTTTAACTTTTTACAGTTATTATCTGTAATGAAATGTTAGTTCAAATAATTTCGGCTTTAACTTGACAAATTGACAATCTGACTGCTCACAGGTTTTAAACTTCAAATGTTTAAAATGTTTTCTGCCATTCCACCTCAACTGCTTTCAGCTCTTACACCTGAAAACACACTTTAAATCCTTTCGTTGCTTCAGCTTCAACTGACAGTTAAACTGCTTTCAGTACTTCATTCAACATTCACATGTAAAAAATGTTAAGACTTTCTAATACATTTACAGTGTTTACACCTGTAGTTTTCAGTGTAACAGAACTGTAATATCACACTGTGTTATATTATACTGTATTATTGTGATTTGCACTGGCTGGAGTCTCACCTGTGTCTGTGTGAGTCCCAGCTGTGCAGCTAGCTCGGCCCGCTCCGGCAGGGCCAGGTACTGGGCTGACTGGAATCTCCTCTGCAGGACTGCTAGCTGGTAGCTGGAATAGATGGTCCGGGGTTTGCGCACCTTCTTGGGTTTACCGTTGACCATCCGAACCTCCATGTCTGGTTCTTCTTTCACTGCGAGAGGGAATAGTAAAAGCCATGTAATATTCCTGTAACACCCCCAGTGTTTGTGGAACCTTGCAGTCAGAATTTTCTACAAAATGTAACAAAGCAAATATGAGTTTTTTTCACTCAAACAATTAAAGTATTTTTCTTCAAACAGTGATATGAACTTGTATTGGGTCTCTACAGGGCAGTCTGTGCAGAGAAGTTGTAGCACAAAAATAACCAAGGCCGCTACAACCCCGAAATTTCAAAGAAATTCCGCCAGCACTCTGAACTTATAATTTTGGTCTGACTGTCTCCCACAGCCGGGGAGGGAGACAGAGATTTATAGGTGCTTTTCATGTAGCCTGGAGGCCCGCATGTATACATCCTTCCCTGTTTATGCTGTTATTCTTGTGTCTGATTTTTGTGTGTGTGTGTTATCCTTTAGAGATATCACCTAACATTGCTCAAATATATTTCTGTTGTATTTATAAATATATGAAACATATATAAAGTTTTTGTGCAATTTGTGTGGGGAAATATAATTTTATATTGTAATATTTCATATATTTGAGAATTTACCTTTACTGAGCAGATTTAACTAAAGTGTAATTTAAGTGTTCTTATACTCCGTATATTTAAATTGGACTACTTTTGGACCAAAAGAAACAATAAAAGTATTCAGTAAACAGATTTTTAATTTGGGGTTAGGCTTTGAAACAGTATTTATCCCTTCACACTGGGAGATAAAAATCACAGTATTATAAGTAACAACAAGAACAACATCATCAGCAGAAGTTAATTTAAATGATGGTATGAATTTTCTGAACAAAGTAAAAACATGTAAAGACCTTGTGTTTAGTGTCAGGTCCATTTTTATGAGGGGATTGGGTGCTGTGGGACGGATTGGACTCATGACCTCAGTATTTCTAAAACTCTTGCCATGACACTGTGCCCATTTGTTTCTGTAGCTGAATTTAATTTAACTTCTTTTCTTGTTTGTATAATGTGCATTTTTACATATTTGTTGTTTTTTAAGAGAAAAAAACAACTATTCACCTATAAATGTGCTTGTTTATTTATTTATTCGTCAGGGCGTGGCCACAGGCCTTGCGTGATAAGGAGCCGTCCTTGTTGGATGATTCAAAGGCCAAGGCTGACTGACATGTCGTGACACCTGATGTGCGTGGCTGTGGGCCAAAGTCCCCTGAGGCCATTTCCAGGAGTCAGCTCCAAACTGGAATGTCAAAAACAGAACACCAGTCTGTCGAGTTTGTTTTCACTCTGTAGTTTGCACAGAGACACCCTCAAAGCTCAAAAAAGAGCCAACAGAAAAAGCTTTTGAGCATAGTATGGCAGTACTTAGAGGGGAGGTTGAAGAGCCAAAATGATGTTTGCTCAAAATGACCTTTATGTTCTTATAATACTATTGCAGCATCTGTGTATTGAGTTTCTGGTGACATTATGTACTCTTCTTAGTTCTTGTGATACTCACTACAGGAATTTCAAATTTTTATCCAAAATTTTTTTCTTGTACACATTGTTGTACAATTACTTTATTTATGTTTAAGTTACGTGTTTAGTGAGTCAGCTGTGTATAAATGAATTAGTTCTTCATTTCTTGTATAGGTGAAGTTGACTAATCACTGGCTAGATCTAGGCCATGACCTCCATCCAAAGGCCTATGGGGCCGATCTTAGATTTCTATCGACATAAAATCTCAAAGAAGTTCAAAGATAAAAAGATAAACAGGATATGGTACAGTGACCCACCATTTACAGTGATTGATGATGTAAAATGAGACAAAACAATAACTGAGTGAATCTGTCAAATTTAGGGGCGTTTTCTTGTTATTCTCACCTTGCCAGTATTGATCTCCTGTTTCCTGACAAGTGCTTAAGCAAAGTTCCATTAGAATTTATAGAAATTCAGCTGCAATCTGTGACATCCCTGACATGTAAAACCAGACTCTGCTCCACTGACACTAAACAGCACACTGAGTTTATTTGGGAGTTCTTTGTCCAGCCAAGTAAAATTCTGATTCAACTTCTGAGCAGGAGGCTGCAGACCTCACTCGCTCCATCCAACACCCCATATTTTTCTGTCTTTTTATTACTGTTCAAAGTATCGAATCTTCAACTCTGAGCAATAAAGTCTATAAAATATCTACATTTTATAGTGTAAATAAATGGCTGTGAATATTACTTCTGCATGGCTAAATTGTTCATTTGGATATAGTTTTTTTATGCATTTGGTAGAAATATTATTTTTACAGCTGAGTAAAATCCTCCTCTAATGAGAGAAAGTGAGATGTTCAAGAGAGCATCAAGCTAAATGCTCCACAATATGTATAACGTGTGGTGTAAAGAGATGCAGTGGAAAACTGAGTGCGTTAAACTCAGTATTATTATTTTTAATGGGTATATATGGCTAACAGACATCAGCCTCAGGTGGTCAAGACAACTTTTCTGGGTCTTAGACAAAGATGGAGAAGGTCTTATACACAGTTATCTGTAGGAGGGAAAAACTCCGCGCGTCTGTGCAGTAGTTTTGAAAACCTTGTTGATGTCTTCATGAAGTTATTCAAAAGTGAATGTCCAGCCAATAATCTGTCATACTGTTCCCACTGTAAATAGTGGAGGGAAATATTTAAATTGGGATTAACTTACCACTGTCCTGCATCGCTGACTGCACCTCCCTGCTGAATGCCCCGTGCTCTCTGTATGTTGCATGAGGGTATGGGTATTCTGTCTTGCTAACAGGGTACGCACCGCCTGGACCCATGCCGTTCAAGTTATAGTGGTGGTACGCGTACGGGTTCATGTGCTGAGCTGAGTACGGCTGCTGTGCCGGGTAGAAATCCTGTGAGCCGTGGAGCGCGCTCTGGCCACTGTAGAAGCCCATGTCTGTGGATGAGGACTCCGGCAGGGTTGGGGAATCCTTGGTGGCCGAGATGGAGCTCCCGGCCACGGGAAGCGAAGGTTTCTTCTCCTCGAAGACAGGTGAGGGTTGCCCGTTCATTTTAAAGATCGTTGTTGTTTTTGTTTTTTTTTTTTGCTTTTTTTGCTCTGAACTCGAAACCAGGACTGTTCGGAAATCCGCACGCAGTCTGGAGCTGGCGTTCCCAAACTCCCTTGACGCAGCAGCCAGGCTGTCCACCGTGGCGGCGCCCAACCCAACTAGAGCTCCTAATTACAGGGCGCGTCGAGCTGAGCCAAGCCGGGCAGGACTGAGGGGAGTGGATGTCTCCTTCTCATTGGTTCGCCTGCTCGCTCCCTGCCTCTGCCCCGAGGCCAAGACAGCGCTGACTGTCGCCTGTCTGGCTCCCTTCTCTCCCCACAGAAACCTCCAGTAAGCCTCTCCTCAGGCCTGCACCAGGGCGCATAAACAGTTGGCAAGCCTGTAAAGTCCTCTAACTAACATTTACTTGGACCTATCTCGAAGGCTTAACAACATCCGAGATTCTCAACAAAGTGAAGACTTACCAACCAAGCCGCGCATAATGGTGTTGTGATAAGGAGTGTTTACGCATAAGCTTTACAGTGCTGCCTTCCATTCAAATGCAGATACAGAGCCAAGTGCTGCTTTCGACCCATGTTGGGAGTTATTTACAGTTAATTAAGGCTTATTTAAAGAACCCCCCCCCCCCTTTTTTTTTTTTTTTTTTTTTTTTACTTGTGTTGTGACTTGGGCCCCGGGCTTCTCCCGTGCCTCAGGGAAGAGGAACAGCCCACAGTAAAACCCACAATAAACTTGAGGTGTATAAAACATGGAGGTATGCTGCAGGGACACACCATGGTGATACACAAGGAGAAAAACTTCCACAAAGTACCTCACCTTAAAGAGTGAGGTCAAATCTGAACGCACATATCCCTAATTACACAAATGTGTTGTTGTACAGTTTCCATTTGGATGAGACAAACCTTCTTGTTACAAACTACAAATCCCAGTAACTGCAATACAAAAATACACTTGTACACTCAAAAGAGAGGGTGAAATTTCTATCTCACTGAAAGGTTTAGGAGTTGAAGTCAGTCAAGTGACACCAGATGTCACTATTGAGGCTTATTCTGTCCATTTCAACCATTCCTTTATCACTTTCAGCAATCCATTTCATTATTTGAGTCTCCACTGCTTAGTTTTCATGCACTCTCAATTGCAATGTGCACTCTTCAGTTGTTTCATCAATATGCAGTTTTTTCTTTTGTTGTTTTTTTCTGAATAAAACTGTTACCTAAGTGTTTTTCAAATGAGTTGAGCTTCTGTACAATCTCTGCACACACACCCTGGCAACTACAGAAGGATCCCTGGTTGGGAATAACTGGTCTAGAGTATGAAACTGCAGACAACTGAGCACAAGAGAAGTGAAATACATTTTAACCATATCTCTGCACAGAAAATAATTAAACCTCATGTGATATGAGGCATGTTAAAGGAGCACAGAGGGGAAAAAAAAAAAACTCTAACTCATTTCATTTCCAGGATCCTTAAATCACACAAGTTGCAGGTTTAATTTTTTTTATTAGCATTTGTCTTTCTCTATGTCATATATGGTAAACCCTCGAGTCCTTGCAAAATTAAGTTCCCAGAAATGTACAGCTTGATTTTCTTCAGCGAAACCCGCCCTTTTCACATCTCAGAACAAAGAGTTCTCTCTCCAGTCACATCTCAAGCATCAAAAGCACTTTGTGTGACTGACCAAGCTCTCGGCGGCAAGATTTATTCTGTTCTTACGCATTATAAAAAAAGGGGGACAGTGTGAATATATCAGGTCTTGGATGATGCTTGGCAATTGTTATATACAAACAGGTAGTGGGAGGAAGGGGAGAGGGGGTACGAGAGACCCCAGTGTGTTGATGAATGTCCTCCTCTCATTGTGGCATGGTCCCAAGTGGACAGAAGAGCAAATTCCCTGTATGGTCCACAAATCCCAGAATGCCTTGTGACTGAGTGAGACCACTCAGGGAGAAACAGGTGAGGGGTGGGCCAAAAGGTCACAGTAAGAATGTGAGGAGAAAGGAGGGGTTGTTCTGATGGCCTGCATTTTCAAAACCATTCGTCAGGTGACCAAGTTTTAAAGGTGGGTTGATTCTTCACAACCGCAGAAAATCAGAGAAATTCAAACATTCACTTTCAGGGCTGGTTGGCAAATTGAACAGAACAGGTAGAATCCGGTGAGGAACAGACCAACCAACCCACCACTGCCCCAGGTTACACTCTGAGAACAGACTGAGCATGTTTTTGTTTTTTACAATATATGTATGTATAAGTACTGTATAGGTATTCTTTATTGTTATTTTACAAGATTCCCTGATGGCCAGTGCAGAGAGAAACAAAGGAAAAAAAGGGAGAGGGAGGCTTGTCCAGTTTTACATACAGTAGAAACCAGTGGTGGGAAAAGAGAAGAGGGGCGCAGTGCCTGGATTTGTCCATAGGGAGGAGCACTTTGTGTCAGATCAACCCCAGTCAGATTGGAAGGAAGAGACAGTGACAGGAGGGAGGGAGAGCAGAGGGCCGAGGGAGGACTAGAAGGAGCTGCATGTCCACCCTGTCAGTTTGTTGTTCTGTTGGGTTGTCTTCAGTTGGTCAGCTGGTTTATTTGCTTGCTGGGTTGTTGAGTATTTGTAATCTCCTCGTCCTCCTCCCCTCGTCCCTCCCAGGTTTAAGTGAGCGATCGACGGAGGTCTGACTGGCCCATGTCACCCCACACAGGAGGACAGATGGTTTCACTCTCTCTGAGGGGAAAGACAGAGATGGGTTGAGGACAACCACACACACACACACAGATTTTACAGAAACAGTTTATGGTGAATGAGCGACAAGTTATTTTTTATAAAACTTTAACAAATATTTAAAGAACCTATTTTAGTGTTATTTTATATTAACTTACTGTCTGCAGTACCTACCTAAAACCATTTTTTTTCTACAGGAACAATTATACATTTTTTAAAATAGACATTTATTTTCTTGCGTAAGAGTCAGATGAGAAGATTGATACCATTCTTATATCTGTACATTGAATATACAGCACACTCTCATGTGCACCACAAATGACAAGCATACAGTATACAAAAACTACTGATTTTTTATGATGGTCCACCCGCCGAGCAAGGCCCACCACGATTTGTCCAGGTAAGCCTGATGGTCTGTACACCACTGAGTGTTACTGAGGATGAGGTGCTTGCCGTCTGCACTTCTTTGCCTCAAGGCTGGGCTAAACGCTGTTGACTTAGTGGAGCCGCAAATGTTGACAGTCTGTTCCTCATCTCCTTCACATGAAATATTACAGTATTAGGCCATCTGAAAAAACTGTCTGTGTTTTTGGCTTTTACCTTTCCTCTTTTGCATTATCCCTAAACGTCTGTGTTAAATTTTGAACATCACTCTAAACACAATGGGGGTAAAAACACTGACTTCAGACCTGCTGTTTTCCTACATTCATGTTTTAACTAACCAATGTCACTGGTGAGCTTTCCAACCATTATATCAGTGTTTCCAACTGAGCTGCCCCACTGCAACTGTATCTATCTATCAGCTGTGCTCTTCATCGTGGCTGATGATATGTGTGTTACTTGTAACAGCTTTACAACAGAAACCAATGGAATCAGTGAGTAAATAATCGCCTTACTGACTCATCAATAGCAGTTATATGGAGGTCAAAGTAAACTAAAAGTTATCACCTCAGTCCATTACTTTGTACCATTACTGTTTTCATCTCTGCACACGACAGTGGTAATGGACAAAATGTTATTTCAGCCTGCTTAATTATTTTCAGGTCGCTACAACATGTCATTTATTGAAATAACACACAGAGACACCAGTGTTATCAGTTCTATTGGGGCTTACCTTATGTTAGCTTCTTGGCTTTGTTGTAGAGCGAGTCAACCACTTTGCTCATGTTCTGAATGGTCTCCAGGGCCGCCTCGTATGTCTTGTCCACCACCGGCTCATCAAAGACAATCAGTACACCTTCACCTTGGTCCAAAATACCTGTCAGGTTGGATGGTGTGGGACAATAAGGAAGGAAAACCCAGTGAGAAAAATGGTAGAATGCTATTTAAAGGCTATTAAGTACAGGTGCACCCTCTCAATCAGTTTAGTTTATTTCAGAGAGTAAGAACAAAGTATTCTGAACTCTACTGGCAAAAAGCAACAGCACTGAAATGAGCGTAAATATGATCCATCTGTAAGAGATAACCACAAAACACTAACAATTAAAACAAGGAAAACGCTACTATTTTTGTTCATGTAGAGTTCACATGTGCAGAAAAGCCAGTGTACTTGTTTACAAAAAGAACTGTGGAAGTATACCATGAAACTTCTTATCCAGAATCATCTGTGATAATTTCCTCTCCACATCTCCCTGCAAGGCAGACACAACCAGATTTTAGATATATCACTGTAAAAGCCCAAGAAATTACTGGAAATAGGCAACTCGTGTGAGTGACTGGCTAGTGAGCCAGGTGTATCATGAAAATGAAAGTCTAAAAGGAAACACTGAACCAAACAGGCAAAATCTTACCTTAGGAAGTTTGATGAGGGAGGAAATGTGTGCTATCTGTTAGAGAAGAGATGGACAAGCACAATGATTAAAGACACATAAGTATACTACAAGTATAATTCTAACTACACTAAATATTCCTGGTGTTGTTACTGAGTATTCTTTGTCTACATGAACCATCCCCATGTCCTGGGTTCAGTTCTGTACCTTTCTGAACTAACTGTGGTTGAACACAGACAGATCTAAGAGGATTACCTGGACCCTGGAGAAAGGTTCGATGACCCTGATGAGGTTCTGTTCCAGCAGGTTGTCATACAACTTGGTCAGGTGGGTGCTGATAATAGGGTCATCCCTCAGCTCTGGTTTGTATTCTGTAAGTGCCTTTGGAATGGTGAAAACAGGACATTTTAATCACAAGTGAGAGGGAGGGGCTAAAATATTATCCAAACCACTGAAAGACAGATGGCGCCCCAATCACAGCAGTTTAATTCTTAAGTGTTGTTAAGCAAGCATAGCCTTTCACAGTCTCAACCATGTAAGCAAACAGCATCAAACTCCAGACACAAACCTTTTCAAAGTCTGCAAGCGACCGGTTCTTGCTGGCTTGTGCCACACATTTCAGTGAGTCTGTCTGTAACAAAGAGGAAGATGAACAAAAGGTTGAACATCTTTTACCAAGAGAGACTGTGGAAAGTGGTACTATATACACAATGAATATGTATATAAACACAAAAAGTCTAATTGACAAAAATTACATCTAACTTTTATATTGACTGTTTGCTATATACTCTAGTTACTGTTGTTACACCTGTGAAGCTCCCGACACTACATTATGCAGTTTACAATAACAAAGGCGGACTGTTCACTAGAATTTTCATTTTTGAAAGAAGGGGTCTGATTTTACACAAAAGCAGGCTTCTCAAGTTTCATCAACCACCGTCAAATTAGTTCCACAAGTTAGTTTACAATGATTTATCCAACTGACTTTGAATGCCTCCAGCTGATTTTATTTAAAACATTTCACACATCATACTGTGCAAAAACACAGAAGCTAAAGCTGCATGTCCCTGGCGAAAACAAATTTGCTCATACTATCCTTGTCAGCCTTGGAGGTAATGCTGGGTTACTGCATATTAAGCTAGCTTCAAGTTCACTAAAGTTAGAGCACATAATCCAAAAAAAAAAAAAAACCCAAAAACACCACCTTCTGTGCCTTTTAAATGACCTTTCTTACCAAATTCCCCTGTACACTGTTTCAACGTGCGGAGAAACCGAAAGCTTAGCAGAATTGCTACATCTAGTTGCTAAGACAATTTGATTTGACAATTACCGTTTGGGGGCGAGGCTTAGAAAACAGTCAACGAAATTGTAATTACATTTAAAGTGTAAGTTATGAAAAATGAAGGGGTTACCTGTCTGCCAGCATACCGGAGAGCTAGCTTGCCACTGATGAGGGCTTGGACATCCTCAGGTCTGTAACATAAAAAATATACATCTATGGACTCAGCAAGAAAAAAGTCAAGGGCCCATTCTGTGTTCTCTACAAATTAAATCTTATTTTACTGCATTTTGGCAACTTATGAAAAATGGCTGATTAATCATCTGTCATTGATTTTTTTTACCCAATACTCCTATTAATTGTGTCCTTAGATAACATCTGTTAGGACTATATAAATCAAGTCATTTTATCCAGTATGTGTCCATGTGATGTATCTGCATTTATACCACTTACGCATTGAGCATGATTTTGCAGAGCAGCATGTATTTGAGGGCTGTGATAGCTCGTGGGCTGTCAATGGAATCGTAGCCCTCAAAGGCCTCATAGAAATAGGAGTAAGCCGTCTTCCAGTCTTTCTCCTCTGCTGCATGAATGATCCCTGGAAATGCAACCAAACACACACATAAATGTTGGGTTAACTGCAAAGCACAGAGACAAACAGTAACTAGTAACTGAAGTATTCATCAGCAATCATGTTTTGATCACCTTTTAAACTCTGGTTTATGAGTTTTATAAGTACTATACATATTGTACCTGACTGCATGTCTAAAGCTGCTTGTAGTTTAGGTGGGCAGTAGATGGCGTTGGCGGTTGTCCTGGCAGAGGTAAGGGCAGCGCGGGCCTTGGGCAGGTTACTGAGCGCATGGTACGTCTTACTCTCCAGCAGCTGAACCTCCACCAGAAGAGCTTTGTCGTCCATCTTCTTCAGCTCCTGCAGCAACTGAGAGCCTGATGAACAAAGGAAGCACAGAGTCAGCGCAATGCTTTCAGTACGTTTACTTAGCTTTGGGTCCAAATAGGTGGAAAACACAATTATAATAAGAAATCCTGTCTAAAAAAGTTGTATTTAGGATAAGAACTAAACGGAGTACATAAGTCTACAATCTCCTTCCCCTCTTTATTTCCCCTAGTATGTATGTTTTAGACCCAAATTATCTTTTGTCCTCTAAATATTTTTGTAATTGTCAGGCAAATTAAAAACAGCAACTCCTAAAGATTGAAAACTCACCAAGTTGTAGTGCCTCCTGGTAGCACTTTGTGTCAAAATACAGTGAAATGAGACGAGCCTGAGGGAAAAGAAAAACAACCATCATCTCAGAGCCAAGGTCAACAACTTCTTTGTACATTTGTTACAACAAAAAGCGGACGGAACATTCTGAGCAGTGTTCATTACTTAAAAATTGATACCAAGTTTAATGTTTGAAACTGCTTTTTTAAACTACTGGTCTGGCCCAAAATTGTACTTTAGCAATAGATTTAATCAACATTAACTTTAAAGCTTAACAACAAAAAAGCCTTTACTTCAACAGTGGTGCTCTCTGTGACTTTTAAGGACTGATAGACCAGAAGGCTAGATTAATACACAAAGAGGGTAGGAACATCAATCAGAAAGTTCAAGGACTTTTGTTTCGATGTTGCTGGAACATGCTGCTTGAAACAGAAACACATTTCTTACAGTTAGTGTTGCCAAATTATTCTTTCATACAGCTAGGTAAACTAGCCAGACAGCTGCCAGACAAGATCCAAATCTTGAGGTGGCCTGTCGTGGGTTGGCCACAATGAACCACAGTTAGTTTGGAAAAATTCCTAGATCCATAATTTCAGGAATTTTGGTGCCGTTTCTCTGGTACTACTTGAGTATGAAAGGCCTGTTCTCACTTGCCCAAACAAACCTGGAAGGAAAACCTCAGCAGGTTGAACAAAGTAAATGACAAATGGACTGTACTTATACAGCAATTTTCTAGTCATATCGACCACTCAAAGTGCTTCACACTACAGGTCACATTCACCCATTCTCACAAACATTCATACAGGGCTTGTTCTATACATGTTAAGTTCTCTCTAACACATACACACAACTTCACACACTGATGACGCATCGGGAGCAAATTGGGGTTCAGTATCTTGCCCAAGTATACTTAAGTCTCACCTCTAGTGCCTGTCTGAGGAAGGTCCTCTTCTCTGCCTTGGCCCACTCTATACACTCCAGACAGAGCTCAACCTCCTGACCTGTGGCAGCCTCCATGTCCAGGAACAGGTCCAGCAGGGAGCGGACAAGTCGGGCTGCCTTGGCCTTAGAGATAGAGTTGAGGAAGGGGCGCACATACTTTAGCAGACCCCCAAGCTCTAAAGGGAAGATGAGCGAAAGAGAAAGAAGCCAGAAAATTCAGAAACATAAAACAGCTTAAGTAAGCTTGTGGTCAGCCTGTCACAACAGCTGACGAATGCGCAAATTTTATCCTAGTAGAGAGTTGCAAAACACTGAAGACACTCTCCAGTCCAAAATGTTTCCAAATTGAAGAAAACCTATTATTTTGGCATGTTTATATTTCAGTATGGAATATGATTCTGGGAAAAGTTAGGGGCTCTGACCAAGTCAGGTTTGTAACTAGGGAGTGATTTGGAACACAGCCCAGGCCTGTATAGAGTCACTTGATTTGACAGAGGTCATACTTCTTCCTGTTTTACTGTTTTGATGAATTATAGCACTTCCAAAACTGCCAATACTAAAAAGATCCTTGGATATCTTACGCCTTTAAAGCAAATTTCATTTCCTCTACAATTATCAACTTTTTTCATATTCTATTTTTCATATCTATTTCAGTATATATATTACTAAGAGACACTTATGACTTGATGAAATGCTGTACAGCATTTTGCTACAAATGCAGCAATGCAAACAGTTGTTTTACTGTTTGATCTGACTCTCATGTGTACAGTTAACATTTTAACACACTTGTCTTGCTGCTCAGCATTCACAATTTGACAACAATACTGAATCAAGTGACTACACCACATTTAAAAAAATCTGCAAGTCTTTCTTGTCAGCAAATTAGAAACTACAGAAGAACAATTTAGTTAGTTCAAAGTAAGTGTCAAAACCTCTACAGTGTGGTCTTTGGGTCAGGAGACTTACTGATGTGGCTTCACTGGGGTATGAAAAGTTTACTTTTGGTTGGATTTAAAAATAAATCTGTTTAAGCAGTATGACATGAAGCTTTGTGTAGCTTGAAGTATGAACATCATGTTCTGATTACCCGCAGCTTGTCCTGTCTTGGCCAGCAGCCCACCCAGCTCCAGGATGCTCTGCTCTTTAACACGCACCGCCTCCTCATCACTCTCCTGGATGTCCCGCTTCACTACATACACACACACACACACACACACACACACATATATATATATATATATATATATACAATGATGATGTAATCTGATCCGTACTGACATGAATCACCGCGATATACAAACAGTGAAAATGCTGATACACACTCTTTCCTTCAGTCTCTAGAGACAAACATTAAGTCAGGTTATATCAGTGATAGGCTGGGTTGGATGGCAAACAGCCAACTGGCTAGCGGAGCTGTGAAACATCCGAACTGTCAAATCAAACAATAAACGATAATGACAGCTATGTTGGTACTCTTTATTAACTAAAACAAAGCGTCAAATGGTATATAAGCATAAGCTAACCGCTGTGACACAGAAGGTGATGTTGGAGAGCCAGCTCAGCTTTACATTAATTTCCTTATTGGCCTGACTCCTGACAAGACGAGGACTAGCTGCTAACAACGCTGGCTGCGTGCTAACGTTAACTAGCCAGCTGTCAACCAAGTTCCTCTTAAATGAATGAGCCCGGGAAGCTAACGTTAGCTTAACTGACAAGCTAGGCGGTATGTTGCTAGCCGGCTAGCCCACTGCTGCTGACTCACTGTGCAAGCAAGGAGAAAAAAGAGACGGCCAGCACTGGGCTAGCTAACTTAGCTTAGCTTAGCTTAGCTGCTAACTGGCTGACAGCAAAGGTGGCTAACTCATCTGCTCCACGTTTGATGGAGGTGTATATCATCCATGTCGGCGCGTAAAAATATTTTCTCTCTAATGCCACACTGAGTTGATTATATTTACCTATAGAATGTAAGATATCGATAGAGGCATTCCGGTCTGTTCCAAGAAGAGACTGTGCTCTCTGAAACTCAGCCACTGCCGCGGCTGCCATCTTTCCTCTGCCTGCCTCCGCTCCACTCTGCCCGGTTGTTTTCCGGTCAGGTCGTTCACATGGTTGGAACAATGCCGCCCCCCACAGGTGGTGCCGAGTTCGGCCTGCCTACAAGCGCATTCACATTTACATAAACTCATTTGGCAGACGTCTTACAAAGGTCTTACAAGTGAGGGACAACGCTAAAGCTTCAATACAGACACTAAAGTTTCAGGACCGTCGCTCCTTAAAACACCCGTAGTTTTTTCATTAAACACTACAATACACACAAATTACTGTAAATCAACGATATAACCTTTTGTAGCCTTATTTCTTAATCTCGCAGTATTTATGCAGGCGAACTATTTGTGGCTATCCAATGTGTTTTTTGGCATTGCACGCCAGACAGTGATGTAATGCTTTATAATTAGGTTTTTACATGCCGAGAAATGAATGACACAAGTATCACATTTATCCACAATTATCCCAGATATGTGCTGATGACACATTTGGATTCAACAAAATGAAAATGTGGATGCAATATTCAAGGGAGTTGATTATGTAACAGCAGAAAGCAGCCCAAGAGATCATTTAAACAAGGGAAATGTTGCACCAGACCACAGTTTAGTTTAAAATCTATTGTTGGTTCATTTGTCTATCTGCAATGTGCCATGCATTGAAAGTGTGTTTGATTCTGAGTCCAGAAAAGCTCAGTTTCAACAGTTTTTGTTAGGACGTTTAACTTGATTATTTTTTATGAGGTTTCAATTAAGAAAAAAAGTGAGATGATGCTGACATAAATTTGTCATGTCTTCCATATGAATGGTAGTTGGGGCAGTATACAGTACAAGAAAGAACATTACTTACACATTAAATATTTAAAAATATACTTTATTTCACAAAACATACAAAACTCAAAACCAAATCTCATGAGTAAAGCCACTCATGATAGCTGTGTCTGTTCAAAGGACTATGGACAAGTAGTCACAAACCTGAAAGCAGAGAAAACAACAATAAACTTGTGATGACAAAGAAAGATCTCCAGTAAGAGTATCACAGCACCACAACTGAAAAATCATCTGTACACCTGTTAATGTGTGGCATGCAAATTAACTTTCCTTTAAGGTTCAGTCAAGAAGTTAAGAACAGATATTCAGACCAGAACACTCACAGTACAGACCTTCACACCACAGACACAGAGCATGACGATAACCACTTTAAATTTTAATTCCAAATTCAGTTCTGTATGAACTACTGTATGCACTGGCTTGGCAGTGACTGTACTGTACCTTGCAACTTATCATCAGGTTTGGAGAGCTGTCAGTGTTTGGTGCTACAGAGAATACTGGGTTGTGGAGACAGTCCTCCATGTGCTCAGACACCCTGGATTCCAGAAGATGGCACAGGACATCAGGGGTAATGTTCTGTTTCTAGAGACAAGAAGTAAAACATTGCAGCGATTAGCCAGAGTCATTACTTATTCGCTTAACTGAATCCTGGGCTTTTTTGCCAGTTTTCCCTTTCCTTATTTACAGGCTTATTTAGCAGAGTCACTACATGACTTGCTCAGGATTTTTCTTTTTTTTAAGAATGGGTTAGGCTACTTAGATATGCCACAAAGTAAGTACAAAATAATATTAAGTTGTATACATGTTGCAGGACAGTTTTTATGAAATTATAATTCATCATCATTCTTATCATTTTTTTCTGTCTTCTCACAGACTCATTTAATAGGACAGAATTTAACAAACAAACCCTGGTGTTGATGTACAGTCCACAGGGGCAGGAGATGAAATGACTGTTGATGTTCAAGTTGTTCCTACAAACAAAAACAAACAAGAAGCACTCTGAAAACTGCTTAACCGTGCCCAGCCCTGTATGCTTGCCTTTTCAACTCATGGTATGTACAATTTATATCACTCTCTATTTTAAACTGTATAACTATATAACTTATTTATAGTTAATTCATTTAGATAGAAATATGAGAAACTATCAACCTTTGTCAATATCTTTCTAACAGGCAATACTTTGACTCACGTGTGACATATGGGACAAATAATATGCATCTCTTCCATCCCTTCCACAACAGATGATATGTACTGCTGTTCAAACTGCAGGTTCCTCTCGTACTCTTCAATAATAGACATTTCTGTAACAGAAAGAAAAACATTCAAATCGACAAGCCCACACAGCCTTGTTTCCAATGCATCTACAGAGATATCTCAAGCCTGCTTAAATTACCACTGTATATAGTCATATTTGACTTTGTGGTGTTACAATTTTTCCATTTATTTCAACAAACATTCATTTCAATATTTTACAGTCAGAGGTTTGGATGCAGAAAAAAACAGGACGATTTAGTTCACACAAATAAGATACCTTGAGACATGAGCTCCTGTTGGATTTCTTCAAGAACTGCCAGTTCATCATACTCCTTCATGACACTGAACATCTATTTAAAAGAAAAGGAAGAGGACCTCCAATTGGTTATAAAATTCTAAATTAGACAGTTGTGGAGGTGAAATAAGACAGTTCAGCTCCATGAAAGAACTTCAGATGATGACATGTAAAGTCTTTGCTCTCTCAGTCAGCCATTTGTTATTGTGTGCAGTTTTTAACCTAGTGATCTAGACTTGTTTTGAACATTTGTCCGTTTTCCTTAGGGCAGAGCTCTCTAAAGGACCTTACATTTGACATAGCTAAAACTAACCGAGAAAGACACCACGAAGTGGTTGAGAGAGGTAAAGAGACCCAGGACGCGAGAAACACACCGAGTGAGGGGGGAAAGGGCCGTGGTTTTGTGGGGGAGAGACTGAGAGAGGCTGACCGACCTCAGCCATGCCATCTGGCCCCCACAAGGAGGGCAGTCTCTGGTTCTCAGACTGCAGAGCGGTCCACTCCTCCTCCATCACCTCCTGGACGATGATGGAGGCCCCGGTGCCGCTGCGCTGCTGGTTCTCTCCCATCTGACGGTACCTCTCTAACAGCCTCGACCGGCTGTTTTTTAGTCTGTCTACACAGCGCTGGTGAAAACAGGAGAGACAGAGAACAGCACAAAGTTCAATTCAAACAACTGCTAGCGTCGTGCCGACATGCTAGCTAGCTGACGGACAAATAACAGTTTTATGTTTCACCTTGCGGTATGTTTCTTTCCATGGCGGAGTCGTTCCTTTATAAAGCGAACGGTGTCTGTGCAAAGCGTCCATTGTCAGTACTAAACTAGCGATTGTAAAGTCACACACACACAGACTTGTTTCAAAAGGCTGGCAAAAGTTGGAAGACACCTCGAAAACCTGCCAAAACCAAAACATTCCAGCTTTTAACCCCGCGCCCCGGAAGTTAATGTGTCCCCGCCGCGGATTGCATGATGGGTTGTGTAGTTCAGTGCTACCAAACTGATAAATTGCCAACAGTCAGGAATAATGACTATATACAGGAAATACGGTCTGGTATAATACAAAATTCTGGATTCTTTATTTTTATTTTGGCCTAAATGTAGTCAGATATTACGAGTACCGGAATGAGCCTATGGTTAACCTATATTTAAATTATGTGTTACAATCAAACAATTAAAAATATTTGAATTTCTGTACAGTTTTTTTCTCTCTTTTTTTTCCAATGATTTCTGTTCAAAATCAACTTGCACATGACTGAACTTGGCTTATGTTTGACTTTTAGATTGATAAAGTTGGCAATGCCATCAAATTACACTCAATAATCCACACAATGAAAAAACTGAAGTCTGATCCATTACAATTAAAACTACAACAGAATAAAGTGTGCAAAAAGTGAAGGGGTCTGAAAACTTTCTGAAGCCACCGTAAACGGTTTCTGTCCAAGCCGTCTTGGACTGAGATATTTCATTCTTAATTAATCACTTAATTATGGACAAATCAGGGATCTCTGACATACAAAAGCTTAGAGGTCAGACAATCAAAGGTTGAAAATGTTGCATTATAAATGGATTATGTGTATATACTGTATAACCACACTCTCTTAAACTGATTTAACATTAACCACTCAGATAAGTCTAGTACACCATAGACCTTGCAGGTGACTCACTGCGATGTGTCACAGTCCAGAGCTCAGCTATTATTCTTCAATAGACTTCACAAGTCCCCTCCTCTCCAACTCTCAGCACTTTGCCTGTGGGTAGAGCTGTATTTAGGAGGAAAACTATTCCAATTTTTTAGCTCGCTCACCTCCATACTGGTTTTGTTAATGGCTGAAAAAACTCAAGTGGTCACTCTAGTGGTCCTCTGGCTGACACACTGTCTGTACCTTGAATATCATGTAGAGAGGGACAGAGAATGACACCAGCGGATGTTTTACATCAGGTTTGGATGTCTTAGGTGGTGTGTCATATAGCCTATCGGTGGCTTTTGGGGAGGTTCTGGACAATTTCTAGAAACCTGAGGAGAAAAGTAAAGAAGCTTTAACACGGGAATCATCTCGATAGCACTGCAACTAAAGGAGAAGACAAAGAAGATGATGACAAAGAGATTTAAGAAAACTATGAAGATGGAATACAAGGCAAGACACAAGCAACACGAGTGTGACTGTTGAAGTAACTAGAAATGACAAGTTAAAGCTGAGATTTAATGTCACTTTGCAAATAAATGGTTACTGAAGATTAAAAGTAAACTTCTGAACCTGGAGTTGGCAAATTAGTTAGCACAGCTCCGTTACTAACAGAACGATAAGTTCACACAATTCATTCAAAAAATGTATTTGTACCACTGATTCCTGAGGAAGTTGAATAAAACTCAATGGTGACAGTTAATAAGCTCTATTTAATGACTGTTCTATATTGTAACAAAACAACATATTTCATTCCATACACCACAACTGCATACTAGACTATTATTCTTTTTTAAATACATTTTTGTATTTGTTAAACTTTTACCAGAGCCTGACATCCTCACAATGTGAATTAGGGCAACCAAAAGTCAGACTGCTTAATCATGCCCAGCCCTGTATATGCTTGCCTTTTCAACTCATATATGTACAATTTATATCACTTATTTAAACTTTAACTATATAACTGGTTTATAGTTAATTCATTTAGATAGAAACATGAGAAACTATCAACCTTCCTTTTGTCAATATCTTTCTTAACAGCAATACGGACCGCACGGTGACATATGGGACAAATAATATATCTTCCATCCCTTCCACAACAGATGATAAGTGTGTACTGTTCAAACCGCAGGTTCCTCTCGTACCTTCAATACGATATATTTCTGTAACAGAAAGAAAACATTCAACCTACGTTTCCACACAGCCTTGTTTCCAATGCATCTAGATATTCTCGCCTGTTTAAATTACTCATCAGAAGAATAATATTTGACTTTGTGGTGTTAATTTTTCCATTTATTTCAACAACATTCATTTAAGATGCAGTCAGAGGTTTGAGCAGAAAAAACAGGACGACGAAGTTCTACAAATAAGAGTACTGAGACATGAGCTCTGTTGGATTTCTTCAAGAACTGCCAGTTCATCATACTCCTCTCATGACACTGGAATACCTATTAAAGAAAAGGAAGAGTAATCAATTATTATAAAATTTAAATTAGACAGTTGTGGAGGTGAACAAGACAGTTCAGCTCCATGAAAGAACTTCTACATGGTAAAAGTCTTTGCTCTCTCTAGCTCTCATTTGTTATTGTAAAAAGAAGCGAACCTATGATCTAGGACTTAGTTTTAAACATTTGTCCGTTTCCTTAGGGCAGAGCTCTCTCCAAAGGACCTTACATTTGACATAGCTAAAACTAACTGAGAAAGACACCACGAAGTGGTTGAGAGAGAGGTAAAGAGACCCAGGACGCGAGAACACACCGATGAGGGGAAAGGGCCGGTTTTGTGGGGAGACTGAGAGGCTGACCGACCAGCCATGTGCCATCTGCCCCCATACAAGGAGGGCGCGTCTCTGGTTCTCAGACTGCAGAGCGGTCCACCTCCTCCATCACCTCCTGATGATGATGAGTCGGTGTCGCTGGCAGCTGCTGGTTCTCCCATCTGACGGTGTTTCTAACAGCCCCCGACCGGTTGTTTTTAGTCTGTCTACACAGCGCTGGTGAAAAACAGGAGAGACAGAGAACAGCAGCACAAAGTTCAATTAAACAATTGTTAGCGTCGTGCCGAGTCACGTTAGCTAGCTGGACGGGACAAATAACAGTTTTATGTTTCACCTTGCGGTATGTTTCTTTCCATGGCGAGTCGTCTTATGCCGAACGGTGTCTGTGCAAAGCGTCCATTATGTCAGTACTAAACTGAAGGATTGTAAAGTCACACACACACAGACTTGTTTCTTCAAAAGTTGGCAAAGTTGGAAGACACCGAAAAACCTGCCAAAACCAAAACATTCCAGTAACCCGCGCCCCGGAAGTTAATGTGTCCCTGCCGCGGATTGCAGTATGATATTGTGTAGTTAGCACATTAAACTGATAAATTGCCAACAGTCAGAATAATGACTATATACAGGAAATACGGTCTGGTATAATACAAAAATTTGACTTTATTTTTATTTTGGCCTAAATAAATAGATATTACGAGTACCGGAATGAGCCTATGTTAACTATATTAAATTATGTTACAATCAAACAATTAAAAATATTTGAATTTCTGTATGTTTTTCTTTTTTTCCAACATTTCTGTTCAAATCAATCACATGACTGAATCCTTATTTATGTTTGACTTTTTTAGATTGATAAAGTTGGCAATGCCATCAAATTACACCAATAATCCACACAATGAAAAATCCGAAGTCTGATCCATTACAATTAAAACTACAACAGAATAAAAGTGTGCAAAAGTGAAGGGTCTGAAACTTCTGAAGCCACCGTGAACGTGTTTCTGTCCAAGCCGCCTTGGACTGGAGAGATATTTCATTCTTAATTAATCACTGACTATGGACAACTAGGGATCTCTTGACATACAAAAGCTTAGAGGTCAGACAATCAAAGGTTGAGTCGTTGTATATAAATGATTATGTGTATATACTGTATAACCCACTCTCTTAAACTGATTTAACATTAACCACTCAGATAAGTCTAGTGGCTAACTATAGACCTTGCAGGTGACTCACTGCTATGTGTCACAGTCCAGAGCCTGGGGCCACATTCTTCAATAGACTTCACAAGTCCCTCCTCTCCAACTCTCAGCACTTTGCCTGTGGGTAGAGCTGCATTAGGAGGAAAACTATTCCAATTTTTAGCCCGCTTACCCATATACTGGTTTTGTTAATGGCTGAAAACTCAAGTGGTCACCTAGTGTCCTCTGGCTGACACACTGTCTGTACCTTGAATATCATGCAGAGGGACAGAGAATGACACCAGCGGATGTTTTACATCAGCTTGATGTCTTAGGTGGTGTGTCATATAGCCTAATGGGTGGCTTGGGGAGGTTCTGACACCCCTAGAAACCTGAGGAGAAAAGTAAAGAAGCTTTAACATCGGGAATCATCTCGATAGCACTGCAACTAAAGGAGAAGACAAAGATGATGACAAAGAGATTTAAGAAAAACTATGAAGATGGAATATAAGCAAGACACAAGTAACACGAGTGATCGTTGAAGTAACTAAATGACAAGTTAAAGCTGAGATTTAATGTCAGCCCAAATAAATACAATAACATTGGTGCAAACTGAACCTGAGTTGGCAAATTAGTTAGCACAGTCTGCTACTAACAGAACGTATAAGTTCACACAATTTATTCAAAATGTATTTGCAACTAATTGATTCCTGAGGAAGTTGAATTAAAACTCAATGGTGACAGTTATCAAGCTCTTATTTAATGACTGTTCTATATTGTAACAAAACAATATTTCATTCCATACACCACAACTGCATACTAGACATACCTCTTTAAATACATTTTTGTATTTGTTAAACTTTTACCAGAGCCTGACATCCTCACAATGTGAATTAGGGCAACCAAAAGTCAGGATGTCTTGGCCTCTGCTACATCAAATTTGACTAAGCTTTTTCCCTCACAAGTCACCCAATATCATGAAACAATATGAATGAACAATATTAAAACAGAGAAGTACTCCTTTAATGCCACAAGTTCTCCTCCTCCCTATTAAGCAGTATTTTAAAAGAAAGACAAAACAAGAGATTTACATGAGGGACAGAGATAGAGTGAGGTATTGAGATGCGATGTGATGTGAAATACAATGCAATTTGTTAAAACAGTTCAGGTTCCACTTCCAAACCCACAAAAGGTTTGGCTCCTAAAATACAGAAATAATGCTGCAGGTTTGCTTGTGATGTCTTGCTGTGAAATGTCTTAGAAATTACCAATTTGTGGTGCTAATGTGATGAGCCAAAAGACCAAACTTTGCTATCTGGTTAGATTCAGAAGTGTGGTACCTATTATATACCACGGCCAGTGGGTGTTGAAGAATGGAAGGGTGGAACAGTTCTTCAGAATCTTTGGACAGCAGTTTTCTTACGTAGGCCTTAATTGCTGTACACAGAGGGTTAGACCTGTTTGCTTATGTGGTCAGACAATTGTGTCTCTAAAACTCTAAGTTCGGCAGGTTATTACAGGTGGCTGAGAAAACAGTCCATTTCTTTATTTTGTATTTTTATTATTTCTGTATGTGCTGGTGTCAGCTTTCAGTACTTTTAGCTTTTACCGGAATCGCAACTTCTTTGGGTGTGGTTTCTTTGTTCATTCACCATTGAATATGTATTTAGCAGCCTCTCCACACGGGGGTGCCGGGGGTGGGGGGTGGGGGGGGGGGCGACTGTAGCGAGGCCAGACACCCTTTAGCTACGCCACTGCCTGAAGACAAGCTTCACCTGCTGTACAATAAATGAAATACTTCTTAGGTTCATATCAGTTGCAGGTCTACAAAATAGACACTGTCTCCTAAGCAGTGCCATGGTATATAATGATTTTAATGAACTTACACGTACAATATTCAGAAACTTTCCTTGAGTTAAAATAGACATGAAGTAATGTTAGAAAAATACTTAATGTCTTTAAAATGTCCCTTGACTCACATATTAGCGTGTATGGCATTATAAGATATTCTTCAGCTCAGGCTGATGTATCAGTGTAGAATTAGTAGAATTTTACTGTTGTAGCTGGTCAGGGTGGAGCCAATTTTAGTTTGGTTCAATGTGTCAACCTAGAGATCAAATAAGGCAATATTTTCCTCTTAAATACAAAGTAGCCTATAAGTGGCCTGTAAAGTCGCAAAAAAGGGGAATCTTAGGTAAAGTCCATTAATTTCAGTTCATTTCTAGTAAACAGTTTAAGGAAATCACCCTCTCCCTCACAAAGAGAGGAGCATGTTCCCATAAAAGATTAGACACAGACGCACTCATTGTCTGCAGGCGCATTCAGCATCAGTGTTACAGTGTTAGCGGGTCTCGGTCTGGCTGATTCACAAAACCCTTCGCGTTGGTCTTGAGCCGCCAGCCTCCTCCGCCACAGCAGCTTAAACACATCTGGTCGTTTGGTTCAGCACCTCGGACAGCGAACTCTCCCATAGGCTGGAGCCCGTCGGCGGCCAATGGCTTCAGTGGCGCGGCTGCGACAGCGACGATCAGCAGCAGCAGCAGCAGCATCCAGGGCATCAGCCAATGAGAAGGCGCCGTTTCTCTCCCACATCCAACCCGAATAACTGCAGATGCCCGCATCAAGGCAACGGGTCTCTCTCTCTCTGGCAGGTTTACATAGCTGAGGGTATAAGCTGCCATCTATTTTTGGAAGTCATAGTAGCCATTTTTTCCTCTCTTGGTATTCTCCGCCATTGTGTTGATTAAGGTTCTTTGAACCGATGCGTGTTGTTTTATTTATGTCTGAGGGAGGTTTGTCCGAGCTGTCAGTATTGTAGCGGGACATTAATAGCCGTGACCGTTTTCGGTTCTCAATGGAAGACATCTTCCCACTCGATGCGAGCGAAGGAGTGAAGCACATTTCGCATCTGCTTTGCATCTGTATTTCCATCGACGGGCGGGGGACTTTTTATAAATGAAGATTTGAAAAAGGGCAGCAGCCAACCGGGAGACAAACCGATCCGGCCTGTAACACAGGGGCTTACATAGGCTATTATCAGGGACCGATCCGTTTTCACGCTTTGGACCCCGGGCAGCTTGTGTTGGCGGTGTGGAAACCGAGCAGAACGGGTGGGGAAGCGTTTTCACATTTTGACCGCATTTGCCCAGCAGCAAGGGGGTCAAGGTGTGATACATGGATTTCAAAAGAAGAGTCGATTAAAGGTAAAAGCCTTTTTTTTTCACCTCTGCAAATGATAAAACATGTACCAGCCCACTGAGAAGGCCCAAATAATGCTCAACAGCCAACAATATAGACACTCCATCACTTAATGCACAAGTGTGTGACCGCTCTTTTTGCATATTTAGATTAGGCTATGTTGTTCAAAAATGGATCGCACAACATTAGAGATTATACTGCATTGTTTTAGGATGTGTGTGTTTTGGAACACAGGCCTATGAGCTGGTGTTTCTGGAGCTACCTGACGTTGGAGGGGGCTGTTTTCAAGGCTTCCATTTTGAAGCTAAGATGGATGCTTGTGCAGTGTGCACACTTCTTTCTCATCCCTCTGTGGCCTTATCTTGGTTCTTATATAATACTGATGAGCACTGTAGAGGCGGCAGGCCCGTATTACGCTGACGTGAGCGGGGATGCACCCTTTATGCTTTATGTCAGCGACAAGATGTAATTACAGACATTAAGGCTCGACTGGAGATTAAAAGCAAACGCAAAAATAAATTCGTGGTTGCTGCGGTTCTTTCGACTAAACTACTGGGGAATGCTTATTTTCAGTGACCAGAAAACCAGACACTCGACTTCTTTATATGGCCACTGAGCGTCTATTACACAGGTGCTGTGGTTTATACATTACTACCATGAAGGAATGCTGGCTATTTATGCAGCTGTATAAAGTTTTGGGTCATATTATCTCTGAAATAAAATATCATAGAACTATTTACTCATGATGTTCTGTTCTTCCTCATTCAAATGAGTAAAAACCTTTGGACTTTGGACCTTGCAGACAGAGTTTTGAAAAAAAAAAATCACTTGCCTCAAGGTGAACTGACTTTTTTTGGAGCCTCAACCATATTTCACAGTCTTAATCAGGGAACACTCTGGAAAAACCTTGATAGGTAGATAACCACACCTCACAAAACAAAAAGGTCTCAACTCAAAGTCCACATACTAGCTATTTGGGGATTTTCAATTGAATCTGTCTCACAATTTGCTCAGTTGTCATGGTAACCGGTAAGGTCCATTCTTGGCCTTGGAAAGACTACCTTTCAAATCCCCAACTTAAAGTCCACTTACTGGGTTTTTCTTACAGAGCTTTCAACATCTCATCTTATTATCTTCTTCAAATTGAGTTTGCTTAGTTGTCATGGTAACTGGGACACAGAGAGAGCACCACACCACACCACACCACACTCTATCTAAAATGAGCAGAACTCCAGCTGCTAAGAACTTACATATTATTAAAATATTAACATATTAAAACCTCATCTTTACTTAACTTCACCTAAATAAATTTGGTTGTCAGTTGTTGTGTTTTTAGCTGATTGGTATAATTTAACATTTAGTAATGTAATGTATCTAATGGAAAATACTGACACTACTGCTCTTTGCCCACAGGTTTGACTTCCTCCAGAAGTGAGACACTTTCTCGAAGCTCTTTGTCTAGACCAATCAAAGAGCTTTTCCCCACTGCTCCCCACTCCACCCTTCCTGTGACCCTCTGCTAACCCTCACCAGACATCATGGGTACAGTGTTGTCACTGTCTCCCAGCTACCGAAAGGCGGCGCTGTTTGAGGATGGCCCAGCTACAGTGGGCCACTACACAGCAGTCCAGAACAGCAAGAATGCTAAGGATGCTGCCGCCGCAGCTGCAAAGTCCCTCAAACGGCCTTCCATCATCAGCGTGTTGCCATGGAAACGGATTGTGGCTGTATCGGCAAAGAGGAAGGGCTCGAAGAAGCTGCAGTCAGAAGGCGGGGATGGTGGGAAAGGGAGCTCTCCGGACGGTCATGCCACCGCCACATCCAACTCGGCCTCCAACAGCCTGAAGCTGAAGAAGTCTCAGTCCTGCGCTAACCTTTCATCTTACTCATCCAGCCAGGACCCCTCGGCCACCACTACCACTACCTCCTCCCACCTGCCCACCTCCAAGACCCTGGCTAACGTAGCTACCGTTGCTGCCAAAAAGAATTCCCTCACAGGCTCTGGGATCCAGCCGTCTACTGCAGCAGGCACGCCAAAACGTGTCATTGTCCAGGTGACCCTAAATGTTTTTTTCCTATCACAGAAAATTTGGTGCTAATGACAGTTGTTGAAAGCATTCTATCTTCTTTGTTACTCATCTCTTTAATTCTTCCCCCAAACCTTTCTTACTTGCCCTCTTTCCTCTTTCCTTCTCTCTCTCCTCTGACCCTACCTTCCCCTTTCTCAACCCAGGCCTCCACCAGTGAACTGATGCGCAGCCTGGGCGAGTTCCTGTGCCGTCGGTGTTATCGACTGAAGCGTCTATCCCCAACAGATCCGGTGCTGTGGCTGCGCAGCGTGGACCGCTCCCTCCTCCTACAGGGCTGGCAGGATCAGGGCTTCATCACCCCAGCCAATGTGGTCTTCCTCTACATGCTGTGCCGTGATGTGGTCTCAGCTGAAGTGGCCTCAGAGCGCGAGCTGCAAGCCTCGCTGCTCACCTGCCTCTACCTGTCCTACTCCTACATGGGCAACGAGATCTCCTACCCGCTGAAGCCCTTCCTGGTCGAGGCAGAGAAGGAAGCCTTCTGGGACCGCTGCCTGGAGATCATCAACCGCATGAGCGGCAAGATGCTCCAGATCAACACCGACCCGCACTTCTTTACCCAGGTGTTTGCTGACCTGAAGAACGAGAGCAAGAAAGAAGAGGAGAAGACCAAACTCCTCATAGGCCTTGACCGATAAGAGGGAGCTGGGAGGGGGGGAAGCAAAGATGGATGGATAGAGAGATTGATGGAGTTAAATAGGTTGAAGATGTGAGGACTAATGTAATGCATTGTAGCGCTACCTTGGAGCAGTGCTGTTGTCTGGCGTCTCTACAGGTTTATGATTAACCAAATTTCCTGTTTATAACCCGGAACAAAGAGACTCTGGGATTAAACATGGAGTTTAAATCATTTTTAAATTGTTCAACAGGCTTTCAGACAGAGGCAGTAGCTGAGCTTGTCTTGTCTGAAGGCAGCAATTGGACGACAGGGCCATTTCACCAAAATAAAGCAGATAAAATCGGGGATGTCATGGTTCTGGCCACATTATTAGACATGATTGGATCTGATTAGATTCTCGAGACACACAGGTTCTTTGGTGGCATCCAGCGTCCACGTTGCTCAGGATGTGACAATAACAAGCTTTAAGGCCGAGATATGATCTTTAGTTTTTCAAGAACAATGTAACTGACAATGCAGACATGGGAAGCTTTATTTTATCAAATACCCGGCCACTGAGGTTCATGATATGACATTAACAGGATGTGAATAAGAGATATCATTTTTATCTCTTGCCTCTGCCCGGCGACATGCATCTGTCTGACCTTCAGTAAGATAAGAAATGAAATCTGATACTCCTATTAAAATATTTCTCTGTCTTGTAATAAAAAGACATTATTGGGATTAGAAACGCCAGACAACACTCATTTACCTATTTAATAAGGCTGAATATTATTATAAATATAAAGATACAGGATATTGATATTGTGTGATAGCCTCCAGGCATTTTCGCTGTAGAGAAATGTCAGGGTTATGAAAAACAAGAACCACGCTGCATGAGGTCACCTCATATGTCCTTGCACATGACCACCTGCTTATTGCCAACTCCATTTTACCTTATTCCTATTGTCCTGCCCAAGCTTATTGCACTCACCAACATCGGCTGCGAGGTCCACTGTTGAAACCTAAAGAGCATTAACTAATACCATAACGTGGATGAGCTAGAATCAGCCACAACACAACTAACCTGCAAACTTGTCGGACTGTGAAATGTAAGGTGTAATTGTACTGTAACTAGTGGATTAGTTGATCTGCATCTTACACTAAGTACTGTACTTTTAAGGGAGTATTTGGGTTTATCCAGCCAAATCCACAATGAATTGGGAGATCAGTTATTTATTTTTAAGAGTATGAAACGTTAATCCTTTGGGCACAGATTAATAATCATTAAACAAGCCCTGCTGTAAGCTGTTTACATTAACAGAGAAACATGGGAAAATGCAATACTGACCCCTCCAGGGCATATTTTACACAAGGAATTATTTCATTCCTTCCTGTTCCCCTGCACTTTGTCCTGCAGTCCATATTGGTGCTGTCCTAAATGACCACAGGGAAGTGTTTTATTGAAAGAAAGAAAGAAAGAATTCAGTTTTAAAACACTGCACGCATGTTGTGTGCTTCATGCTGTACGAGTGACTGGTAGACCTGGGTTGTGGAGGACATGTTCAAAGACTGGACCATGTGATCTGTCTCAACCAGTGGCTACAATACACCACAGTGAAAGAAAATGTGATTATATTCCAGGTGTGTGAGGGTGGGGGCAGATGTGACTTTTCTTCCACAACAATGCTTTCATGTTGCTGTCGCCACTCGACTCGAGGGACTGCTGTTTGAAGTGTCGACCCCCCTCCTCTCTCCTTTACCACCCCCCCCCAACTCATTACATTCTACATCAACCTGGACAGGCTAAAACAACACAGATTCACGTCAGTCTGGTGTGAACTGGTCCTGTCCTGTCTGATGCAATCCAGTCCAGTTGTCCAATATTTAGAGACTCTCTGGTCCACTGAACTGATGGCTTACTTATTCACTGAGTTGTTTGATATGCATGTGTGCTTCTATAGGTTTCCTAGCATGCTGCTTTGTGTTGGGCACACCGCATCACATGTTACAGAAGAGACTGAGCATTCATCATGCTTCCCATTCCCGTTCAGATCTAAGTTAGATCTAGCTTAGATGGTCTTCAGAAAACTCAAACATCCAGTCAAGATTCTGTATCAGATGGAGTGGATATTAAAGGGGTATTGTTGTACTTCCATAAGGTTGGGGGCCTCACAAGACAGAGCAAAAACTCAAAGGTCCAAATCATAGCATTTTGCATAATGCAACTGGATAGCATCTGTCATTAGACACCTCACCTTAAATACTTACTTCTTTGAAACCCAGTTTGTAACGCAGGCTTTCTGTTAAAAATATAAAGTCTCAAACCCAAACAAAGATAACCGCAATAACATCATCAGGGTTATTTCTTCAAACATGTCACATGTTCCCTCTGCAGAGATTCTTTGCTTTGATAATATCACATCACCAAGTCTAACCATAGCTAATGAAATGTCAAATTTTAGGAAATCTCTGCCTTCGCAAACAGGGCAGAGATCTCGTGCCATATCATCTATACAAAAAAACAACAAAACACAATGAAACATGAGCCTACTCAGAGTCTCTGACTGCTGAACAAGAAAGACTTTAAAGGGATTTAATGAATAATCTTTTTCAGTGTTCAGAGATGTTGACCAGAAAAGAGGAACTTTGTTTAAGAGTGATTTTGATACACAGAGATGTTTTATGTGCCACTGCAAAATGTAAGCTGAAATTTCTTTGGCCTGCACTCTGAGATGATTTTAAACACACAAACAAACAACAAACAGAAACATCTGGGTGTCTCCATGATACAAGTCATTTAACTGTGGTTAGGTTTTGTGTTCAGAAGATTACTAACTGGGCTGCAGTCGGTACCACGCTGTAAAAAAACAATGTAGCCTTGATCAGACATTGAGTCAGACCTGGTGAGCCAAATATGCACATGAAGAATGAATCCATGGCAAACAAGCTTGTTTACATGTCCTAGCTGTTTCTAATGGGTCCAACAGACAAGTAGCATTTCTCTGAATGGCATTCCCAAGACGACTGTTGATGAATCTTTTTTTTTTTTTAACTTCTTGTTCTTAAAGAGCCAAACTGTACATTTGGCCAGATCTATATCACTGCAGGTTTACAGATAAAACATACATTTAAAAGTGACAAATCCTTGTTTCCGTGATAACAACTTTAATGAACTTAGAAAAGTTACAGTTACAAACTTAAATTCATGTTCTTCAACAATATATTGATTTGAATATGTCTCAGATTTAGCAGAGGAACGGTGAATGTTTCTGTTCAAATCAAGAACTGTTGCTTGTTGATTGTGTGTGGTAAATCTAATTGGCCATTAGCTAAGCCACACCACCTTTTGTTACCATTGCTACCATCAAGGTTTTTGTTTTTGCACCACACATTATATTTTTTACAATGGAAACAATGACAAATTTACTATCAAAATTCTTAGTAATACATGAAACAATTGGTCCTTGATTTTAGACGGACACAGACAAAGTCACCTTCTTATTTCTACCTGTTGCCATCAGTTATAGCTAGGTACTTACATTAATCTTTGCTCAGTTAACTGGTTGAAAATGCTAAATGCTGTCTCCTGGAATTTTATTGCTTCCATCTTACTCATGTTCAAATGATGTGAAAGGGCTTTTAAATATGCAAATGATGGCTACATAAGCTACTTGATATCCTGCTAAAAGTCTGAAGCTACAGCTGTGTGTTCTAGGCAAAACATCAGCATTCTCACCAGCTGAGATCCATGTAGAGGCATAGATATAGGGACACAGTATTGTTCCTATATTGCAGTGTAGAACAAGATAGTCCAAATAGTGTAATTACAAAAAAGAAAAATGAGAAATTGGATTGTTCTTTCATCGCAGTATTCCCAAATTCAACAAATTGCAAGGCACAGCTGCTCACATTATCTTGAACTTTGATAGCGTCCAGGACTGTTTTCTTCACAGACTTGTTGCCAGTGAAGCTTTGGACATGATCTGTATCCTGGAAAGATGACCACCTTAATTTATCACTTCTTACCCATAAGATTGAGATACATGTGGGTGATGATCCTCCATCTCAAAGAGGGTCCTCCTGCAGTTTGGTGAGATGTTAATGGGTTATTGATCTGCAGTAATGTTAAGCGCTATATGACCTCAGGATTCCACACAGGTTTTCTATATAACCCGCCTTTCAAATGCTTCAGACAGCGTTCCTCCTCCTTCAAACAGGGTGGTTTAAGGTCAGGAAGGAGTAAAGGCTTGGTAAGACATTTAGACAGACTCTGGCTGTGGTGAGAGGTCCTGAACTTCGCGGCGTTCTATCCGCTGAGCAGTCTCACCAGCCATCTGGCCTTCAGCTGCTGGATTAGAGAGAACAGATGAGGGCACAAACAGCGTGTTCCTAGAATAACATGGTTGAGCCCATAGTCTTAAAACTTACCATACTGACTGATATATGCTGTTATTGCAGGTGCTGTGGTAACGTTGAATTACTTTTGTTTTGTATTCTGTTTACTGCTTTGATACTGCCGCACTGCAGGGCTGGACAGTATCAGAGGTAAACAACAACCTGAATAAATTGTGTGGTATTAACTGGATTACTCTGTTGTGGGGGGCAATCAATAAAACTATTGGTTTAACTTTGTATGCTTCATGTAGTGAATCTGAAATGTAAGAATAATTTAGAAATGATGTAGCTGGTTACAAGATTTTATTGACGAGCTGACCATGTGATTGAAGCATCAGATTTAGTTAACGTCTGATGGATGGTCTCATGTATAAATTAAATTCTTTCATTGCTGTCAACATTTATTCATTCTTTCCCACCATGGCACATGTCAGGGCTTTCAAAAGGACAACCTGGTCGATTCGATTGTGTCAGGAATCAATAGACAGAGCAGGTTTGTAATCCACAGTCAGAGATGGGAAAAAAAAGAAAAGCATACTGGTGATGGAACAAGTGGGCTACAAATGTGGCAGCTCTCGGTGTGCTTCTTCCTCTCGTGGTCTCTTTCCCCTTAACAAAGTGACAGTTTAGCTCCTCATAATTTCCTGTAGTTTACCCATCTATTGCTCAGCAACTTTTCCTAAGCCTATTCTCTGCTCCAGTCTCTGTTTGCTTTGTAACACCCAGATTTCAGAGGTAGCAGATTCCATTGTCAGTGTTGGGAGGCTGTTGGGCCACCTCTGCCGCGGTCTGCGTTGACAAACACACTCATCCTCCGAACAGCAGAGAAGCTTTCAGCTGTTGTTTTTTCGCAACCCTGATCAATCAACTGCACCTATACCTATCAGCCTGCTACATGCTTGGTACATTTTCAAATAAATCCAACCTCAAATTAAGTCAAGTCCCTTCATGACTGAAATCTTACTATCAATAAGAGTTGATTTTAAAGAAATTGAACAATGTCTCTAAAGTTTTGTTCATTAAAACCAGGCAGCACTTGCCTTGAGTTGTCGTGTTGTTCGATAAAGCTTCTCGCAATGACAATTTTCAAAATAAATTATATGGCGGCTCATCCGCATTGAAATGTTGACCAAATGCTTGCATGCAGCCAGCCTAATTACCCAGAGGCAATTGAAACATTCTGGCAAACTCAGCTGCTGTCTTATGTCAGCAGCTAGTAAATTAGCACATCTAACTTTGTCGCAAACTGTCACATGGTCTCCAGAGATATGTAATATGAACTCACATACAGTCTATGTGCTGTACTACAGAATGATGTTTCTGAGAGCTAACGTTATGACTGACTTTGTCATGTCATGTTTGTCTCTTCAGCAGGGTCCTATAGATGGATAGTTTTGGCAGGTTGTGAAGCCAGTCAGTTTTTTTTGCTATTTTTTCTCCAATAAAGGTCATCTCATAGGTAGCAAAAACAGAGCATTATTACACTATTCCTTGACCCTCTTTTTTATCTTCCATGTCTGAATGTGTGTGGATATGTAGGCAAAATCATTTGTATGAAACCTGATATATATGTGTGTGTGTGTGTGTGTAACCTCTGTACAGACATACTGTATGTCTGTGTATCATGTACCTGCGTGTTTATGCAAGTGGCTGTGTGTCTACAAATGTGTGTGTGTGTGTGTGTGTGTGTGCACGAGAGAGAGCGATAGTAATGGTTAATCTGTGGCTGTCTGAATGCAGGGCCTTCCTCTGTGAGCTCTGAGCTGTAGCTATATTTAGAGAGCCACTCTCTGCTGTGGGGCAGCCAACATAACACACACACACACGCACTTGCACTCACACACATTAAAGCACACAGAGGATAAATGGACACATACCGTACAAACAGCAATACCAGCACCCACACCAGCAAATACACATATGCACATGCGCTTTACACACTGTGTACTGTAGCATCTTCATGTGAGCCCGTATGTGTGTTTGGTGAAGACAAGGACAACGTTCAGAGTGTGTGTTGGTGTGTTTTGTCTGCTCTGTCATCAGACTGTCTACAAGTAGACGAGGAGGTGCAGCCCTGATATATCCAGCTCAATAAAACATGGTGGGGTGAGTGAGTGCTGGCTAATACGGCTTAAATCAATATCACAGTATTAATAATGATAATAATAAAAACAATTCTAAAAAACTGGACAATATATGAGAGTATGGGCTTAGGATAAGTATGTAAAAATGTTCAATGTAGTGAATGCTGTTGTACTGCTATGGGTTTTATTATTTTTGTAAGGTTTAAGTACAGTTTGCTCAGACTTATTAAATGAATAGTTAAACATTGTGGTAAATACACGTTTTTGCTTGTTACATCAGAGGACTGATCCCACTCTCACATCTGTAGGGTTATAATAAGGCTATAGCCAATAGACGGTTAGCTTAGCTTAGCATAAAAACTGGAAACAAGGGGAACCAGCTAGCCTCCCAGTGCTTCCTATGCTCACTAATTGACATTATATATCTTGTTAACAATATGCATTTTCACAGTGGGTTATGCACAAGGCCAGTCTCCCTGTATACGCCTGTTTCTAGTTGAGCTAAGCTATGCTAACTGGCTGAGACCTTATATTAACCAAATATGCATGAGAATTGAATTGATTGAATTCTAGGCAGCAAAGAAAATAAAGCGTATTTGCCAAATTGTCAAACTCTTTATGACAGTGGTTGCCAAGCTGTGTGCCAAGAGTCAATAAGTGGTTGCACATTACCAGGAGGATAAATGTGGGATATAACTTGAGTTCACTTAAACAGACATTTGTCTTGTCAAACCCAGGTGTAACTAATAACAACACTAACTGCTGTACTGCAGTGATTGCTGGAATAGAGCCAACATTAAAGTTATTACTTCCACCTGTGCATTGAGTTGTCATAGCAGGAGCAAGGGAGTGAGTTTTGTTTGGCTTCCAAAGGGGAGCAAACAATTTTGATGTGTCTTCCCATAAATTCAAGATAGCCGTTGTGAGTGGTTAGTGGTTCACACAGTACTCTGTCCTGAAACCACAAAATCAGCCTTTGACTGTAATGGTGTATGAAACTCCGGTTTGTCTTATCATTTGTGGACAGAGACAGTACAGTACCTAGTGGGGTTGTAGTTGAATTCTACCATTCATAGCTGTTATAAAGTGGCAGTCTTTCTCGTTTACCCCACTGCTTGTACTTGAAACATTTTGTTTTATTGCAGCAGAAGCCATTGATTTTGCTTGACAAAAACAGTAGGTGCTGTTTCATGTGTCATGTTTTTTAGACAGTGTGGAACAGTCAGGTGCAGTTCAGGCTTCGAAGTGTACCTGCTGATATCTGATGACCTTTAAATGACACTGTAGACTGCTCTCTGCTCTAGCTGCTGGAGCTAATGTTCATTTCACAAACTGACAATTTTACAAAAGGAAGTGAAAGTAGAAGATTAAAAAGCACTCTACAATACATGATTAATTGGTCTCTCACCCAAAATAGCTCCAAAGCTAAACATGGCTGCAGCAGATTATATGCGGATTGCCAAGTAGTGCATATAATAATAATTTAAAGAAAACACTGCCCACTTTTCTGCAATGGATTTTTGTCTCATAACGATATTTCTTTACAAGCACAGTCCATTTTTAATATCTAAATTATGTGTCTTATTAATGCTTTTCAAAACTTATAAAGACATGAGAAATATTTACTTATGTATTAATACATTTCTTTTTACAGTATTTGATGAATTGACTCTGAATAACAGACACTCAGGAATAACAAACTGAATCTGACAGAGAAGCACCATCATAGCCCATAAAAAATTACAGCACTGTGTGCCCTGAAACCTTCTTGATTTAATACCATCTTCAACAGCACACTGCTCAGAAATTACTTAGTGTGATTCATTTAAATGAGAAAGTGAGTTAGCTCTTATTAATTCCATAAAGTGCTCAGAGACGTCTAATGACAGATATTGAACGCACGTCTGTCAGCCTCAGGTGCCAAGCAGGAACCAATCACAGGCGTGTTTGTGCTCAGCCTTTGTATATGTTACTGTGTAAATTCCAAAACACAACTCAAAGCTTGAAAATGCAGACAGAGCTGATAGAGTCAAGTGCAGGACTTGGCTCATATTTCATTCACTTGGATGGAAAATTCAGACTACAATGGCTTCAAATTTAATTGCAGTGAAGTAAATGCAATAAATTTGTTTGATATAGATTTTTCTGATATTCTGTGGCAAGATCACAAAGCTAATTTGAACTCAGAGGTTGAGATGCATTAGTTTAAGTGACTAAGATTAAAAGTTTGTCGATTGTGTTTCATTCATTTATTTATTTTCAGTTGTTTCCTTATATGAGTGAATGAGTTTATGTGTGCTCCTGTGGGTGCGGACAAAATAAAGAAGAACATATTTTCCTATAATGGACTGACTGTGATATAATCTGTCATTGCTTTCTGTCCTGTTTAAGAGCGCACTCATCACATTACTTAACAAAATATCAGATGTTCTAACATGTAACCAAACTGACCGAAAGTCACTTTTATCCTGTATATTTGAGTAAATATGTATTTTAAACTGTAGTTGTGTATCTTTAAATTATATCAGGAAAATTGAAATGAAAATTAGGAAACATTTGAAATGGCTAAATTCCACAACAAACTAAAAATCACGTTTGACTTTTTGGATTTGGACGACTTTTTTTATGGCCTTGTAAAGTTGGTGTGGTTGAATGGAACAGGATAAGTGTTGATGTAACATTGTGTTTCTGGCCAGCTGATGAATATACTGTAAATCCAGTATACACCCTCCTTTTAGTACTGGTTTGGCTTCCACCAACTCAACTCTTTACTCTTTCTTTACAAGCTAGCCGCTAACATTGTCCGTCAACTAGGCAATAAAGTTGCAGCTTGAAAAACCAAAACAATGAATTGATGCTAAAAAGCTCTATAGAACTGTGGAGAACTGCTGAGTTGGGTGATAATTCACTGTGGGTTTATCACTGTGAGCAACCCCTTTCATCCATTGTTCAACATAGCTATATACAGACAGGTGACAACTTAAAAGAAAAGCCAATATGAAGTGTCTTAGTTGGGTGTTGGGCCACCACAGGCAGCTAGAACAGCTTCAATGCACATCGGCAGTGATTCTGCAAGTCTCTGGAACTGTACTGGAGGGACTGAACACCATTCTTCCAAAGGATGTTCCTTCTTTTGGTGTTGTGATGATGGTGGTGGTGAGTGCTTGAGAATGTCAGAATCTCCCATAGCTGCTCAATTGGGTTGAGATCTGGTGACTGCAAAGGCCATAGCATTGGATTCCCATCATTTTCTTACTCATTGAACCATTCAATGACCCCTTGTGCCCTATGGATGGGAGCATTACCAGCCTGAGAGAGAGCACTCCCATCAGGTTAGAAATATTTCATCATTAGATAAAGGTGATCACTCAACAACTTTGTATTGATTTGCAGTGACCCTTCCCTCCAGGGGTACAAGTTGACACAAACCAGCAAAAGCCAGCAAAATGCCAGCATAACAGAACCACTGGATTCCCTCACTGCAGGGATCAAGCATTCAGGCCTGTACCATTCTTATGGTGTACACCTCACATGCACTCACCGACACAATATGGTGAAGGATAACTAACCAGACCATATCACTTTTTTCTCTGTGGACCAGTGCTCATAGTTTTTGCACCACTGAACTCTCAAACGTGCATTCATCTTTGTAATGATGGGTTTATGCAGTGCAACACTGCATCACATCCTGCACTGACATTCTTAGTCACCTAACGAAGAATGGCCTTAAGAGTTCCTTACATAACCACACTAATGCATTCACTGTCATCAACTGTGCGCAGATGTCTTTCTCCTAGGTCTAAATGCAGATGTCACTGTAGTCACTGTTCCTATTGAAACACTGAAAATTGTGTCATTTGTGCCCCAACAATGAACCTCCTTTCAAAGTTACTTGGACCCTTTGTCTTGCCATCTTGACGCAGGTGTTTCTCTTAATTCATCACCCAACTGTATCTTAAACCCTCAACTCTGAGGCAGCAGCGGCTTCATCACCCATCGATTGCCAGTGCAGACAACTGACTGAATACACCCCAGAGGCATAGCAGGATTAATAATTTAATGGGATGCTGGAAAAAGGAATATTTACAGCGAGTGGGGTGGGGTGGGGTGGGGGGGTGCTGGGAGTGACTGTTCAGTTATCCTGCCACTCCCTGCCTCTGCAGTGTTACACGCAGCACACTGTCAAAAAAAGGGAAGCTCTAGGGCTCAAGGGTGTGGGATGATAGGTACTTGGTTTTTTATTTTTATTGAAATTTGATTCAGGGTTTTGAAATGATGATGAGTCACCAGAGAAATTTGGCTGGAGATAATGATGTTTGCTGAAATGAACACAATAACTGATTTAATGAGGGCAATGTAGGGAACTGAAATCATTTCACAGAAAGCACTGGGACAGTTTTTTTTCCTACAGACTGGAGGTCTGTTTGAATTAAACAGAAGAAACTGAATGGAAAGATGTGATGTTTTTATGTGGGGGGCAACTGTTGTAGAAGATAAAAACTAAGCTTTTCAAAGTACACATTACATAACTTACAATTTAAAGAGACTGCTGCACAGAAGCAGCTTTGAAGGAAATAAAAGAAACACCTGAGCCAACAGATGTTATCATATCAGAGATCCAGACAAGTAAATCAAAGAGAGACTGTAGAAGCTTTTTATTATCTCTGCAGCCAAACTGCAGTCACAGCACACCCTCTCACAAGGCAAGAGTCTGTTGTAAATATTTTCATTATGGAGGAAAGGAAAGAAGGACAGAAGAAGGAAGGAAGCAATGAAAACAGAATGGATGGGCAGAGAGAGGGATCCATCTCAATGTCACGGGGCCCTGGAAATATTTCAGTGATTTATTCATAGTTATTCACAAATAACTGTGATTTTGTCTCTCCAAGCAAAACTAGAGAAGTGATTGGCAACTTTGGGACCTCCCCAGAGGTTGCCAAATGAATCTAAATGGTAAATGGTAAATGGACTGTGCTTTCTCTAGTCGTATGTAGGACTGTATGAAGTGTATTGGTATTGTGCTGGCTACCAGGGATGATCAACACTATAGTTGTGCAGTCAGGCACAATGAGACACCTTAAGCTTTGCTTCAGTTGTGATTTATTAATGATTTGCAATTGATGCTGGTTTTATCTAAAAGAAAATAGGTAACATTGTCATTAAATTAAATACATAGGAAGGATCCAAATATGTGATTCTCTTTTAACATAATAATCAACAGAAAACATTATCATTTTGATCTAAACATAAGTAACTAAATATCCATATTCTGCAAACAGAAATGTACTAAAACAAAGGTAACTCACATTTAGTCAAACCATTGCTGCCAGGAGTGCCCAGGGTTCTGCTGCAGGGATAACAGGCCTCACACTTGCACTGGCTCCCATTTATATAGGCTCTGACAAGCCTGGCTCCTCCTATTTCCTGCTTTCCTGAGACCTCTCCTCCTCCAGGCCTGCTCTTCACCACACATTACCTGAATTTGTGATTCAATTTCAAGCATTCACAATACCTGGTAATAGTTATTATAAAATGATGAAAGTGAAAATGTGGTTTTCATTCTTTCTGTGCCTACAAAAGATGCTTCTCTTTAAGTTCCACAGCTGGTGATGAAGCAGGGTGTATCCCTCTGCTGTTCCTCATGAGTTTTACAAAGCTGTTGGAGGTAGCTCAGAGCTTCCTCTAGGCAAAGGTAGAAACAGCTCTGACCAGAAAATAGAGCAGGGAGGCAAACAGTGAATTCATGCAAGACAACTGATGTTGATGTGACTACTTGTTAAAAGCTTTATGTATTTCTTCTGACATTGTTCCACTACCTGTGATGTTTTGTCTGTTTGAGCATGCCAGCTAATGCAGTCTGATCCAGTCCTAACAGTACAACAGTACATAAAGCAATAACAGGACTAGTACTGGTGTGAATAAATGCCCTTACTATACCAAAATAATAAATAAATTCTAATTCACAAATATGGGATTTTCAAATATATTTATCAACATTGACTAATTCATTGATTGAAATATGTAATTAAATCACCTAAGGGCACATCACAGTAAAAGTTCCCAGTATCCCCAGTATGGTCACCTTGATGTCATTTCCCCTTTCATCCAGTAACAATAAACATTCACCCATCAGAGCACAAAACCAACACATTCTTTTCTATGTATCCATGTATCTTACCACAATAGGACAGTTGGCACTTTGTCTCTAATGTGGGGAAGATGAACCCTGTGATAAACATAACACTGTTTGTTTGGCATGGCACTCTGCATATGACTCACATCATCATACCACTACCAGATTTGGGGTGTAACTTATAACTGAAAAATGTGTAAATATGGAAGTTGGAAAAGAAAAAACATGAAGTGTTTCAAAAAAAAAAGAAAAAGAAAAAAATAAATAATATTTTGGATCTGCTCGAAGCAAACCCCCAGCTCTGGCCTGCATGCACCTGTCATCATCCCAACTTGCAACTTGAATGCACCTGTCTTCGGCAACCACAGCTTTGCACACTCAGCTTCAGCACCTTGCTCCTCTAAGTCCCCCTCTGTCTCAAATACTGTCTTCTGTCCTTCCTCTCTGCTTGCCTACGCTGGCGCCCACAAGGTCGTAATATTTTTCAAGGTATGTATGGATACACACTTGTTGAACTCTCAAAACGAGCTGCCATCTTCCTCATCATGTGGAATATATTTCCTATTTCTGCCTGATAGCGTGCTGACTGTCTGTGGCTCCCTGAATGGAGAGTTGGTTGTATAGAGGATATGCGTCGCTGCTTTCAGCCCCCCGTTGTCAGGCTGGATAGCTGGCTAGCACCTCAGGAGACAAGAAAATATACACATAGCAGCAGCCCTAGAATGTCTGACACCATTGCAACCCAGCGGCTGAGCTGCAATGTCAAGCTGGTGTCACATGCTGACTGAATGGAAATGCTAACTCATTAGCATCCATTAATCAACTCCCCTGTCGCAATACAACCTGCGCAGAATGTTTAGTCTCTGAGGCCCAGAACAAAATGGATTTGTTCCATTAGGAGCTTGCCATTTTGATTCAGGTGGCAGGTAGTCTGACAAAGATTTAACCCAGTGAGGTAGATTGGTATTATAGTACATTAGCTACATTTAGGTTGATATATATGAAATTAAGATTGAGATTTTGAGAGATGTGGTAATTACATGTATGCTGCTTTAGGCAACAAATAAAGTGGTTGACAATAAGTTACTACAGAGACTGTGGCCAGTATGGCATTACTACAGTTACTGTGGATTCCAATGATGAGTTTTCATGGTGTAAAATGACTCTAAACCTGGATGAGACCAATTGTTCGTATATGATCTGAAACAGGCCCATGGAAAACCTACCCAAACCTGTCATGTATGATTTTTTTTATTACTACTTTTTTAATAGACCCAATCTGAAAGGGACCTGATGAAAGTTAGCTCCCACTCAGATAGACCCAAGGGCAATTGGACCCAATCCAAAATGCAGTCAACCTGAACACAGTCAAACAGAGAAAGTATGATGGCAGCACCATGGTGATCCACCAATTAACAAGCTGTCACAGTTGAGAGAGGTGATCACATGACTTTTCCTCTGGCGCCATCATGAGGCTGACAGATGTCATTTTGAGTGAAATGTCTCAACAGCTATTAAATTTATTGCCATGAAGTTTGGTTCAGACATTCATGTTCCCCCTTTGAGGAATTGTAAAAAATAAAATAAAATTGGTGATCTCCTAATTTAATCTAGCATCATCATCTGATCAAAATGACAGGTCGTTAACATGCTAACAAGATCAACTGAGATGGTGAACACAGTAAACATACATGCTGAAGACCAGGATGTCAGTGTGAGCATATTGGGAGCCAATCAGCAAGGATCAGATCAAAGAATGAGGCAGAAGTGTGTTTATAAGGCTAGCCAAAAAGTGAGTCAGGACAGAAGTATTCTGACCAACGACAGATAACAGGCACTGTAAGCTCTGGCCCTTGGGAAGTTCCTGAGTCCATTAAATGAGGAGGACTACATGTTGAGCATGGAGGTTCATTCTTGACCTTGGGAACAGCTGTGTGACAAAGTCGTCTTAACTCCAAGGTTTTACCACAGCTTTCACATGCATCTCATGGTCTCCATCAGTGAATGGAGTTAGCTGAGTTGTGATCACGTGACCTGGAATGTCAGTCATATGATAGATGGCCTTTGACACTGGATGCATTTTCCTCTCCTTAATCTTCCTCAGGTTGTCCCTACAGTTAGATCACATGATGTCAAATAACTGATGAGGGCCCAGGTTTTTGCAAGAGTCATCTTTAAAAACTGTATTTCTGAACAAAGACTAGACACTGCACAGACATTTAAACCCCATTGCTTCTGGTTTAAATTAACCACATTATGAAACTTATTCACTGTTCTCTAGGTTACCCAATTGTTTTCTAGGACATCCCATCAGTTTGCAGATAACCATGACAATCTTGTATTTGTATTCATTTCATGATGCTTTTGCACTTTACTTCCCTCTGTATCATCCATATTGATTTTTGTGCCACTCTGCTGTCCCTGCTGAAAGCAATATTTCCTATCTCCATTACCACAAAATGTTTTTCATAATATATCACATTTGTATTCTGTTCCACAAAGGGAATTGTTTTTCATACCCCAGTTTGTGGCACACCCTTTTCAACAGAAAATGGTTTTGTTTGCTTGTCCATGATTATACTTGAGATATTTGCAAATGAATTTCAGTGAGTTATAAATACACTGATCCCTGCCCAGAAACAAACATAAGAAACAAACAATAAGAAGAAAATGCAGACAGAGGGCAGGGTCTCTGCAGGTAAATACACCTCCACACACTTCTAGTCGGTAAGAAGTGATGATAGAGAGATGATTGGGTTTTTGTTGTTGTTGTGGTTTTTTCTTTTGTTGTGGTTGTTTTGTTTGGGTTTTTTTTTTTTTTTGGGGGGGGGGGGGTAAATTGTGTATAATTTACATAATTTATATTTTTGAGGCTGTAATAGTTGTGTTGTTGTATTGGTTTCTATGGTCCATGTTGTATTTCAGCCCTGCTGTGTAAGATGTTTGATGTAAATACAATGAACGATGCTAGAAATTCAGTGTCCATGACAAAATTCCCTTTAGGAAAATAAATATGACTTAAGACAAGAGAGGGAAAGAATTTGATTTTTGTGAGGCCCCTTTAAGGCTTTTTGACACATTGGCCTTGCTCTGTTGCACCTATGTCTGGCCTGACTACAAGGGTGCAGGTGATGTGGGCATGATGCCAGCACTGCAGTGTTTTCTATCAGTTTGTCTCTGTCTCCATTCCCCCAGTTCCTCTGTATAGCCACTGTCTTTCATTTTCTAATACATAGTTGTGTGCAAAATATTACAGTGTTTCTATCTTTAGCTGGTATGTCGCTGTCTCTATCCCTGTGTCTGACTGAATACCTCAGGATACAGTGATCACTGTGTTTTTTAGGCACTCTACATGTGATTGGTGATTGATGAGAATTTGCTGTTAACAGCAGGTTTACTTTATAGGCACACATGATGAAAGAGAAATGAGAACTGTTTCAAATCTCATATCTAGTTTGGCACATTATCTCGTTTTGTTGGCTTTAGAAAGGATACAAATCAGCAGGCTGTTGTTTAACAAAATCAGCATCTTGCTACCAGTGTTTTAATCAATGGTAGGATGATTTGTCTGTTTGTACATTTGGCCAAGAATCTCTAGAGATTACCAAAGGATTGAGAGAAACGTGGAGAGGAGAGCAGGCAAAAAATCGGTTGCTTACTAGATTTTTTCCTGTGATCTGGAATTTTACCCATGAGACAGTTTTTGTTTCCTGTCCATAGCTTCTCTCCCGTCCAACAATTTAGCTGTTAAAAGCTCTGTATTTTTGTGTCATTTTGGCAGGAAATCAAACTCATAAATGCTTATCTTAAATAGCTGCAGCTTCAGTAGGAGTGGATATTGTGCTTAAATGGCATTTCATTAAAAAAGTTGGTAGGTCACCAGCATGTGTTCTGGATAAAATGTACCAGGATAGATAATGACTTTAACCCTCTGAACAGTGATGATACATAGATAATAAAATAAATAATTTTAAATGTAAACATAGACCTAGCTTTAAATGTATTGCTCCAACACTGCTTGAATCAATACACAAAAAATAGGGAGCACAGACGAGACTATCAGTGTCCACAGTGAGCACAGGTATGATGTATTTGCTGTAAAGCCTCGCAAGAACAAATGACTTAAAACAGTTTGTGGTAGAGTGTGCCTCCGAGGGACAGAGCCATTCAAGCCTGTGATAAATAAACCAGCTGTAAAGCGTGATTTATTGTCAGAGGCTCCGTCTGATTGCTTAATACAGTTACCATGGTTACCACATCACGTACTCAAGCTGCAGAGATGTGCATTGGAATTTCTTTATCTGCTGAACCTCCTGGTTGATTTTTGTACCTGCAGCAGACATGATGGTTCTGCACAGGCTTTTCAATTTGTTTTGAAATGAGAATGTTTCAGTGTGTCTTTGACCTATATGAGCAGGAAAGATGGTTTGTTAGTGGAAAAGTGGATGAACTTCAGTATGTCAGACCTTCATCAGAGCATACACAACTCAACAATGAGCAGACAGGCAAAGATACGCAGTCACCTTCCAATCATTGGCAGTACACACTACACCTGTGTCACCCCTGGTGGTTTAGAAAGGGGTGGAGTCCAGTGTATATAGAAAAAAACATTACAAAACATCATACAAAACAATAAGGAAGCACCTTATACTGACAATCCATCATATAATCAACAAGGCTTCAAAAAAGCATAGATCATAATATATCAGTGATATCTAGATAAAATAAGAGAAAAATCTCAAAATAGAATACAGAGCTATGGAGGGATATCAGGCATAGGCCGATATCAGGCATAGGCCAATATCAGGCATAGGCCGATATCAGGCATAGGCCGATATCAGGCATAGGCCGATATCAGGCATAGGCCGTCATAAACCACAGATCTCAAGATTCTATGACAATAACAAAGACAAAATCGTACAATACAAAAGATAAAAACATGTAGAATGATAAGAATCTTACCCTGGTTTAGCTTTGAGTTGCAGGATATTCTGAAAGATAAGGAATTACAGGCTAGAGAAGCATGGATTTGATGCACAAGTCAAAGGCACAAGATTTATGTCCAGTTTGGCTTTTTGCACAGTTTTCATATCTATCAAACTATTCCAAATATTATTGCCAATCTGTCCATCTCTTACCATCTGGTGATTACAGCATCATCGCTTCCTTTGGTAACACTGAAAGGTTGCCTCTAATGATTCTTCTCTCATGTTGGGACCTTTGGTTACAGTGATACAGTGATTTATGTTCTTTTCAGGTTCTGTTTTTCCTGAAGCTGTTCGCTGCCTGTCTGGCATGTTGCAGATACCAAATCACACACACACAGTAACACACCATTTTTTCTCTGCTTGTTGTCACTCCAAAGGCTGACTTGCTGTTTGTAAATCTATTGTTCAATAAACCAATTAAAGCAACTGTGACTGAGTTGCATTGTGGGTGATGTAGGCACCAGGTTTTGACAAAAAAAAGAAGAATGTGTGGAGTAGAAAAGATGATATCCCTGGCTCTGCTGCATTGATTTTGATCCTGTTATTTTTTAGTGAGTGCAATGCTAAACTGCTGCCACACTCTTAACATCCAGAATGCACTTAGTTCAGAAATCATCCAACAGTACCACACAATGAAGTAGCAACAGCTTCAACAAAAGTGGATTTTTGTTACAATGGACTTTTTCCCTCTGACGAGATGTTTCACAAGCCCAGAATTCATGTTTGGTGTTCACTGTTCTCCTCCTCCTCCTCCTCCTCCTCTGTCCCTCTCTTCGTAGACCATGCAAGCGGCGCGATGCCCGACAGATGAGCTGTCGCTGACTAATTGTGCCGTGGTGAGCGAGAAGGATCTGCAGTCAGGACAGTGAGTAGTCATTATCGCCTATTCATCACTGGGTTTTTCAATATAGGCACCTACCTGTGCATCTCTCCAGTCATTTTCTCATCTATTCAAACACCCATCCATCCACCCACCTTATCACCCATCATTCATCCAGAAGGTCTCTGTCAATAATCTGACGTGAGGCTGCACTGACATGCAGTATGTGATTATCATGATTATTTTTGCTTTACAATGTAATAATGATAATTAAAGCTGCAGGGATTTGATGTTTATACCTACCTTTTTAGCCTGAATCACAAAGTGTCATAGTAAGCTTTGGTAGTCTTGATTTCATACTTTAAGACGAGGAAAAATAAAATAAAACTGATGCTTGCAGTCTAACAATTCCTCAAAACTAAAGAACAAAATACTTTGTTTTGTCCCTAAAAATTACCCATATCAGCATTTTCTGTAATCAGATCCCTGATGAGTAAATTGCCGGTTAATGCTGCAGTACATGAATGCATCATTTAATCTGCATCCCCTACGCATGTGTAGGCAATTTAAACACAACACAGGAATGGTGGACTCTGCCAGAACCAATTAAATCTACTCTATAGATTGGCAGTGACAAAATACAAATGCATTAAAAATCTACTGCAGCAAAAAATGCAGAGCATTAATAGTATGAAAAAAGGGTTTGATATAATGAAAATCTAAAGCATAATAACTTAAATCAGTGTTTTGGGACACTGTGAAATAAAATCCTCTCCAGTCTGTTTTGTCTCTGCAGCATAATTAGCATTCAAACACTTTATGTCACTGTGATCCTGCTGCATTTGTCTTTTGTCGTTTTCCTTTCGGTCACTATACACAAGAACACAGTATACCTGTTTTAAAGAAGAAGCTACCTGACAGGTCTTAAAATAAATGTGTCATCTCAGTTTATCCTGTGAATATATTTTATTGCCATGGCGACTATCTTCATCATTTAGTGCCACCAAACAGTAAACAGTGGTGTTGGTCTTGCAGTGGTGCATATGCTTCATGTAATTTTGTAATAGACATATGCAGTACTTTGTAATTCACTGACTGCTGCTCATAGAAAAGGGTGCTGGTAACCTAGTAACCATTAGAGATTAACCAATCACAACTCCTCAGTGCTACCTCTATGAAACTGTCTCCAACCACACTGTGGTGACTGAATTAAACCTGCACTAATCTATATTTTTTTAATTAACAATGGAACAAATGACAATGTGTAATGAGGAAGGAGTCACTCATAGCGACAAACCCACAGACAACTTGTCACCCCCTGTGGAGATTTGGAGTCTATTTTGGATGATTGCCTTGATTTTTCAACAGGCAGCTTCTTACCCCGCAGACAGACAAAGTCAGTGAGAGTCACGTGCTCGTCACAAGAAGAAATGATGAAAACATGTAATGATCAGGGTCCAACTGTCTCCTATCTCTGCAGACATGTGACTGTGAAGACAACACCCAACCACAAGTTTGTGTTTACAGTCAAGACCCACCACACTGTTGCACCTGGAAGTATCGCCTTCAGCCTGCCTCAGGTACACACACACACACACACACACACTCACACATGATTAATTACTAGTTGTTGGCTCACTGCTCAGCCTTTCCTAATATTTATTTTCCTTATCTCTCTTGTAGAGGAAATGGGCTGGTCTCTCCATCGGCCAGGAGGTGGAAGGTATAATATCCTCTATTTGACTATTTGACGGCTGCATCTGATGGTTAACTATACAAACAGAAGATCGCAGCTCTGTTGGCTGTGATTGACCAGTCATTAAGCCCTGCCCCCTCAGTTACTGTAGATGCACTCATCAAGCTTTTCATTTACATATAACACCTATACAGTTTACAATGATAATTTAGTAATTTTTGTTTCAGTCAGAGATAGACAAAAGTAGCTTTTCTTTTCTGGGCCGCAAACATTGATTTTGCCGCTGAAATTACAACTATTATCAGCAGGTCAGCTGTAGCTAGCTAGCTGAATAAGCTAATAATAGCTCCATGAGCTGGTTGAAAAGACTCTTTGAAACTGGCTGTGACCATTCAAAGACAGAGTCCTGTTCTACTGATACTCTTTTATAATGTAATCTGTGCTAATATCTGTGCTAGTCCAGTTTTAGATGATGTATTTATGTTCTTAGTTTTCTTCAGATGCTTTTTGCACTCCTGTTGTGATACATTCTTTCCAGTCCAGTTCAGTGGCTATCTGAAGAATTATAATTATTGCATAAGATGATTTACCCCTGTCTGTCTCCTCAGTGTCCAACTACAACTTTGACAAGTCCAAGCAGTGCATTGGCGCCATGACAATCGAAATTGACTTCCTGCAAAAGAAGAGCACTGACTCCTCTCCTTATGACTCAGACAAGATGGCTGCCGAATTCATCCAGCAGTTCAACAACCAGGCCTTCTCTGTCACCCAGCAGGTTTATATATTCATACACCTCAAAACATCAGAGCAAACACACATATACATACACAGACAAGGGGGCACACATACATTTTACCTTGTTCTTTGGTCTTTGATGTTGCTCTGTAGGTTTTTTGATCTTCCTCTTGTTTCTCTGTCTCTCAGCTGGTGTTCAGTTTCTGCGACAAGCTGTTTGGCTTGATGGTGAAGGATATCGAGGCTATGGATGCCAGCATCCTCAAAGGAGAGCCAGCCTCAGGGAAAGAAACAGCAGAAGGTATATTACCTGCATATTCAGATCAATCATCAAAACCAGTAAAGCCAAACGTGCAACTGCTCACAGCCCTTTGTCAAATTTGGGTTTTGTTGCCACAACATCTTGAGACTGTTGTCTGGCTGTTACTGAACGTCGGTCAGTGATCCCTTTCACTTTCCCACTATGATTCATTTCTAGTACATGTGGGATTTTATTGATTGCTCTGGACAAACACATTACCCCACCATATTAATACCTACTAGAGAGTCAGCTCAAAATGTAATTGCTTTTGTGAAATGGTGCAGGACTGGTGCAATTATTCATAATTTAACAGGACAAAGGCATTTGATATATTCTTCATTCTTAATGGTACATGGTATATCTGTATCATATATTGCATTGTAAGGACTAAGTGCACACAAGTGCAAACATGACAATATACTCCAAATCCATAAATGCAGCAAGTGCTGAAACACACACAAAAGTGAAACTACAAACATTACAAAATTTTCTCCCAATTAAGAAATGCTGAATAAATCAAAACACATACAAGCAGGCATGTGAAGAGAAATGTGCTCCAAATGTTTTACTTACTGCATTTTTAGATTTGAACCATGTTCTTTAATGTATGTGATTACTCTCTGCTATAAGTTGTTATTGCTGTATTTCTGTCTCAGTATTTGTTGTTTTGCTCTTGTGTGTATTTTGGTCTTAGGGGCCACTGTACATGAATATTCTAAACAAGAGTTAACAAGAGGGCACACATGAACATATCTTGCATTTGATGTGATTATCGTTAGCTTAAAGGTAAATAAAGGAAGCTAATGAAGTCTAAGTGTTAAACAGTAATTCTGTTCTCTCTGACAGATCGACATTGGGCTGATGGTGGGCAACAGTCAGGTGATTTTTGAGAAGGCAGAGAATTCTTCCCTCACACTAGTCGGTACGTTCCTTCTTTCTCCCTTCAGGAAGAAAAAAGTCACTAAATCACTATGGTTAATATGGTTATAACCACTCTGATTTTAAAAGCTGAGATTGAGATTTGTGTTGCACAACCATCAAACTCAGGGTGTTGAATGAACAATATGAGGCCCTGCCCAGCCATCATGTAACAAACCCTATTTAATCTATTTGCTCCACAAGATGGCAGTAAGAGTACATTCCAGTTTTCTCTCACAAATGCATAATGTTTCTCAAATCCCCTCAGAAGAGTTCACACCGCTGTCTGGGAACCCAAGAAGCACCTGAAGACCAAACTCAGCTTTTCATTTATTACTGACTCTCCTCCCATGACAAACATCCAAATCACCCTGAACACACAAGAAAATTAAAAACATGGTTTACTTGCACTTGAACTTTTTACATATATCTTGTATGTAGTTCAGAATAAAATGATTCATCATCAAGTAGTCACTGGCTTGAAAATATATTTCTGTGATTTGCGGGCTAAGTTTTTCCCATCTGCGTTTTAACAGGTAAGGCAAAGACCAAGGAGGCACGACAGACAATCATCAACCCAGAGTGGAACTTTGAAAAGATGGGAATTGGAGGTCTGGACAAGGAATTCTCTGACATCTTCCGCAGAGCCTTTGCTTCCCGAGTCTTCCCTCCAGACATTGTGGAGCAAATGGGTGAGAAACTCCACCAGTCCTCACTCTTTTCTATCACTTTTCATATTTTCACCTTGCCAGATTTCATAGGTTTGCTGGTTATTTTTATTTAAATGTATTTATGAGATTTAAAATCTCTCTGTCCTCGTGAGACATGTATTCAATGCAGGTACTTCTAATAAAAATGTATTTTATTTTATAGATCAGACATTGTTTGGATTATTCAACCTTGCAAGTGATTTTGTGTACGGTGTATTCCCTGTGGTAGCAAAATGTAATATAGAGTACTAGAGTGGAGGAGACAGGGTTAGTCATAGTAAGCAGCTATTTTTCACACACACACACACACACACACAAACAATAACATATAATTTCTTTCTTGGCCTTTATGATTCACTTTATTAATCTAGTTTCTTCGCCCTATGGCTCTGAGCACAGAAAATGATTTTATAACCTAACATGCAATCATCTTTTCCCTTCCCAATGTCTTTCCCTCTCCTCTCCTATCTCACCCCTGCTTTGTCCTCTGACTTCTTGCTTTATTTATTGCATCCCTGCTTTCTAATTCTTCCTGCACTCTTCATTTCCCATCTGTCTTCTTTTTCGACCTTCCATTTTTTTCCCCTTCTTCCTCTCCTTCTCCTCCCTCCTGGCCTTCTTTGCTCCAGGGTGTAAGCACGTGAAGGGCATCTTGCTGTTTGGCCCTCCAGGATGTGGTAAAACACTGATGGCCAGGCAGATTGGCAAGATGCTCAACGCCCGTGAGCCAAAGGTCGTCAATGGCCCAGAGATCCTCAACAAGTACGTGGGAGAGTCTGAGGCCAACATCCGCAAACTGTTTGCCGAGGCAGAGGAGGAGCAGAAGAGGGTGAGAGAAGCTCAGTGCACATTTTTATATGTTTACTTCACAAAACAAAAATGTATCATTTTAAAACTCCACCTGTCTCCAGCTGGGAGCCAACAGCGGCCTCCATATCATCATCTTTGATGAGCTGGATGCCATCTGCAAGCAGAGAGGCACAGGTGCCAGCAGCACGGGCGTGCACGACACCGTGGTCAACCAGCTTCTGTCTAAGATTGACGGTGTGGAGCAACTCAACAACATCCTGGTCATCGGTAAGTAGCATCAGAGGGATTCACCCATTTATCCTCCTCATCAGCTTTATGACTTCATGATATATTTTACTGATACGAGAGCAGGAATCTGTTTCACACACATTTCAAACCACATACTTGCAGCTTTTGCATGAGGCAATTTACCATCAATTGTTCAGAATCCAAAATACTTTCACACAGTACTTCTCAGTCTCTTTGGTGTCATGCTATCAGCAGCACAGCCTTGTTCCCCAGTGTCCTCTGTTTTTATTTACATTGACAGCCCTAATCTATTGTAGAGCATTGTAGATGTCTGGGAGGTTCTTGGTGACCCTAATTCATATTATGTTGGTTTTTCCTTTAATTTGTGACTCATTTTCTGAAGCTGCAAAACCCATAAAAACTCTGAATATAAGCAAAACATAAAAGGACATTTTTGTATTTTCATCTTAAAGTTCAGATTTTTCCCTGTGAGTTTTTTTCACGCAACTAGATGAATACCACCCGTTCTCAAGGAGGAGTGCAGTCATGAGATTTGCCCCTGAAACTGACATACAGCGTTACCTGCTCCCCAGTCATGAATGGGTTTCATTTACAAAAATGAGAGAGTAAAAAGAACTATTTCACGTCATTAGGTCCAATTCTTGCCAGAAATCAGAAAACAAAAACGGCCTGGACAACTCATACATTTTTGTTCATACCTAAGAAAATCGTAACTATGAGAAAATGGGTGAAAGCAACAAATTCCCATAAATTGCTTGTATGTGTCGGTTTTAAAGAACCCATTTGGATCATTGCTGTTTCCTTTTCATTTTCAACTTTTATTTTCATTTTTTAATAATTGAAGTGATAAATGCCTTTTATCTCCAAAAAAAAGTGCAATATTGATTTTGCTGGGTATAACACAATATTGGGGTCAGCATATGAAATAATTTTAACATAATTTATTTAGTAAATATCAGTCTGCCGCTCTTTCTTTCTGTCATTCTCTCAGTCTCTCTCTTTTTTCTCTTTCTCTTCAGGTATGACCAACAGACCTGACCTGATAGATGATGCCCTGATGAGGCCTGGCAGATTTGAGGTCAAGATGGAAATTGGTGAGTATAAAAAACTATAAAAAACTCTCTTTGTTCAGCGTCCTCTTTTTTTCCTCAGGTCACATGTTTCTCATGATGTTTTACATATTGTTTGTAATATAACAGGATCATTGATATGAATATCAGCACTGACTCTTTCCTGTTTTTCCTCTCTCTTTCCCTCACTCCCCCTTCCCTCATTTTTTCCTTTCACTCCGCCTCCAACCTCCCAACGCGTCTTTCCTCCCCATACCCCTTCCTGTCTTTTCTTTTACCTTCCACCCCTCACTACATCATTCTCTAACCTTCAGGTCTGCCTGATGAGAAGGGCCGTGTCCAGATCCTGACCATCCACACCAACAAGATGCGAAACTTCAATCTGCTGGCTACTGACGTTAACATCAAGGAACTGGCAGCTGAGACCAAGAATTACAGTGGTGCAGAGTTGGAGGGCCTGGTCAGGGCCGCTCAGTCCACCGCCATGAACCGACATATCAAGGTTGGTTTTGGATGCCAACAAACACAGTTTACAAGAACCAGCTCCTGTTGAACTGCATTCACTGTAACATTTTTAAAAATAAAAACTCATTAAAACAAATCATACTAACAGATTGTGACCTTTGCCCTTTAGGTCATAGCAGTCTGCCAGGGTATTGCCCAGAAAACTAATGAACTTTAGGGCAATATACTTCTTGTTTACATCACATCATATTAAATCTATTAGAAGAAGCAAAATAATAGAAGTGAAAAAATACATGTAAATGTGCTTTTTGTTTGTAAGTAAAAGGTCAATCAATTTGCCAAAATAATCTTAAATCAAGGAGTACACATTTGCTTTCTCTGGAGCTTTCAGCCACATACCACAGCCTTCATCTCCATGTGGAATCATGTGACCTGCCTAAACCAACCGTGTGATAAATAAGCACATCTTAGTGCTACCAAAGATTTTTGCTGGTACAAAAGGCACAGAATGTCCAATCAGTATGGTTCTTATATACGCTGTCCTCACATTTAAAAATGTATTGTACCACTGTAATTCTTTACTGAACTGTTAATTTGGCATTGTATTGATGCAGCTGTATACGTATGTTCCTTTCTAGGCTACATCTACAGTTGAGGTGGACATGGAGAGGGCAGAGAAGCTGCAGGTCACCAGAGCTGACTTCCTGGGATCCCTCAACAATGACATAAAACCAGTATGTAGCAGTTCTTTTTGGAGCTTATGTTCCTAACTGCAGAGTACAGTGTAATCCTGTGATGTGATACAACAAAACATAGTCAACGGTACTTCCTCGTGTTTTTTCCAGGCCTTTGGTACAAACCAGGAGGACTACTCCAGCTACATCATGAATGGCATCATCAAATGGGGCGACCCAGTCACTCATGTTCTGGATGATGGAGAGCTGCTGGTGCAACAGACTAAGAACAGTGATCGCACACCACTGGTGGCTGTGTTATTGGAGGGTAATAAATCACAAACACATTCAAAAACATACAGCATGTGCAGGTACTATTCAACTCAGAAAAGTTGTGAATGACTGTTTGACTGAAATGAGGTTATTTGCACTTAATCACTTAAATAACATCCCAGCTTTCACTGCACTGAAGATAATACAAACACATGCAGACAGTAAATTGTACCCCTCGTTTCCTCTCAACGCGCACACACCCAGGTCCACCCCATAGTGGAAAGACAGCCTTGGCAGCCAAGATTGCAGAGGACTCGCAGTTCCCCTTCATTAAGATCTGCTCTCCAGACAAGATGATTGGACACTCAGAGATCTCCAAGTGCCAGGCAATCAAAAAGGTAAGTGTTGTGATGTGTTGTAACCCCTACAGTATGCCAGCAAACAATGAAACATTTACATTTAGGAGAATGGCTTATGGAACCTATTTAATCTATTTGATTTCATTTTTTTATTCAACTGCTCCTTCCTTTTCACCACTGACTCCTCCCTTTGTTTTTTTCCCGTCCATTATTACCTTCCTTTCTTCATTCTTCCCTCCCTCCCTCATTCTCTTTCAGGTCTTTGATGACGCTTATAAATCCCAGCTCAGCTGTGTGGTAGTGGATGATATTGAGCGTCTGCTAGACTACGTCCCCATTGGTCCTCGTTTCTCCAACTTGGTCCTTCAGGCTCTGCTCGTGCTGCTAAAGAAAGCTCCACCCAAGGTCAGAGTTTGTCAGAAACCTATTATATGTTACCATGCTATTGTCAATAAATCCTATGAAAAGACCAAATTCACTGATTAATTGATAATGTAAAATATTGTGTTAGTATCCAAACTCTGATATACCTTACTCTTCTGCCATATAACTCAAAACAAAGCAACAAACATAAACATTAAATTTGCAATTTAGACAAGTAAAAGCAACAGGGAAAAGAATAAGGAAAAATTAAAAGATAAAAACAAATGACATTACATAAAAATAAATAACAAATATATAGAAAAAATAGAGTATATGACAGTTATGACAAGAATAACTAAATATGTATTTTTAAAAATATATAAATACATTTATACAGAAATAAATGAACAAATAAATGTGGAAATAAATGAAAATGCTTGTAATTATTCTTTTATATTTTGTTATTTGTCTCTATATTTCCACATTTTTTAAATTCTTTTGTTTGTCTTTGTATTTCCACATTTTTCAATTTCCTTATTTATTCTTTTATTTGTTACTCTTTATATTTCCATAAGAATTTTACACATATTTTATTTTTTATGGCACTCCTATGACTCCATAGACTCCATAGAAGAGTATATTTATACCTTAATACTAAAAGCGTCAAGTCTTAAAGTGTGCCTGTGGTCAAAGCTGTCCACTCTCATGAATAATGATCTACTCATATTGCATTTTTGAATGGACAATTAATCTTTACTCACCACGGAATTTGTTATATGTATAGGGTCGGAAGCTACTCATCATTGGCACCACCAGCAGGAAGGACGTGCTGCAGGAGATGGAGATGTTGGACGCCTTCAGCACCACCATCCACATTCCCAACATCTCTACCGGGGAACAACTAGTCGACGCCTTAGAGGTATAAACACCCACATGCACATTCATGCAGTCACAGATGTTCACTGTAATGTAGTCAAACATATACACATTTGGATGCTTGGAGGTAAAGTTGTTTACAGTGCATTCATACAAGGACACACAAATGGATGTGATGAATTATATACCATCGTCCATTCTCAAGAGCACACATTCATCCACACACACAGCCTTGAAAAATCCTTAGTGTATTCGGGGAAAAGCTGAATTCACAAAAGTCTCTGAGAAAATGTTAAGAGGTTTAAACATAATTAAGAGGAGGTTTTCTCTGGCTCTCTTTCTTTATTTCTCTACTTTGCTTTTAGGCTTCAGGTTTTGAAACTAGTCTTAAAAATCTTCATGTCTCTAATGTCTTTGTTGTTCTTGCAGCTGCTGGGGAGCTTCACAGATAAAGAGCGGGCCAGCATCGCACAGCAGCTCAAAGGAAAGCGTGTCTGGATCGGCATCAAGAAACTCCTCGTGCTCATTGAGATGTCACTGCAGGTACAGAAAGCACCAAAGCGATGATAATAGACCCAAGATGTACAGAACTGTTAGCATATGGCACAATTTGACAAGAAGGTTCATACCACTCTAATGTCTGTACAATAAAAACAAAGACTGGAAACAAGGGGAGACATTTAAGCTTTGTCCAAAGGCAACAAAATCTCCCTACCAGCACCTCTGAGGCTGCATTCAGACTCACTGCAGCCCTTCATCTAAACATCTTTCAGATCAGTACTGGTTAATTAGCTAGTCAGCTCAACCAACTGCAGTACAAACATGCATGTGCAGAATGCAGAAATTCATTGCGTCAATACTTTTTAATATTTCAGAACAGCCTGCCCGAGGCCAGAAAGAACTGAGGGAGGCAGACAGTTTCATGATGCTGTCTTTTATCATATGTAAACTCATGTCACTGGACAGTGAGGGACATTTAGCTACTACTGCACTTTAGACGGAGGAGCTCCATATTGGCACCAGCTGTGGTTGCTGGGAGATTATTGATGTCAGGGCCCCATATTGACTTTTCTCTATGATTTGCACCACTGTTTGTTTCAACTGTCAACAAACTCTACAATCTCTCTCTCTGCTTTTTTTTTGTTTCCAGATGGACCCAGATTACAGAGTGTCCAAGTTCCTGTCTCTGCTCAGAGATGAGGGGGCGTGAGTACAACAGCTCTACACAAATTAACTCTTGTTTCACTTTCATTGCTTGTTGGCAAACTCCATCAATTTAAACCCTCTTTTTTGTTCCTGTCTTCTTCCCTTTTTATGTTTCTCCTCTATTACCTTGTCAGCTTGTTTTCTTTTGTTTTACATGTTGTGACTTCCATAAACATCACTGACAGAACATACAGGAACAAGGCTCAGTAATGACACATAATAATTCATATTGTTTGATTCCAATATTTCCACACTGCACACAGAGTGGATGTTCTCATTTTCCTAACAAAAGGCTAACAATCAGTGACCTCATCAACTTTTGACCTTAACGGCTTTATTTTGCAATCACCAGGTTGAATGAAGGAGATCAAATCAGAATTTAAGGTGCCCGTCGCTCTCACTGTGCACTGGTAAGATCAACAACAAAGCAATAAGCCCAGAAGGTTAGAAGAAGAAAATCTGTAGTTTGCCAGTTGGCCAGTTTAGCATTTACACATTTAGTTTCCCTTCCACCCTAAGATTTTGACTACAGTAGTAGCTTCAAATAACCAACCTTTATTGCGTTTTAGTGTGTTTATAGTACATTTTAAATGTAAAACATTGCACTGAGGTGAACATTTTTCATTTTACACAAATCATATTTCACTCATTTTAAAGCTAAGAGCAAGACTATCGAACTTATGCACAACAGTCACTACTGTGGTTACCAGTTATATGGTAAATAGTAAGAGTTATCAAGCAAGTAGATTAAGTAATATTTAATAACATTAGCTATTTGTCATATCAAACCAAGGATGGCTGTATCAGCATAACCATTGAGATTGAGGACCAGAGGTTTTTCTTTCTTCTAACTATCATAACTATCATATAAAATATTTTTTCAGTGAAGTTAAATAGTCTCGCTTAAATGTCTTGCACCCTCTCTTTGTTCTTCCATCTTCACACCCCTTTCCTTAGAAAAATACTTTTTTACATTATCATCCATAATCATTTTTAACAGCTAATTAATTCAATTTATCAACATGACATTCGAAATCCCATGCAAGCACTGAATTCTTACCTCCCCTTCATCTTCATCTTTGTACAGCATTGTACAGTCATGTGTGTTCATTTCTAAACATGAATGATTCTGTGTAGTAATGCTGTATGTAATCCTGAGATCTTACTCCACACAGACTAGGTCTTTTGCAGAGATAAGTTGTTCCTTTGTTGCATAGCTAAATAACAATATTAACATTGGCTTGCTAATATATGACCTATTTCACTTTAGAAGAGTTAATATGGAGTATGTTTGACACAGAGTATCAGACCTGACTCTTACAATTAAAATGCTATTTAATAATTCTGTAAAACGAAAAGATTTTAAATTACATATCACAAAATCAACACAATACATTAAATTAGCTTTGCTAATAACATCAGACTAAATGGCTAAATAGCAACAGTTAGGTTAGCATAATCAGATATTTTCCACTCAATCCAAATTCCAAGAATGCTACTGTCAAACACATACCTCTCAGTGCATGCATTTGAATAAAACCATGTAATACCTGCTGTACTTACACAGGACTGGTAGTTATGTTTGTCTCTTGACCCCCTAGCATTGTAATTTTTGGCAGCTATTTTACACAGTAACTTCCCGTTACCTGATTGCTTTTGACTGGCTGCAATTAAAGATGTTTACAAGCAACCGAATTACACATTACTGAAGTCTTAATTATTGTAATTATTATCATGATTACAAGTTTCCAACTTGAAATACGTCAACATCTAAGTTGTAATTACAATTGGCAAACTTTTTCTTAAAATAGATTTTCTTTAAATAGATGCTCAATAAACTCACATTTAATAAATATAGTGTCATATTGTCAGTTTGCAGTATGTTTAAGCTTGACACAACCAACACTATAATCTTACAGCTGTCCTAAGTGCTTGCAAGTTGTTCACATGGGAATGTGAACCGTTCGTCCCATGTGACGTGACTGTGGCATAAGATATTCTTTGAGATATATTGCTGCAACCTGATTTAGTAAATCACTAAAACTGCTTGTCTTAAGGACTTAGAAAGGACACAAACTCCACTTAATAAATATCTGGTGGTGATATAACTATTAATATTGGGAAGTTTATTAATGGAAAGAACCAGGGCTTTAGATGTGTGCATTTGTACTCATTTTCTAAACCTGCCCTTTGGCAACAAAGCAAATCTATCTCAAATCCCAAGCAATGGGATCAGGAATGCAGTGGTACCAAGAGAACAAAGAGTAATGGTTCCTTGTGTTGGCTCTCTTCTTATGTCTTAGGCTGTTAAATTCAGCTCGTCACATTTTGTTTCACTCAAGACACGGCCCAGCATTCTGCTGGTGTTGTGTGAGTACACTGGAGTTTGTTGGGGGGTGGGGGGGGTGAGTTGCTGAGTAGGGCCCCTCTTAAATACGAAGTCCACCCATAACTGAAACTACTTTTGCCTTTCTTCTCCTGCCTCTTCCTTTTTCTAGTGACCGCAGCTTCTATGAGTAGAGGGGTTCGAAGAATGAACCAAGCATCTTGCCATCAACAAGCCACCCATAGGACACAGTGAGGAAGAGGAGAAGAAGAAGAAGAAGAATAGATCTCCCTCCTGTCTATTCACCCACTGATCCATTTGTTCATCTATCTAAATACACTCCTGGTCTAAGAGAGGCACATACCCGTCCTCTTTATCTCAGCATGTTTCCATAGGCAGTATCACTGTATCACCTTCCTCTTACTCATCCCCATTGTCAACTATTGACATATCACAGCAAACTACTGGAATTCATACTGTTACAAATCTGTTATCTGTAAAGAAACTGCAATATATGATTGTAAAAAGTGCTGTTTTGTGCATCATGCATAAAAAGAACAAAAAAGTCACGTATGTTTTTAGCTATAGTATTTGATGTATTTGTTGCATATCTATTGTCTAGCTGAAGGTAGTTATTGTTAGTGCGATATGTGTTAGTACGATATGTATCCTAACACAAGCAGAATACATCTAAAAGTGATATAAATCCCAAAGCCATCTGAAAATTAAGAATCTATGAGCGGCTTTTAGTGAATATGTTGTGGCTGTAAAAAAGGAGCTGTTCCATGTGTAAATGTAATCCCTTTAAATATACAGTATGTTCATGTCCTGTAAATAGTATATATAGACAAAATGAACTATATCATGAAAATAACTTAAATGATCAGTCTCAAGTTGATTTGGTACTTTATCAGTATGATTCTTCTTCCCTGTTGCTCCGGAGATATTGACTTTACCAGGTTACTGTATTAGTGAAAGTAAATGTTGGATTGTTGGCCTGTCTGTCTGTGTTGCGTACAGTACAGTTCAGTCTAGCTAGTGTAGCTATGGCATCATCAGTGTTAAAAATAAAAACTGAAAAAATCTGCACTTGTAACATTGACCCAAAAAAAAAAACCTTTAGTACTTATCTCAGCGGTTCTTCATAGGAACTCGAGCTTGTGTCCGCTCGTGTGCATGTGTGGAGAACTAAGTGCTGCATGTGTCCAGTGTGTATGTGAGCGTGTGTGAGTGTGCGATGGCAGAATGTGTGTATTTGAGTGTGTGTGCGTGCGTGTGTGTGCATCTGAATCCAGGTTTAGAAAGTCGGTGGTTAATTTGTGGGTTTTTTTTCTCATGTCACGTGTTCAGTGCTTGTTGTCCAAAGCTCTTGTTTTGTTCTGACCATCGCTGATGTGTGTATGTATGTGTATGTATGTGTGTGTGTGTAAATATATATCAACATGCAGATGTATTATTGCAATAAAAAATACAGATGCACAAGAAAGACGCTTCCAGCATCTTGTCTGGTCTCATTTATTTATTGATGGATCCATATGTAGATGTACACACCTGAGTCCAATATTCACTTTCTTTTAGCTCTGTTTTTGATCTCTACCAACTCCTGAGGGAAGTTTCTGGCACTTTAGCTGTTAATTACTCCACAATGTATCTGCCTGCTGTTGGAACCAAAACAGCAATGTTGCTGTCCGGACAGCTAAACAATGAGCTGAAATGCACTGTAAATGTAAATAGTTGAAAATGTGTCTCTCTTTGTATAAAGTGCTGCAGATTCATTCCCTGTGGATTCATCAGAACAGGTGACCCCAAGTGACATCACCACATTGTTTTGACAGTGTCATCTGATGCATTACCATGCTAGAATATCAGTTATAGCTACTTTAAATGCAGTTTCAGTGTACTTGTTCATTTCTTTAGTATTTCCACTTTATCCTACTTTATATACTTGCACCTTTTCTCCACTACATTTATTTGAAAGACTTACAAACCTTAAGAACCTCATAAAATACAATATATTGTTATTCATTAAACTAACAGACAGCACCATAATGTTGCTCCTTCATTTCAGAGGTAGAAGAAATATTCTGATCCTTTATGTAGGTAAAAGTAGCAAAATCCCTAGGTGAAAATACCCCAGTGCAAGTAAGAGTTGTGCCTTTAAAACTGTACAGTATGTGTGTAAGTATAAGTTACATGTAATATATACTAATACCAATATAACACATAATAAGTACATAACAGTATAATGAGGCTACATATGTAATAAGTGTTTCAATATAAAAGATGCAGTACCCGCAATGTAGGCAAAAGATTATCTGTCAGTGTTAGAATGTTAGATGTGAAACTACTGGATAATTATTACTGATGATTTAACATGTAAACAACATTAATGTTGTAGTTGGCTAAGGCGGAGGTGATTGTAGAGGTTGTACATACTGTTGAGTGGTATAGTTTACTGTACAACAATGCACTGAGTTAACAATACAAATTTTCCCGCTGAGTAGTGGAGCATAAGTTAAACGCAGTGGTAATCCAGCAAACTGCAGTTTATGGGCATTTTTTGCAATCTCATAAACACAGTGATATTACAGAGCCACATAAAAACACAGTGGCTCTCAGAGGGCTTAAGGGTCCTCTGAAATTGTAGTTTACATTAACTTTCAAAAGCCCATTTCATCTCCAAAACCAGGATAAATTGAGATAGGTCAACAATAAAGTCCATAAGGAGAACAAGACCACAAATAGCAAAACACTGCATGCTTTGCAAAAATAAAATCAAGGTGCTCCATAACTGGAGATCTGCAGATCTTTATTTGTCACAATAGGCTAGATTTATCCAGGACTTACAAAAATCTTGGAGTTAACAGTTCATACTTGAAGACAATGCCCAGGCTTACCGTCTGCACAACACCCACACCATGCAACTTGTTCACATTTAACTGGGTGATGGATCTCTCTAAAATCTCATCTGGAGTTTTCTATGGTGCCAGCCTGGCAGATCACAAAAGCATGGTATACCAAAACAGCTACCATGTTACAAAAGACCACAAGTGGCCATTGTAAGGTTTTTCTTTGGCAGATGTAGCAGGATAACTGACTGTCCAAACCTCTCTTTGTGGCATTATGATCCAGTGGGAGCTCTGGTTTATGCTGCCCGTGCTTCCAGATCCTTCCACCACTGTGTAGTCTATTCAGGAGAAACTTATTTTGTTCCTACCATTGTCAGCTACTGTTTTGTCTACAAGTTTGTTTAATAAAACAGTATGATGTGAAACATCTCTGTATCATGTCCAACACACACTGTTTTTAAAAATCAAACAATCAAAATGTGTTTGCTTATTATTTCACATGGTCACATGTGGTCAGAGTAAGTAAGTAGCATTAAATGTAAAATATAAAGTAGTAGTACAAAGAAATATACTCAAGAACAGTTCTCGTTTCTAACTACAGTATATGTGTTTTTATCACCACCCATTTTGCTTTTAAATTGGAAAACGGGTGACATTCCCCTTTAATTCTCCAGGCTCTCGTGATTATGCAACCCCCGAGACAGTACTACTCTCCGGCCGGTGGAGGGCGCTGCGGAGCCTCGTGATGAATCACCCCCGGCGGCAGCCCCGCTCCTCCTGACCCGCATTCACCCGTACTGTACAGGCAGGGGGGAGGACCGAGCGCAGAAAGCTAATAAACGCTGTAGAGTTTCCCCTGCTGACCGTGGCCATGGCTTTGGCAGTCCCGGGCAGGCACAGCGTTCCCGTCTCCACACACCTAATAGCGGACTGAAAGGGGGGCTACCACCGGGAGAGGCATTCGCTACGACATTCGAGAAGGTAAACCAACTGGACTCGCTTTTATTCCTTCGCATTTACTCTGCTTTTTCCTCACGTGTTAATCCGGCTATTACATGTACACGGGCTTTATGTTGACGGTACAGGAGGCGGTTTTATATTGGAGGTCGAGTATATGAGTGTGTGTCAATTTATCGCAGTTACACCAGCAAAATACAGTCAAGGCTGCGTTATGTGGACGGCGGTGCAAGGTGAGTGTCCTCACGTCAACTCGGGCGCTGCGCCGGCCTGATTACCGTACTGTACCTATAGGTTAATGCAAGGCAGCTCGGACAAAATACCGTAGCTCTCTAACAGCTCCTCTGTGTGTCATTGCGAGAAAGTATTACTGCAGTTTGACCTACATGCCTGCCATGTGCTTCATTTACTACCGTCACACTGAGGGGAATTGGGTGATGTGGAGTTGAAGTGCAAGGTTTTTTTTTTTGGTTTTTTTAAAACTGGAACTAAGTAATCATTGCAGTAAGAAACCTGTTAACGTTTACTCAGCCGTAAATGGCTGTTTAGTCTGGACTTGAGAGATATGACACCCAAGAGGAAACGTGAAGGTACAGAGATAAGGCTTTGTGCCAAGATGCAGGCTCATATAGGCTGTACAGTACATATACATATGTGGCCCTCCCACTGTGTGATTTACTGCGCTGCCACTGTTCACATTCCTTTGCCGTGACATACCCAAGTAGGTCCGTGTGTGTGCAGAAGTGTGGCAAAGTATGCTTCTTGTAGACTTGATATGAATCATACATGTGTTCCAGGTCAGCATGAAATACGAAATGTGGTTAGCAGTCTATAGGGAGAGACATGGCGTATGGGTAGGATTTAATGCATGAGTTACATATAAAACTAGTAGTCTGTGCAGTCTGTGTGTATGTGTGTCATTCTCTGTCTTCACAATGACGGCTGCATCGTCTGCTTGACTGCTGCTTGACCAGTCAGATGTGATTCATTTTGGTCCCAGAGCTATAGTTTGAGATATTCTAGGTTACATCTGGTGACCAGGGGAAACATCAGAGCAGTGTGCAGGGCTCAGGCTAACATATAAGAAATAAATAGCAATCTTGGGAGATTCAGTGTTTGCACAAAATATCAACACAGCATGCTAGTGGCAAAGGTTCTTCCGCTTCCAAGCGTGCATCATGCAAGACTTCAGATGCCATGTGACCCTCGATCACTCCTCGTGTGGAGCATGCATCTAAATATTCCTCATCTGGAAGAAACATGACACTTTTGACATGATGTCACCCATTTGTAATTTGTCTTTTTTTTTTCCTTTTTAAAAAAAAATCTAGTTAAGAAATTCATCATATAAAGGTGTCCAGAGAGCTGGACCAGAAGGAAAAGTCTCTTATAACCGTAACTGGCTGTAAAACTTGAATGAATATGAAACCACAAATAACTTTTCCCCTGGAGTGCGGGAACCTGGCCTACATTAAATTACACAGGAAGCACTCTCTCAACTTACACTGTTTACAAGAGTTTCTTCCAGTAACCCAGTTATCATTTTCATAGCCACACTGGCAGTTTTTATTCATTTTCCACAACCTTTCCAAACATTTATCAGTCTGTTTGAGTGCCTCCTTCAAACCTTTTTTCTTGGAAGGAAGGAATTTTGTCTGAGTGGGCATCATTTTCTAAAAACAGGTTTCCAAACAATTACATCATATTTAATAAATCATATTATTATATGTTTAGGAGCACACAGCAAACTACATATATTACTATTACATTTATTAATCCTCATAATAAGTCATACTGAAAACACTACTGGAATGAATCACAAACCAGTCGATGTAAAATAGTATGTATATACAAAGCCATAATCTCTGCCAGCAGCCAGACGTGACCTCTTTTGATGTCTATCCCTATAACACCCCCCTCCCCTCCATTCCCGTAGTTGCTGCGAGGCAGTGTCCTGGTTTTCTGAGGTTGGCTGAGGCTTAATGTATAGCGAATAGGGAAGGGGAGGGGAGGTGAGGTGAAGGGGGAGGGGAGACAGGAAAGGACCCCCCCCCCCCCACATGCCTTAGTCTGAGGGAAATCAGTTACATAACAGGGGCTGTGAAGGCACTGCCCCAGTCCCTGTGGTCCCACGGCCTGCTTACGTCACACATATGTAGACAGAGGGGAGGAGGGGCTTAGAGTCATATATCCAGTTACCCAGTGCTGAAAAGTACTGAGTTAGTACCCTAACAGACTATCACACGTTACCAGAGCCCACAGTGTCATGTCCCCCACAAAAGTCCAAAACCCCTAATTGTGCAATGTACAGTGATATTAAACTGGGAAAACTGGCCCTTGCAAACCCTCTCAGGTGTTTTCAGTTATTTTCAGCCTGCACTTGCCCGCACAGTCCTGAGAAGAGTCAACCAGGTGAAATCATATGATGCAATTTACTGAGTGTGCAGAGCTTTTTAATGGATCTTTTTCAGCAAACATTTTGACATGTTGCAGCAGGAAAAGCACACGTGTGATCAATAACATTAATGGTGGCTACATACCATTTTGTGTTGTCAGTTATAGAGCCCTTTCATTGTACACAATGGCTCAACAACATGGCATACTGGAATCCTTAAATAGAACCAAGCAATCTTAAATGTAATTAGTTACACATTTGTAATCAGTCTGTGGGCTGGTTTCTTTCTGCTGACAGCAGTATTTAATACCATTTCCTCCAATATACCCTTCCTTTGTGCTGGAAGAAGAGTGTATGAATGCACTGAAATATGTTCATTCATTCCTGAGTTCAGTAGCAGAGAACTTTCTTTACATATGCTGCTTCTGAAATAAAGAAAGAGGTCTTATTAGTGGCTACTCCAAATTACCTCATCAGTGTTAGTAAATACCCTGTTCAGTTGAAAACATGGTGATGGAAAGTGATGCTGCCTTGATGGTAATTTGTCAGCACTGAGCCAATTAACAGAATACTCTCAGCTGTCCACTCACAGCTGAACAAGAAAACAGCTAAAAATAAAGCTCTGCACAAAATCAATACAGGCTTTGAAATGTAAGGAACACTGTGAATAGGTTTTAGTTTTAACACCTTAAATTAGATTTCTGTAATTAAGTTAGATTTATATACAGTACATTAGAGTGAAACTCAGTGGGTGGTTAAAGGTTGCTTCACAGGTCCTCTGTTGGAGCCCTCCAGTCAGCTGAGGCTTTTCTTTGTTGATTGCTTGTTTCTCCCTGTGCCTGCGTGAGTGTCCCACAGTCCAAAGACATGCAGGTTAGGATAATTGGCGACCCTAAATTGCCTCTGTGTGGATGAGACTGTAAATGGCTGTCTTTCTATATACAGTGCATTCAGAAAGTATTCAGACCCCATTCGCTTCTTTCACATTTTGTTATGTTGTAGCATTATGCTAAATGCTTGTTGCATCATAGTCGGCTTGAGGCTGTAATCGCTGCCGAAGGTCCTTCAGCTAAGTACTGAATAAATGGTCTAAGTACTTAAGTCTTTGTGATATCTCAGTTTTCCTTTTTCAAGAAATTTGCAAAACATTTCTAAAATTCAGTTTTTGCTTTGTCATTATGGGGTGTTGAGTGTAGACTGATGAAGGGAAAAATGGATTTAAACAATAAAGGAGTTTAAATGCTTTCTGAATGCACTGCATATGTCAGTACTGTGACTGCATCCTATTTAGACTGCAGTCTGATTCTCACCCAGTGCCAGGTGTTGACCAGGTGGAGTAATTACATGGACAAGAAATCTACAGTTTTGGTCCAAATATTAGATGACTTATTAAACGGCCTTAATAGTCATGTCATTAAAGGCTTTGCAATACCATGGTACACACACACACACACAAACACACCTACACACACCCACACACACACACACAGATAATTTGACTTACTTTGCCTAAGTAGACCTCTTCTCAGAGCTCTGTATGGATGCATACAGACTGTGTTTGATTGACATCTCCCTCTCTGTACTGTTAGCTTTGTTACACCTTTTAGTGTGTGAGAGATTATGCCTTCATTATTCTCATTATTACACGGTGTCCAGTGACTCTGTACGTCATTCTGGGTGTAACTCTTCTCAGCCTAAGCTGTGCTCTGTCCTCCATTAGCCAGAAATACTGAAGACTCCTGTGTGGGTGTAAAGGGCCTTTATAGCAAATGATTCAAGAAATATATATCATAAATGTAGGGAAATTCAGTGTGCCAGTGTCCTGTCATTGTATGTACCTATACTGGATTTTTAAGGCTGATACTTGATATTTGAGTTGATAGCTGAATTAAATAAAATAAAAAATACAAATACATGGACATTTTCCTATTTCCTATTTCCTGCCATTCTGACTAAATAATCCATCCATTGGGAAAATAAAGGATTAGCCATTAATGAAAAATAATTCTTAGCTGCAGTCCTATGTGTGCCCAAGCATATAGAAAAAAGATGACGCAGAGAAAGAAAGGGATGGGGAAGGGATAAACACTGAAGAGCTTGAAGTGATAATAGCTTGCCTCTGTAATGTTAAAGGATTGTCAGAAAGACAGAAAAAGGTTACCACCTGGTGGAAGAACATAGTGTACATAATGCCTAACTGACTACAATATAAAACAGGCTGTACAGCTCTTAACTGTGCTCACACACACCCCACTCACATCCACACACACTGGTACTAGTTTCTGTGGAATGTTCTGTTCTTTTCTCTGTTTAATGCAGCCTCTATTCAATTAGTGTCAAACAGCAGACATGCATCCCCCACACAGAAAATTAAACATCTGTCAGAGAGCCATGGAGGGTTCTCCCTCCAACTGACAGGAAATAACTTATAAAGGTCTTAAATCAAGGAGTATCACCAGATATCTACTGACATGTAATTTTAGGACCATGACATAGTGCTGTAATTGGGTTTCAGTTTTAATGTCATAACATGTTGTCTTACTTGTGTGATTTAGAGGAATATGTACAAAAAACAGGGCACATTAACAGTTGGGGTCGCGTATGGAGAGAGTTTGCGCGTGTGTTTTTTGCAGTGCTTTAGTACAAATGTAATACCAGTTATTAATTTTCATTGATTTCATGGTTTGGCTTTGACCTACAGAACAGTGCTCAACTCATATTCTTCTATTTAGAGGCAGGGTTTGTTTGTTGTGCCCAGAAGGCTAGGCTTGATGAGCTTTTTACCTCCAAGCTCTGTCCTGAGGCTGATATGTCTGTAAAACTGTAAATGCTGCCTGTGTTTTAGATTGAGTCTCGTGTATCGGATATTTAAGCTTTGTTATGATTTTTATCGGCCATGCTAGCGTTGTGGTTTCAAGGATTTCAGTGTCGATCTGTCAGTAGGTCTACCACGTTGGTCCAGGCTGAAATTTCTCACCAATAAGGAGACAGACTACCATGACATACATGTCCCCCTATGTATTATGTTTATTATGTGTTCATTTTGGTGATTTGTTAACTTTAGTGCCATTACCTGGTTGGAATTTAATCTGCGCACTTTAGTTTATGAGAGATATTAAAAGAGAGAGATTTTCACACATTGGGCCACATGTGGCTGCTTTTGCTAAAAGGCAAAACATTTTGTAGAAAAACGTTTATATTTCTGTAAGTATACTGTTGAAAATGTTTAATTGGATATCAGTATTTGAGTCTAAGTGTAATTAATTTGTTGACGCATTGAGATGAATCTGTTGTCTCTTTATAGTACAGTGTTATCCACTGTGTGGATGTTTACATCAGTATGGGATAAAGGGAGAGTAATATAAAAGGGGATTTAAATAGAGGCTATTATCTTGAAAACTGGCCAAGGACATATTAAGATATTAAGGTCTGGAACAAAGCAGAGAAGACTGGAATTTGTCTTGGAACACATAAACCCTGGTATTAGCATCAGGTCTAGCTTTCTTCTTTATTTAAAGTAACAGCAATGGATTTTTTGGCTACTTGGGGACAACACTTATTTTTTGTTATGGCTGACGAGTTAGCAAAAAGTTGCTTATTTGCACATCTAGCAGACACAGAGCAATATTATTATTAATGTTATTTCTTCTGGGTCACTACAAGCGGTTGTCTTCACATTACATACGCGTGATTAATCGATAAAATAGAAAAATAGATGAATGTACAGTGTACTATGTTTAAAGTACTTAAAACTGTCAAGTACAAAGATCTTCCATCAGATGTCTTGTTTATGATTCTGATCAGAGAGAGTTATAAAAAAAAACCCAGCTTAATTGCTTTTTTAATGCCTCCATTCCAGCGACGGCCGTGGCTGAAGGCATTATGTTTTTGGGTTTTGGGTGGGTCTGTCCTTCTGTCTGTCTCTGTTCCCTTCTCAAGAAATATCTGGAATGTTGCACAAATGTTCATTTAGACTCAAGGATGAACCAATTTGAATGTGGGGGTCAAAGGTCACTGTGACCTCACAAAACTCATTTTGGCCTTAGCTTAATGCTCTGAAAAGTCACTTTTCTGGCTATTATTCAACTCCATGACTCAGGCACAGAAGGGGAGATTGTGACCATATTTCACATTTGGTTGGATACTGAATTGATGACACTCATCTTGGGTGTCCACCTTGAAACTGGTGATTGTAAAGATCTTCTGTGCTGCCAGGTTGAAAACTTCACAATTGCTTTCCCAGGTGTCATACCTGATAACTCGCACATTTATCAAATTAGCTCAAACCTTGAGGATAGGATGCGTGTCATCATCGTGTTTCCATACTTTCTAATAACAGTGATTGGCCCAAAGGGGGGTGTTATGTCAATCATTTATTTCTTCATCCACACATCACGTGCAGTGTCCTAGACTCTACTGATCAGATTTTCATTAAGCTGATCTCACTGGTGCATCCTGCCAGTTCTTCAAATGATTGTCCCAGAGGGTGGACGGCATTATCTGTGAGTGTTTGCTGTTGCCGTGTTTATTGAGGCAGTCTCTGCTCCCCCCGTTAGTTTCTTTCCTCCCTCCATCCCTGGCTCTGTAGCTGTGCAGTCGCTCTCTTACGTTCAGTAGCATCTCTCAGGAGGCTTGTATTGTTTTAGGGGATAAGAGGAAAGACAAAAAAAAAACTGCATCACTGTGTTGAGAGAAAGACTTTATAAGAAGCTCTCAGGCCTCCAGGGGGGATTCTCACTCACACGCATCCATAAACAGAGAGTAGACAGTGATCCTTGTGCTATGCAGCACACACACATGCACTGTCACATGGAGAAGGGAAACAAGACTGGCGTCAGGAGTGGCCGCAACAGGAAGCGGTCCAGGAATTACATTAAAAGGATGGACTCCTTGTTCAGGATGAACGGCTGCACAGAGGTCGAGCCTTTTGCTCCTCCCCTCAGGGGGTTTCAGCAATCTTGTACAGTGAAGCTCACGCAGTGACTTTTGAAAGAATATTTTTCTGCCATCGTGCTGTTCTCAACATCTCAACATGAGAGAGATGGGAAATATAGGAGGGAGAGAGAGAGAGAGAGAGAGTCAGAGAAGCTGTGCGGGGAATTGAGATCAAGATAGAGGAAGACTGAAATAAGGGAGGCACAGAGCAGCAAAGGTCATGTTCCAGACGTGCATCCACAATGCTAGAAGCATTTGGCATGGCCCCCCTACTCCTGTAACCCACCACCAGAGAGTAGATTGCACTGAGCTGCGTCTGATGTATTTCATCAGTTGCACATCTGCAATGCTGTTATTGTTTTTCTTATCAGATAACTTCTGAACGTTACATTGTCAACTCTTTCTCTGCCAGTGAGAGCCTCATTTATTTCCCTCATTTATCGACACAAAATCAGAGGTTTGTGAACCTAAGTGTTTGACATAGCAGGGAAAATAAAGGAAATGCAGAAGATAACAATAAAGGACAATTATGTAATGCCTAGGTCATAGAACATACACTTTGTTTAGTATTTAAACTGGAAGACCATTGTCCTGTTTTATTGTATTCAGAGATTAGACGGTAATGTTTGCCTTTAAGTTGTGTTTAGTTTGTGAGGTCAGTTTGGTCTGTTCAGTTCAAGTCAACTTTGTCTAAGTTTAGTTGTCTTTAGTTTAACTCCTTTTTGGCCCAGAACTTCATTGCATGTTTTCTAAATTGTTATTTTTTCCATTTTTAACCACCCTTACCCTCCAGCTCCGTCCCTCACACAGGGCGGAAGCAAACCTCCAGTCTAGCTAGTGATCTATTTGTCTTGCATCCAGTTTTTTTTTCTGATTTTCTGACATCGTACAGTATATTTTACAGTAAAAGGTGTTCTGTAGCATTGAATGCTTTGCTAACTGCTGGAGAGTTTTTTCTGCTTGATGATAAATTAGTTTGAGTGAAGGAAATGGCAGCTTAAGGTGTTACCTGTACAACTGATAGGGTTGTAGTCACGGCAGACTCTCCATTGGGAAGTTAATGAAGTAGAAACAACATGCAGCCTGATAGTGAAGGTCAGTTTTGGGTCAATGTGATGCCTGCTCGGTAACTGATGGTTTTAGTTCTGGTGCAGGATGTGCCACAGGCTAGCGGCCTGTCCGACAGGCTACATCATTAACACCCACCAATTAGCTAGTTAGTAGATTACGTGTCCCGCAGTTTTCATTAAGATCACCAAGTCAAAGCTGGCAGCAGATATTCAAGTGGAATTCTACCTGATGTCAGAGCCATGTGATTTGACTTGAGGCACGAGTTGACCTGCTTATATAAAGAGTCTGAATATTCACACTGTGGGCTGATTTCTTTTTTTCTCCCTTTTCATTTAAACTAAATCAGCTTAACAAGTATATCAAAGACACACACACACACACACAATGCTGCCCTATATATTCTACAGCTTCACATAATTTAATACATACTGATTCCAAGCTGAAAGAGCAGGTGTCTCCTGATGAGTTTAAAATGATAACGAGATAGGCTCCGTGTAGTCCACACTTAAATAGGTTTGACCTCTGAACTGAATGTCAATGAAATCCTGTCTCTGAGTGCTAAGGGAACCCATTTTGACTTTGCGTATTCTTTTAAAATGTAATTTCAATTATTTTCTATAAATTACACCAAAGGCATGTATTTGTGTTTTACACAGTATTATACAGTATACCAAGCATATAAGTGAAAAAAAAGGTCATTTGTTTGACCCATGCCACACGGCTGAAAATAAAAAGTTGATGGGCATGAAGAAATCTTTATAAATTCTTTCACTGAAAAATGTATCAATTGGAAAAAAAACTACTGATTGGAAAAAAAGAATTCAGTTACATCTACTACAGTCCATTCTTCAGTTTCAGCAAACTTCAAGAGGAGAGTCTGAGGTTATTTTTTCACATCATTTCAGAGTGGTGAGCAACTGTACATCGTATTTCAATGAAGACGCTCTGCTATCAGATGATTGTGTCAATGAAGGGGTCTGGCCTCTGTCTTCATAGCACCAGGTTGGTTCTGCTCTTCTCATCTTCATAGCTGATTCCAGTGGAGACTGTTGAGCAGCAAGCAGACCTTGTTATCTGAAAAGCGGCGAATGCTTCAGTGCAGTTAAGTCAACTGCATGGTTTTTTGAGGTTACTTATATTTAAACAACACAGTGTTTCCCATGAGTTTTAAATCTTATGCGGCTGTGACAATGTATTCAAATGATTTACTCTATGGAAATTCTGCAGTATACACTGTTGCGTGTTGCTTCAAAGAAAGACAAAAAGGATGGTCAAATAAAAACTAAGTGAAAATTGCATGCACTTAAAAATTTCGCACAGACACACAAACACACTTGTCTGCACACATATTGATTAAAATTCCTGTCATCATATGATGCCGCAAAATCTATGCACCTTCTGCACATGATGCATTCTAGTCAGATTGTTTATTTCAGGCAGAACCTGTGGGTGAAATCAACATTTTATTAGTTGGTGAGATAATTGTGTCTGGCCTGCAGGGCACAGCAGGCAGCAACAAGGTGGAAAGAGAACAAGAGGGGTGTTCTTTGGAGCCAGCACACAAGAGAAGCCTCAAGGCTTTCTGCTGTAAAAAGGTCTTACAGATAGATCTTTGTAATGAGATGCTCCGACATGCACTGGCATGATATTTAGCCATGATACTTAGGGCTTTCCAGTGTTTTAAGAAAACTGTAAAAATAACAGTGAATATACTATGTATTGCTTAAATTGACTATGCATTTATGATCAGTATTGTGTAAAAGTACGATACAAAATTCAGTTGCATATAGGCAAAAGAAAAAGGAAAGGCAAAAACAACAAAAACAAAAAACAAAAACACTCTCATTAGTCACAACGAACGTGTCTAAATTAGCTTGAGCTTACACAACATACATTACTGGTGCATAACTTCTTCTTGCGTAAGTTTATCTGTTATCCTTGTGAAATAATACAACAAATCCTTTATTGGCCTCTAAACAGGATTTGAGCTGCTCCATGGCAACAATGACCCCTTTGAAAACACGCCACTACGACCTCAGTTACACTTTAAGTACATCACAGTATATTTTAATCACTTTAGTCAGTGGACTGAGCAGCTGTTTGTACCATCAGTCTCTGAAACTATAACATTAGTTAATGGTAGCATCTAAAGCATAGACTGAGAGATGATAGATGATGTCTGATATCCACAGCTTCAGCTTGCAGATATAACTTACCAGCAGTTTGTGGAAAACTACATAGCAGTAACCGCCAACTTTACTGCCACAGTCATGAAAAGGGAATTTTAGGGTATCCAGAAAAATAAATGGTTCTAATCAGGGCTGAACGATTTATCAAAATTGAACCGAAATTGCAATTTGAACTAATACAATTTGCAAACTGCAAAGGCTGCAATTTTTTTTTTTTACAACAGAGTCAGTGGACTAATCATTACACTTTTTTTTAGCTGCCTCACAGTTCACACACAGAACACTGCAGGAGCAACAGAGGAACAGGCTGTAAACTCTACAACCACATCTTGTCTTAAAGCGACCAAACAACAAAACTAACTTTAGAGTTAGATACTTTTTGAAAACAGAGGGCAGAGCGACTGTCACAAAAATCGCAACTAGATTTATTCCCTAAATTGTTTTGTTCAGCCCTAGTTCTAATATATCTAGTATCACATATTACTTATTTTGTAGTGCTCACCAGGTATACAGTTTGTCAGTATTGTTCTTTGTCCCCTTTGGATTTAGCAATGACCACCTAGAAAATTACTGATGGGCATTCTGGCAGTAATCCAGTAATGCTATGTTAGCCACTCATTCATAAGACCTAATCATCCTTTGATTGCCCTATATTTGTTCTACATGAGCAGCAAAGGATTTTTACCATTCCCCACACTTTTGAAATTATCAGTGCAGTAGAAGAAGTGTGAGTGTGTGCTGACTGTAAAATGGTAACACCCCTGCTGTTAGAGAAATGTACAGACAATGGATAATGGTTGTATGAGTGAATGTGGAGAAAGCAGAGAGATCAGCGCAGCTGCGTGAGTCTCAGATTCTCGCTCTTGATGCTCTAATGTGATACAACATGACAGGATGTATTGTGACGTGATGGAGGTTATAATCGGATTTGATGTAAGTGTATGTCTCACGCAGCCCAAATTATTCTCACACTTGTGAGTCCCCTTGATGAAAATTTACAACACATGTTCAGTGCTCCCTTCATGGCTGTGTTCACATTGTCCTAATTTCCTCACATGCAACGTCTGAATCACCGTGGGCCACTGAAAAGCTGGATGGAGATGCACTGCATGGCGTGCCAGTAGCATTTGGAATATTAAAATCAGAGTTCATAAGCATTGACATAATAACAAGTAAATCTAAGTACACTCATCCTCTTTCAATAATACCAAGACCTGCAGCTGCTTAGATAAGATAAGATAATCCTTTATCAGTCCCACAACGGGGACATTTACAAATTAATTAACTTACAAATTAGCTGTGCTAGTGTTAGTGGTGGATAATGCTTTCTGCAGAAATTGATGCATTGTGGTTATTGACTGCATTGACTGCTGCTCCAAGGTGCACTAGAATTGGCTGAACAAAGAGAAACTGGAATGACTGGCAGATATTGTTGGGGTTAAGGCACGGTCATGTTAGAGCTCAGTTTAATAAAACTGTCCTATACTCAGTACTGAAAAAAGTTAAAAAGTAATCATAATTTTTCTTTTGAATCCATTATTAAAACTACATAGTTGCAACTTTCAGTGAAATGTTGATTAAATGTACTTTATCTGACATGTTGAAATAACAGGTGCAGCCCATTTACTTTTACTCATAATACTGAAGGTCTTGAATCAGAACTGTAAAGCTGATTCATTTATGGTGTTTATATGATATGTTTGAGATTCTCCTGAAATTGACATGAGGTGATCAGAGATGGAAGTTCGTGAGATTTTATTGACACCAAAGCCATTATCGATTCTGCTTATTGGTTCAGTTCTTTATAGATTCCCCTAACGATTCTTGATCAGTTTCCTGTGTGGGTTTACACAGACTTTCAGCATCAGTGCCACATAGACATTGGGAATTTATGTCATCACATATCTCACTTTGCATATATAAACAATTTTATTATTCCAGTGTAGTGTTCAATTTATTGGTCAGTCAAATTTCTGTAACAAGAAAAAGATGTTGTATCCGTCAGTTCATTGTCACTCATCTAAATACTTTTATAGGGCAGTGGGTGTTCAACCCCTTCAGAGCCACTGAACATGTACGGTAAGATGCAGACTCTTTCCTCAGTCTAAATTATACAGTCAAACTTCACAGTCAAACGTTGCTTAAATAATTTATGTTACACATCCTTCATGAACACGCAAGTACACCATAGACCCAAAGGCAAAAAATGCATTAACAGCTGAGAAGATGTGTGATCATAGACTAGGGCTGCACAATTAATCATATTCGATCTTGATTCAGAGTGCTATGCGATCTTATTTCTAAATAACAACGATTCTGCTGCGTTCTCATCAGGGACACCCGCTGCATCAAAACGAATGCTCCTATCTCCCTCCCAGCCAATGACAATGTGTCATTACACCACGTGATTCAGAGCAGCAGAAACTCAAATAAACCTGCTGAGAGAGAGTGAGTGACAGCGGCTAATGACAGTGTGAGGCCAGACGTTGTGTTAGGACAAATAAAAACGGCAAAATGAATCCAGAAGAAAACCCTGCTGATGGCACTGTGCCCATGACGAAAAAGATTAGCTTGTTAATTCTACCATTTTCTCTTTTTCAGTTCTTTCTCTCTCTCCCTCTTGGCTCAACCAGGTATTCTGCAACTTCATAATATTTCAGCAGCATTAGTCACACTGCATGTTAGAAAGCCTGCCAGTCAGACAGTTCTTCAGCTAATCTACCACTCATCCAGCAGGCCAGTCAGAAGAGTGGAGCAGGGTGAGTGAGACAATGGACCTCCAATGGTCCATTAATGAGGCACTTTCTGTTCAATCCAAACCTCTCTCTGCCTGCCTCTTGCCCTCTGGCCTTGTTCTTTTGTGCTCTCTTTACCCATATCTTGGATCCACATCACATAGTGACAGGATTCAGATTGCTGTTACCTATTGCATGCTTCTACTGCAATGCACAGAGGTGTGGAGGAAACAACTGATTGAAGTTGAAGTACACAATTTGAATCAATTCAGTTTTGTGTGTGCCAATAACATGTTGACACAAAAAGGTGAGCGCTTGAGCACATTTTTTTACTGGGCTTAACTTTAACTTTGCAAGATGAAACAGCAACAAATTTGAAAATAGTGACAAATGTGATACAAAATTTTAAAACTGAGATTAAATCCAGATCGGTCTTGGATTCAGTCAGGGTTGGCCCTGGTATTGTCCAGATGGTAGTGGTAATGCATCTGACAAAACTCCAGAAATAGAACTTCTGCACCTCAGCGGTTGAGTCACAACAATAACAAGTTTCTTAATGTTTCTTGAAGAGATGGCTCAACATCAGGCTAGAATACATCTCAAACAACCTCTTGAATTTGATTTAGCAGTTTGATTTCAATCCATGTGAATGCTTCTTGGATGGATTTTTACTGAGCTTTTGAGCAACTGTACAACCAACCAATGCACAAAGATGCATTAAGTGACTAAATATAAATGATATAAATCTCAGTTGCGGAAAACCTGAAACAGTTAGATATCTGTGTTACTCATATCTGCCAAGACAATTATGGCAGAAACTCCACGAATAGTGCTCACGTAAAATCCCAAATTAACTTAGTTGAGCATCAACATAAAATCTATTAAGGATAAAAATATTATGTTCTGTTAAATATTAATATTAGAAATACAGTCCTTCCAAATTTATCAGAGAGCATTCAAAATACATACATTGTCTTAATGTCTTTATGTACAGCAGGCATACGTATTTCTCTGTAACTCCATGTAAAGACTTTATTACGACAGGATGGGGTCATTAACCAAGTATGTACTAGTGTGCTCTAAAACCATGCTTACAGTCTCAATAGCATAGTCATAATAGTGCCATTTGCTTAGCACTTTTGAGTGCCTCATAGTATGACAAGGATGTTTTTTACAGGGAACCTCAAAGAATAGCTTTCCATGTGAAATTTCAATTTTTTTTTTTGTGTTTTTTTTTTTTTGTTTTTTGCCAGGGGGATTTTCGTTGAGTCAGCCACATGAGTTCCAATTTTCTACTAATAAATCCCTTTTATTGTCATAGCAGTTGTAAAAAGAGAGATCCAAAGGGAGAATGATGTGTACAAAATTTATTTTCAGTCTTGTTCACACACAAGATCAGAGCTATAGATGAAAGCCTCTGGGCCCAAGGCTGACAACTTCATTCGCAATGCAATGTTTCCGACAAGCGATATGATTTATGTTCAGCCCAGCTGTGCATCGGAATATCCATTGTTAACAAAAGGAGACAGCTGTTTTCCCATGCTTTGGATCTGGGGTATCCAAACCTTTCATACCATGGGTTATATGGAGCACTGTGTCCTGTACTCTTGAATCTGCAGTAGGATGATTTTATCCCCATTGAATTTCACTCACCAGTAAATATTCCTCCTTTTTGGAAGAGTGATGCTTGAACTGAAGAATTGCTGTTGGTTCAGGTGAAAGTCTTTTTTTTTTGCTTTTTATGTAAACCTTTCCACGTGGCTGAGGTGGAAAAATTGATGTATCAATAAAAATTAAATGCCACAAAATGTAATGGAGACCATTAGCAATGTAACAATATCAAAATCTCTCAATACCTTGATAACAAGTCCACAATACAATATTTATTGCAGTGCTTTTAAAAAAGGCAAATGTCATTGGGAAAACTTGGGAAAAAAATATGTTTATTGAACAATGAACAAGTCATTAATTTTGAAGTGCAAAAAACATTCAGTAGCATTTCCAACATGTAGGTAACCGCAGTCTGGCAGTGTCTGAGTATTGTTTTTTGTTTATCCGCTACGTTTTCCTCTCTCTCATTTCGTGACATGGGGAAATCGAAATGCTTCCACACAAAGGCTTCAAGCACAGCGCAAAGGATGATGGGCACACATAGGACGGTGGTTCTCACTTCCCTTCACTCTACTTCACCGTGGCTGTAACAAAACTACAGTTTTGCCCAGAAGACCTATTGTTTGGTATCGTTCATTGCCATGACACTATCGAGACACTTTTGTTATCGCTCATTTGTGAAATTGATGATACTGATACATCCTTAGAGACCATGGAAGCTTCTGCTCCACTGGAGAGATCAAAAATAGCATCAGATGAAAACATCCGATCTGTGTGGAGCCTTCCTTAAAAACTATTTGTGAGTTTTGCTATTGATACATAGCCAATGTTAGTGTTATCAGGCATTTTCTTATTACGTTATGAGTTCAGCATCAAACTTCATTCCCCTACTCGCCAAGAGCTGTCTGGACAGCATCGACAACATTTTGCTTCTAGTTCTATCACTTCTTCATGTGGAAGTTGGCATGCTAACTAACTAGCCCTGGCCTGGCTGGCATGTCCTGTCACCTATAATATGCTCAGAGGACATATTATAACCTCTTGTATTGTAAACACAATGATGGTTGAAGCTCTTGGCAAGTGACCATCGCCACCACCTGCTCCTCCAACAAACCACGTTAGGCAGCAGAGAAAACTTAAGAATAGCCCCTTTGATTTAAAATCCAAAACAAGCATAAAAGCCATGTATCTGCCGTGTTTTCACATTGCATTTTAGGTTTGGCCATTAATGACATCATTGTATTGCGTCCTCTTCTTTTATAATGGTTTAATGGCACCTGAGTGGGGAATTGTGTTGACGTGCTCAATTCACCTAACAGTGAATATCAAATGAGCTCGCAAATTAAACAGATTCTCTTCCCTTTGAACTACTGTATGTCAAAAAGAAAGTCACATTGCCACCATGTCTGGAATTGCCTGCACTGTATGTCCTATTACCACCATGTTTATTGTCTGTGGATGGCAACACTTCCTTGGTAAAGAAAATGTGTACAACCAATGAACCCTCATAATGAACATCACCTAGTTTTAGGAACTGTATTTTAATATACTGTCGCTAGCAGACCATGTATTATGTTAATTTTAAAATAGCTTGCAGACTATATAAGTTAAGGCAAACAAGTTGTAATTTGGATTTGTAATTTCTGTCCACCTCAGACTGTAAATCCTCAACAGTGAATGTTGTGGTTTCAGGCATTTCTCTGGGCATTTCATCCTCTTTGTAGCTTGTGTAATTGGAAACAACTGCCATAACAGAGCAACACATCTGGCACCCATATAAATGATTTACAGCCACAAGAGACTTGAAAACTGTGTAAAAGAAAGGTTGCTGCTCACTGCTGAGGCGGGAGAAAATCAGAAGGCTTAGCTGTTTCTGAAACTGACTGAACTTCCTCTTGATATATCTATCTCAATGGCTTTCTGTAGGGCTTTCAAACCCTTTGGTGTGGAAGCTCAAAGTCGAATTTGAGTTTTTCTGTGAAGCATCAGACTAAATGGATTTTTTTGTCTTTTCTAATTGAGCAAATAAACATACTGAGGCCATTAGTAAATTGGAAAAAAAGTCAGCATTTAGTTTCATTTTCTTGCGTGCATCTTCTTCCCTCTATCTCTGCTCATCTGATTGTTTTAGACTTATTGGAAAGTCAGCCACAGAATCAGTTTAAACGTCATCAGCATTAAAAGAAATTCGAATCACATGGCTGAAGGCTTAGTCCCAGTTATCATTTGCCTCTGCCTTGAAGCAATTTTATGCTGACATACATTGTGAAACTATGGACAGAAAGTTCCACTAAATGGGTAGGTGGAAACATCAGGTGTGTGTGTGGATTTACAGTTGTGTGACCGAGCCAGTCAAATTGAAAACCTGTGAAGCTCTATTAAACAGTTTTGGTACATTCAGGCACCATCTGTCATAGAGTCATAGGGTCATAGAGTGTTTCGGGTCGTTGATCATCAGACACTCTCACCTGGGGGAAGTAGCCAGGGATGATTGGTCCCCAGCTTGTGTCCGTAAATGTCAGCAAGTTCTTTTGGAAACAGTTATATTTTGCTGTCAGTATAACATGTACTGACTACTTAGGCACAGCAGTGCACTATGTAGGTAGAGATGTGGGGCAAAGATAGCTCAATTTCTTATTACTTATCTACCAACATCTGCTGATACTAATATACAATAGCTTTTAAAAGTATTCAGACCCCTTCACTTTTTGGTTTAAATAGATAAATGGCCATTTTTGCTCAATAACCCATAATGACATGAGGTAAAACATAGCAAATGTATTAAAAATCAAACATGTAAATTGTCCTCTACAAAAGTATTGAGATCAGAGAGTTCCTTGGACTTCAAGGCCTGTTTTTTGTCCTGACAGGTAGTGTAAATTGTGGGACCTCTATATAGACAGGTGTGTGCAAGTGTGAAGTGAATTGGACTCCAGTCAAGGTCGAGACATGTTAAGGATAATTAAAGAACAGGATGTACCTTATCACAAAGGATCTAACTACTTCTGTTACTTATGTAAATGAGAAAGATTAATTTTTAATATTAACCAAGTTTGCTGAGATTTCTAAAAACATGTTTTCACTTTGCCATTATAAGTTATGATGTGTAGATTGGTGGGAAGAAATGGCAATTGAATCCACTTAGAATTATATCTACAAAAGATGGGGTCTGAATTCTTCCTAATAAAAAAGATCAATATCAGCTGTGGTGATGTATTGGGGGGGGGGGGGGGGGACATGTGTATATCTTTTGTATAGCTTTTGTGTACACTAATTTGTTTGTGCGTGAATTCCCTTTGTTGTTTGCGCTCATCAGACTAATCTTGTCATTATTTGTCCTATTCTGGCGAGGAATAATTGGGGCCCCAAAATCTTTGACAGTCCAACAAACACGCCAGCTCATTTCCAAAACATCATTCTGAAGCCTGAAGCATTAATGAAGCAGCTCACAACACCCAGCATCTTTGAGCAATGTTTGGTCATCTGTTGTTGTTTTCCAGACCTCATTTACGAAACCATGAAGTGCTATGGGCTAGGTTTGGATAATTTGGTGAGAAGCCCAGATAATACGGGTGGGCCACAAAACAAGTAAACCCTTGTTCCCATCTGAGCTTCCCCCAGAAACCACCACCACCACCCTTTTTGTCCTGAGTCTTTCATCTACTCTTCCTGATTGGTTGATGCTGCATGATTGATTTGAACGTCAAAACTCCAGCTGACAGCTGACCGCAGGATGAACTCATCATTAGGTTGAGGTCAAAGGTGGCATTGCCTTGGCACTGCAACATCTGTGTGATGACCTAATTTGAGTTGTCCAAAGTTGTTTTTCTCAGACGGATGATGTGTCAGTGAAGCCACAGTGTTTTGTGGTAACTAACAGTGTTTGGTTGTGATGTCCTGAGCTGACTGGAAGGATCAGGGTCAATTAAAGCATTTTTAGTGGCTCAGTATCAGCCGTATAAAGCCCAAGCAGTTTCCTTTTTTTTTTTTTTTTTTTTTTTTTTTGGTTTACTGTAGCCATTTGTGCTCAGGGTTGTGAAGCACTCCTTGGCACTGTTAAGATATGTGGAACAAATTTGATACTGAATTCAGTTTAAATTGTCATTATGTTTATGAATTAAACTGAATGGTTGTATTTGTAGGCTACATGGTATTAAACATTTACTAAGAAGAATTACGTTCCTTTCTTCATTAAATTAAATGTTATTTGCCTTGTAAAATAAATTAGCAACTGTCAACGGTTTTCTTTTCAAACCAGTCAGGTGACAGACAATTTACTGTACATTATCCATTGAATAAATGACCAGTTTAGCCTACACTTAAAACAGTATTGTATAATTTGTATTTTTCAGTTGTTCTGACAATTTACAAGTGAAGTTGTTGTAATCAGCAACTTACATTGACAACAACTTGCAATAATAAAGACAAACTTCTGATGTGTCATAACTGACAATTTAAAAGCTAACATCAAGAGTGTTTTTCATTTCAGCTGTTTTTATGCTTATTTTGAATTTGAGCACAGCAGACCTATACATATATATATATATATATATATATATATATATATATATATATATATAGTTCAGCATTGGCATATTAACTCCCAATGAAGTCGATATGGCCAACATGTTAGGAAAAGTGGACAGAAAAACAGTAATAATTGTAAGTCAAGTTTTTTCTGGCCACCTGATGAATGTTATTCTGATATTCTCTCTTAATTTAGTTCTGCAGCAGCTCTTTGGCTTCACCAGCTGGTTGCTGACTTTGGCTGTCTGCTATTTGGCACTGAGCAGGTTGTGTACGGTGGGTTGATCAGAGCTTTTTCTGAATCTGTATATGGAATTGGTGAGAGCTGTAAGTAACCAAACCAAAAAAACTGCCAAAACAAAAAGCTGAGAAATCCTAAAATGCTAAATAGAGCTGAGGAGTACTGCGGAGTCACTGATAATTCAATGTTGGTTTGTGACACCTTTCACATACATATGTTTAATCCATTGTTCATACACAAATATTGATTAGTGCAGTTTTAAGATGGTGTGCACTTTATAACTGTTGAGTGGTCTCTTTCTTTTAGACTGAGTCTTGTCTTTAGGCTGTCTTTCTGATGGCTGTCATTTACACTGTAGATTTACTTAACCTAACAACAGTTGAGACATATTGCTGTGTATCATTCAACATAGTACCATAGTCTTCCTTTCTTCTGTGGCAAGCCTAATATATGTGTGGGGTTTTTGTGTGTACAAAATGAATGTGATATGTTTGACAAATAGCACATAGTGGAAAAACACTATACTCTAGATGCATTAGTCATGAACAGAGCTTTTTCATGTAATCTGTAACTCTACAAACTGATTTTGATAATGATATGTTTCTCCTTGGAACATACCATAATGCCTGGTTATTGCTGTAGGAAGTAAACTAATTCACTTGTAATTAACTAATAATATTATTAAAAATCCAAAATTTGACAGACCTTCTGCGCCTAGAAATGTTTGCTCGGCTATGATTGGATTACCTTTTTTGGTGTGGTTTAGCAACTACTCAGTTAACTCAAATATAATTTGTTGAAATAGTTCAAACCATTGATTGTGTTTTTGTGGTTTTAAAAATTAACCTATTGTGTGTGGTAATGCAGCAACATGGTTGTGTTGGTGAGATGGTTTTGGTCAGTCTGTGTTATGGGCTGTGACCAAAACCTGACGTGTTGCAGTGCGCAGCGGCAGGGGTAGCCGTAACCCTGGCTGGAATGTGGGACAACACTGTGTATAGATTGCAGAATAGCAGAGCCAGTAAGTGTCTGCCCTGAAGACTGGGTATAGAGTTGCTAAGTGGGTCATTGGCCTCTCAAAAAGACAAACGTTGAACAGATATTGTCAAAGATTATATAAGTCATAATACAAGTTCAGGATTTACGATGCCCACATATACAAAATATGTTGTTGCTCAGTTTTCATCAGGAGCACATTTAGCTTTTAAATGTCATCTGTGAACTAGCAAGAAAAACCCAGTCATGGAGTGATGGCATTTAAATCAGAGGTGCAATGCTGCTGATTGGGTGTCTGCTGATGGTATGGTTGAAGGATTAGTCTGCAACAGCCACTTAATCAGTGCATTGCGCTGAATTAATGACAGCAGTGCTATCGGTGCTATCACTGCAGTGTTTGAGTACATTTTAAAAATAGGCAATGAGACTAATGACTTTGACTTTTACTGTTTGCCTTCAGCTCATTTCTTCCTGTCAGAATACGGGAAAAACATATAATCTTCAGCCTTAGGACAAGATCATCTAATGGCAACAGATTTTCAGTTTTTGAAACTGTCAACTTTCAGCTTGGATAGCCCATTTTGCACAGTGTATAGGCCCTAAAGATTCTCATTTTCAGCTTTTTTCCTGTGAACAATGGGTTCCTACATAAACACACAATGTCATACCTAAGTTAAAGTGGTCAGTTGCAGGCTACTGTGTCAGTCAAATCTGGTTAAATCACACATATGTAGTCCTGATGAGGCAGATTAGCTTTTTATAATTAATTTTAACTAAATATGTTTTGTAACTTAGCTTTAAAGCAACATTATGTAACTTTTGTTCAGCAATGGCCTCTGCAGTCCTTCTGCGGTCCTAGGTTGGTCCTCTTTTGGCACACCATCAATAATGCATGCAACCCATGTTCAGCATTTTATAGGAATTATTTCAACAATATAATTATAATGTAATTTCACTACTCAATTTGTGTGTGGCTTCTGTGCATAATGCCACCATATGGGTTTGCCCACAGTGGGTTGACCAGTAGGCTACCTGCACAATACACTCCTCTGTTGGGACTAGCTATCATCTAGATTACCTAATGACTAAAGGTAACCATTTTTTCTGCATTATAACTACACTTTTATTTAGGCGTCTGTTTGGAGATTTTGGGTGAAGTATAAAAAACTACACCCAGACAGGAAAAGTGTGGGAACCACTGTGTTAGCATATGACTGTTGCTCATTACTCATGCTCTTTTTGTGTGACTGATGTGTTTTGTCACACTAAAGCCTAGGTGACTACACTTCAAAATACAATTTTAAGTATTCACCTCTGTGATGAATGATGTGACACTCACTGTCAGCTATGAGCTTTGCTGTCCAATGAAAGTAACTGGCTAGAGTAGATTTGAAAGCTTTTTGGCTCACTTGATCAGAACAATACTGAGCTCTCAAGGACTGCTGCTACACTGTGCCAGGGACATTACTTGAGGCCATTTATCTTCATTTGATGTGCCTAAAGTAAATTGCTTCATGCAAAGAGATGGTGTCAAATTTAGTCCAAAATAATACATACAAATTGGGTGTTGATGAGTGAGGTTTTCGAGATGATTCAAAGGCATTTTTGCATTGAAGGTGATATTTTCCTGCATGCCTTGAATGGTATTTATCAATAATTAGCAGCTCTTTTTCCTCAACCTTTTTCTTTTGATAACTTCCTTCCTCATCTCTTTCTCTGCTGTCATCCTTTTCCTCCATCTCTCCTCTTTTCATCCCCATCCCCTAAGCAATCCTCCTCCTCCTTCATCAGTCTTTAACCACATCCGCTTTGGCTCTGAAAGCTGTGTAGAATTTGTGTGTGCGTAGGTTGATGTATGTAAGTGTGCGCGTGTTGCACAAACAGGGAGTTGTTGAAGTGCCTGAAAAGCAGAGCGCTACTTTTTTCCCTTTCTAGCAAATTGCAGAGTTCAGTTTTCACAACTTTCATACGGTTGCCATGCAACCATAGGAAGATGTCTCCAGCGAAACCATATACATAGCTTTTCACACCTGCACTCTGCTCTTCCTCCCCATCCCCTCCCACCTCCCTCTCCTCCTTATTCTTCGTTTCCTCTCAGTTTGTGCCTGCTTTTCCTCCTCCCCTCCTAATCTTTTTCTATCTTCTTTTTTCTACCTTTTCCTCTGTCCTGGTCTTGGTTCAGCTGCTGGCAGAGCTTACAGCATCCAAGGTCACCCATATTATGCTCTCAGTCTGACATGTGGGCTGATGTATATGTGCAATAGTTGGGAGATTTCTGCACACTATACAGTGAGCATGTCCTCACCCATACACAAGTACTGTGTGTACTGTGTCTACCCATTGGTGTGAATAATAGCCTCTGTGTGTGTTGTTGTTTTCATGAGTGAACATCCTCATTCCTCTGTGTGTGTGTGTGTGTTTGTCTATGTTTCCAAGTGGCTTCCCGCACTGTACACATATCTCTGTGTGTGTCCTCGCATGACCCTGCATGTTTAATCCCCTGAGGTCATACTCTATAGGAGGGTCATGTAGGAGGCTCTATGCTGTATGAAACATGCAGGACCTGCTGTCTGTCTGTCTACAGTCACTTCACCCAGCAAATATCGACATCTCGATGAGAGACGTGTTACTATAGAAAATCTAAATTATCAGCGTTTAAAGCTCTACAAGGCTACACTATCAGTTTTTTTTCCCAGTTAGTTGCATACATATGCATGTACACATACACAGGCTGGATAGGTTTCACAGTGAACAACAATGAATGCCATCCAATGGAACCACATTCTGTCACAGAAAACATACAGATGGAAGAATTAGCTAATTGACTGACAACATTTTTCTGTAGATAAAAAAGGAAAAAAATAAATAAATATACCACTAATTATAATTAGTAAGTACATCTAGGAGCAGTATTTTTAATAATTAACAGTTTAGTCTGTTTATTGGAATCTGAAGAAACTGAATTAACAAGATCATGTGGTAAAATAATTTTCAAGGATATGTTGCTCACAGGTTGGCTTACAGCTGAGCCTGAAATACAATGTAACTGCACACAAGAAGAAATGAGTCATCTTTATCATCCATGATGTTTGGTCTGGTTGGTTTACTTGTACTCTTCTACAGCAGTGTTAAAAAGCTGTGAACAAATCAGACATATTATCACTTTATAAAGTGAAATGAGAGTGGTGAGGCCAGCCGCCAGGAAACCAAAACAATGAGCTGATAGATGCTAAAAACGCCTGTAACAGAAGATGCAACGTAGAGTCTGGTGCTTATTCTGTGTGATCTATAACTTTGAGTACTGGGTGAGTTTTATAGATTCATAAATAAGTTTTTCTACTTCCTATATATTTAGCTTCATTGTCATTATTTTTGTCATAGCAGGGAAGTCTTTTTTCTATATTTAATTTATTTAGACAGAGAACACAGTTGTAATAGAAAATAGAACCATCCCTAAAATTTACATTACCACATCTTGTATATTAGGTTTTTTTTGAACTCCTGCACGGCATTTTCATGCCTGTTTCCCCGACAGTAACAGTGTCAACCTGTCCTCAGGCACCACATGCTGTGCAGTAAATGGAGTCCAACCTGTCCTGATACTTTCCATACTGTTTTCTACCTTTTCTGTTTCATTCATTTGATTTGTCATCTGCCGGTGTTGACATGTTGCCATCTAATACATTTTCAGTCTGTCACCTGTAGTGGATGTGCTGCACATTACCATTTAGTGTTTACACCAGCATTTGTAAATACATTCATAAGCTGAAATAAACTATCATTTTATAATTTAACCGTGGGCTGAATTACCCAAACAGTAAAAAATCAATGAATCAATTCTGATGGCCTCAGGGATTTATTACCATTCACTAGCGTCTTCAGTTCTACAGAGCCTTGAACTTTAGCCCATTGTTTTCATTTACCGGCATGCTAATCTTCTAAATGCAAAATTTGTGTTTTTGCTTTTTTTTTTACCTGAGGCTACTCTGTGAAAAAGCCTGATGAACTATGCTACATCTCCATACTTCCTTGTTATTATTGATGAAATATTGTAATCTCGAAATGGGTCAAACTTGACCTGGAACACAAAAAGAGGTGAATGTGTGTTAATAGGGTTGTTCAGAATAGGACCCTGAGAACATAGATCAAGACATCTACTACAAAGTTTACTTGAAAGTTGTCTGTTTTAGGTAAAAATTCACACCACCTGTGGTGCTGAAGGTTTCACCTGGTGTTAACTCACCTCTAATCCAACATTTGTTCAGTGGTCAGAAACACAACATTAAACAAATGCTAATGTTGCTCCATGTTTAGTTGATGTGTAATATGTTGCTACAACTCATATCATACCATACAGCCATATCAAGTTTATAAGATGATACACTTGTCAGTGTTTTCAGTTTGTGCTACCATATACTATACTGCTTTGAAGGTCTCATTTCATTATCTACAGGTTGTATCTTTGAATAAATGAAAAAAATTAATGCCAGTTATCAGTGTTCTGGTATTGTTATGCTCTGTTGTTGAGGTATAAAAGGTAATCACATAACTGGTTGTAATTTGATTATGCAAGCTATATCAGTGGACGGCCTGCCCAAGAAACCAGCCTCTGTTGTGGAGTCAAAGGGAGCATGAAAACAGAGGAGAAAAAAGGCACACACACACCCAACACAAACAACAAAAGTGAGATAAAGTAAAAAACTGACTCCAATTACGCTTGCAGACTTGATGCTTCAAAGCAAACAGTACACACTCTGCTCCTTGAACTGGATAATATTTTCAGACTTTTTTTTTTGAAAGCAGATATTTACATTTGTGAACTCTACTCCATCTCAAGTTGTTTAATATTAAATCAAGTGTATAAATCAGGCTATTACATTTAATTACATAGATCCTTTTGTTTCATTTACTGTAAAATTTGTGTACTTTTAACTACAGTCTGACTTGTTCTGCAGTTGAACTCACATCCTAATTCCCTTATAACTCCTGGTTTGATAATCACACACATGCTGATCTGTTTGTAGTCCATACTGTCCCACAGACCATCATTGTGCTCTTAGGAACCATGTGTGATTAGATACTAATTTATGTTAGGATACGTTCTGATCTTAGACTAATTTTGCTGTGTTGATAATAAAATCTGTTTTTAATTTCCAGAGGCATTTTCTTGAAAACTGCTGAATTGAAACCCAGGAAAATATTTATTCATTTAATGTAAACTTTATGCTTTTTACAGGCTATGTTGAATTGTATGTTTGTCTACTGCAAATTGAACATGTATGCATGTGTAGTTGAAAACACATTTGCTGACATTTTATTCCTCTGTTCTTTTCATGCTAACAAAACACTGCTATGCCTCTGAGGAATACTCTTCCAGTTTGAGAAAACACAGACCCATGACTTATAATAAAAGCAATAGTATAGTATTTAATTTTTTCAATAGTAGCACTTGATATTGTACATTAATATTGCATTAAATTTCTGTGAATTCCTCTTATTTTTAATGTATCATATATTGTTACTGGATCTTTTTGTTCTGGCTGTAGAGAGATGATATTTTCAGTATAGTTGTACAATAGTAAAAAATAATTAGGGACTGTTTGATGCAGTGGCATAGCCCCTTTTATTTTATTGCAGTTTTCTTTGCCAGCTCTGTCTGTGAACCCTGTTTTAATATCATTCAAATAAAAGTGAGGCAGCTTTCAAAGGTGTGAATGTTCTAGTCAGATGTGAATACTGTCAAAAATACACACCCACATCAGGGACACCACACCCAACCCAACATAAGATCAGAGCTGGAATGTTATCAGCCTATTATAATGGCTTACTGACATCAAACTATAGAATATACTGTACTGCTAAACAGGCTTCACCAGTTCCATAGAATCATGTGCCCTGTCTGTCTCACTGCTTTCCCCTGTAGTTTCATATGTACTGTATAAAAACTTACTGCTCTGTCTCCACAGCTCTTTGCAGTGCCACACTCTGACTAACAAGTATAGGATCCCATTTTTACAGCCCAGCTACTTGCCAAATTAAAATGTTAAAAAAAAACATATGTGCGCAGCTTCAAAGCAGTGACAGACATTTCACCATATCTACAGATTATGTTTTATCATTTTTGTTTTTACAAATGAGGAAGAAATAAGGCCTCACGCATTCACACACACGCACACACACACAAGCTCACACACACACACTTGGCAGAGTACCAACAGCTGTCCCGCAGAGTGTAGGCAGAGTGGTGGTGTTTCAGATTTCACTTCTATCCACATCCAAAAAGCTCCAGATACAAATACGGCATGACTTCATCGCTACCTGCTGCCAACATCGAAACAGAGCCTTAGCCAAGGACTCTCTGCTCACTACACACTTCCTCACATGCACACTGTTGTGTGCCAGTAGTAGTAGTAGAGGACAGGTCAGCAGGTTCAGGGACAATAAAAACAAAGATAGTTTATCATGACTGGAGGATAACTTCCTTGGTCTCCTGCTTTGTCTCCGAGGTCAAATGTCAGGTTAGATACAGAATAAAAATCCCACACTCAGTCCAAAATCATCAGTAAGGTAACAAAACAAAAAGTTGAGAATGTAAAAGATTGTTACAGTGAAATAAGTATGTTTTATTCAGGTATAAAATTGCTTTGTGATCGCTTTAATTTTCTCTTGCTGTGATCAGAAAAATATTTTCACTTTAGATGATAAAACGCTATTTTCATTCATGCTCTTTTTTGCTCAGTGGTAGTATAATTAGTATAATTTTCTGTCTTCCACATATTCAAAGACATGCTTGCACAAATCTTTTTATAGTTTTATGTAATCTCATTTTTAAAATATTGGCTGACTTATTCTGTAATTAATGTCAAATCCCATAAATAAACAAAACCAACAATGTCTTGGATGAGGTGAATGTCTTCAAGTGTTTTGAACCAAGTCCAGCTGCTCCTTTATTCAACCTCCTCTTAGGTAACCATGATCTGATGACAGAATCTTCACAGACAAAACTACCAATGAGTTGCTTACTCTGTCATACCTATTTGCTTAGGTCTATAACTAACGATTATTTTATTGTTGTGAAAGCATCGAAGTCAGCGGCTCAATAAAATCATCAGCATTCATCCTCTGGGGACCATGAACTGTATTAATGGCAATTTATCTCGAGTTGTGGATTATTTCAGTCTTGTACCAAAGTGGTGGTTCAGTCAACTGACTGACACTGTCATCCATCGAGATGAAAATGTATACCACTATGTACATGATATAATATTTTATGTACTGTTTCATCACGCATCTAGGTGTATAAATTACAACATTACGGTTCCCTGATGTGGAGTTCTATTAGGTTTTGGATACATGCCAAATACTTGTCACGCAGTTGGTGAATTGTTATTTTATGTTACCTGGGGAACCTTGTGACAGCTTAAAAAATATAAAACTCATCAGTCTTGTGCTTGAATATCTTTAATGAGAGACAGAGAAGAATTACATGTCAAGAATGGGAATGACATGCATCAAAAGCCTGAATTTTTAAGTCCTGGATCTGGATACATCAGGGCTGTGTCTAAGACCACTCTGAGCCACCAAGCCCCCTTTCTTTCATGTTTTCATTCAATGTGTCTCTTCTCTCTTCCAGCAAATGGTTGTTAATTTTGGTGGCAGATGGTCATTTGTTTTTACTTTGCAGCCAATTTGGCAGCAAACCAGCCATCAATTGTTTTACATTCCAGTTATACAGTACCTCTGGTACACTCAGTGATAACAGCCTGTACTAAAATCTGTCACTGTAACCGATTGGGGAGGGCATTTTGATGCATATTGTACAAAATAACTCTTCCTCTCATCCTGTTCTCTCCCTCCTCTCTCTTTCCCCAAGGAGATTAATTTTGATGTCGCTTTCATTTGTTGTTTCCTGCAGTTGGTTAATTGATGCGCCTGCTGACGCTTGCCTGTGTTACTCCTGGGTATTAGAAAGATACTTTTTTAAGAGACTTTTTAAATATGTATTGTATTACATTATTATATAAAAACATTAGAATATTTAAATTAGTGAATTAGACCATTTATTACATGCAATAATGTACTCATGAATAGGGTCTAGTTTTTCCAAACCCACCCCTAATGGGTAAGTGTAAATTGAATATGTGAGTTCTGTTTGAGTGTGTGAGGCAGGTTTGTGGAGTGTAGGAGTTTAGTATCTGTCCTTCCAACTGTTGATGTATCGATAAGTGGTACCTCAACAGTGTGAAGGGTGCTTGAGGGTTCAGTCAGGCGGAGGAAGGTGTTCGATAAAAGGTGATGTGTGTCTTAAGAATGTTCTTTTGAAATGGAGGATTACAAAGCCTTGGCTCACACACTCAAGATACCACACCTATATGTGTGTGTGTGTGTGTGTGAGACTGATGGTGTGCATGTCTTAAGCATGAACCTAACTTGTGTTTGCATTTATGAGAAAGACAATCACACAAAGAGAATTATGTGTGTCTGTCAGAAACCCAACCCAAGAGCAGCTCGCACAGATGGAGGAAGATTAACAGGGAATGTGTGTGTGTGTGTGTGTGTGTGTGTGTGTGTGTGTGTGTGTGTGTGTGTGTGTGTGTGTCTGTACATTTTAGCATTCAGATGGGTTGCCAAAATGTAATAGATTTCCACCCAGTAGCTGTCATATACTGAACAAGTACTGTAGCTTTTGTTGTTGCAGGATGAACATTGTGCATTTGTTCACTATTTGCTTCTATCATCACCACAGCACAATGACATATGCAGGATCACAACATCATTTTCCACTTTTGCTTCATTTTGCTTCTGTACTAATCACTTTTTCTTGTGCAACGGTTCAGTATGTCATGAATATGTCATAGAGGAAATCCTCCTTTAGAAACGCTTGTTATTGCAAACACAGTTTAAGAGCCACCAAAGATTGATGTATATGTATAAGTATGATTAGAGGTATTTTCATGATCCAGACAGTACTTTGCTGCTCCTAATGCACCTTACTGCTGTATACATGAAGTATAGCACTTTTTACATTGGTGTAATGTTGGCATTTGACCAATTTACATGCATTAAGAACAACTCCATCTCCCTCAGATTTAGGAATATGAGAGGGAAGACTATAAATTTGTGCTTCCATCTGGTTTCTTTTTCATGCTTATTCAAGGTTGGTGGTGGACTGGGAAGACATTACCATTACCTAATACCCATTACAAGACTAACAATGCAGACTTTCAAATCTCTCCTGTTTCATTTTCTGCACTGGCCAAAGATTATGGCCAAAATGATAACCACCTGTTATCCATCCATCCATCCATTATCTATACCGCTTTATCCTTCTAAGGCTGTGGTGGCGCCTGGAGCCTATCTCAGCTGACATTGGGCAAGAGACTGCACACACTGGACAAATCGCCAGTCCCACCAGGACCAATATATATAGACAAACAACCATCTACACTCACATCTACACCCACAGGCAATTTAGAGTCACCAATTAACCTGCATGTCTTTGGACTGGGAAGAAAAACCAGAGTATGTGAGAAACCAGTACCTTCTTGTTATGAGGCTTATTAATAACCACTGCACCCAATCAAGACTGCCCATAATCACTATTATTTTGATCAATATAGAGATCACAATTATTTTACACAATTATTCACACTAGGACAACATTTGACAGCACTTTTTAATAAACAGATGTCATCATGCTGTGCTACACTGCTGCTAATTTAAGACTGGCCTTATTCACAGTTTATCTCAAGGCAAAGAGAAATAAAATTAAAACAAACCTTTACCCAGAAATTAGGAGCAAACAGAGCACCACCAGTATCTAGTGAGTTAACGTTAGCGATGTTGTTACTCTTCATGCAACAATCCTGTTGCAGTTTCATGCCATGTGGTTGAATAAGTTAGTTGTGTTGCTTTAGGGTGCCAGACACAAGTCTCATGCGCCTGTGTGTAATGACGTATTCTAGCTTAACACTGCCTTAAATCTGAAATATCAGCAGATTTATTATGTCAGAATTTAATTATGTTGTTATGCGCACACATTTTAAATATCAATATATAGCGATAATCGTTTGATTAATGGGAAGCCAAATCGGGATTGTGATCAATATTTATTAATTGTGCAGTCCTGTTCTGCACTGGTTACCTTTAATTCAGCATCTGAAGTCCACAAGCTTGATATCAAATGCCCAACATAGATGATATGCTGTTTTTGTTCTTTGTTCATCCATCATGATTATCGCTTATTCCAAATGGAAACACACTAAATATGGCTTCAGTTCAGTAGAAGACAACACTATAGCGATAGTAGAAAAACACATGGGTCATTTGGCAGGAAAAGATTAAACAGGCTTAACCTTGCAGCACTGCAACACAACATCACCCAGCAACAAAACGCTCAGATACTTGAACTCTTCCTGGGTAGCAACTTGGTTCAGCCACTTTAAAGTATGCTACAGTTTGTCCTAGAGCTAGAAAGCCAGAGAAATGGCAGCATTGGTCTTTTGTCAAATGCCTCAAAGAACCAAAAATTTCCATTGACTTGATAAGGATCTCTTGTGGCTGTAGAATTATGACTGTTGTCACCACATGCAAAGGTGGAAGTGCAACAGTGTTGTTGGGTTACAGAACCTCTTGAAGCTGGCCAGGTGGTTGGGTCAACAAAAGATGCACTTAAACACTGGAGACCCTTGTTTCCAGACAGTTAACTTTGGTTTCGCTTTTTGTACTGTTACCTTGACTGGAGATATTTGCCTAACCTTATCCAAATAATTTTTGTACCTAAACCCAAAATAAACATTAGCCATAGTGATGGCAGATCAGAAACAGTCAAGGAATAAATTTTAGTCATGCTGTGGGCATGGGTCGGTTGGTCCAACTGGGTGATTTTGTATAGACTCATGGCACCCAGACAAATACCTGCGAATTACTTTGATTCTACTTTGATTCTGTGATGTTTCCTCTAGCACCAGCATTTGTGGTTTAGAGGGAATCATCTTTCCCCTGGTGTCGCCAGAAGGTTGATGTTTTCACTTTACCTATGAGATCCATTTGATGCATTGGACATTATGGGACATCAATTGTTCCCAGAAATGTATCGAACATACCTGCTAAAATGACATTGTCACTGTGAGAATGCTAGCACTTGTACATTTTGAAATGCATCAAAACAGTGGAGCACTAACAAAATTGTTAACGCGGTCATTTTGTAAGGTAAAATGATAATCGATCTGTTTTGTTGAAGAACTCATTGAGTCAGTAATATTAATGACACCTTCCCTTGGGGTCCAAATTACAATACTAATAATATTGTTGGTCAGGTCATATTTAACCTGTTGTTGTTCTTCCATAGGTGAGCCCTCAGAAGACACCTCTTGCATGTTAAGAGTGTTGTCACACCACTTTTTCAGATGGACACTGACAGTCCACCAGCATTTCCTTCTTTTCAAAAGACATAAGATAAAAATATACGCAAGACTGGATACAGTACAGTTTTACCTCCCATTATCCTATCCTTCTTCTCTGATCCAATCAGAGAAACCTCAGCTGTCTACCTCCCAGAGAAATAGAAAGGAAAGAAAACAGTACTTATTATTTTTATTGCCCTTCTACTCTTCTCTTTGGAAATATTTCATTTACCCTCAGGATTTTCCACCACCTACCTCCACCAAAACAGCCGTTCCAGTGACTGGAACACAGAGCAAAACACACTTGTGACCTCTCACTGCTGTTAACAGGACAACCTGAACTGCCTCTCAAGCCTCCCCTACTGCAAACCGTGAAGACCAGCAATGACCTTGACCTCTTACCACCCGCCAGCTCTGACCCTCTCACTGCCCAAGTTGTACTGATCCACTGTAGCTTGCACCTTGGGCCATTACCAGAAGGAAAAGGTGATATTGAAAGGCAGAAAACAGCCCTTCATATACCTGGCAACTATAATACCTCAGCAGACACAGCTTCTAGATTGACACCAAAACAGAAGGGAACTTTTCAGTGACAGCATTCACTATATCCTGGTGCTCAGTCTACCCAGCAGGTTACTACGCTACCAGCCTGGTGCTTCAATCTACCCAGTAGACAACCTTCCACTCCAGCATCTTCCATTTGCCTTAGAGGCAGGAGTATATAACAGTAGCTTTTCAGGGAGGCCTCCAGAGAAGCAGAGCAAGACTCAGGGAATACCACCTGGCAGGCAACTTCACTTCATTTGCTTCTAAGCAAAGTCACATCATACATGAGCCCCAGTATAAATCAGCACCAGAGGCCTTGGAGATCACAGAAGAGAATCAAGTCTCTGCCTTGAGTTTCCTCCCACCCCTGTGAAGCTCCAGAGAAGTAAAGCTACACACGGAGCAGGAGAAGCCCCGGGATCCTCATCACCTTTTCTTTTTGCTCAGGAGGCAAAACCATTGCAAAGGATAAAACACCTCTTGGCAGGTTTAACTCAGAACACTATAAACCTTGGAAAAGTAAAGAGAGAAAACACTGAGAAGATGTGTACTGTGTGATCGGCAAAAGAGAAAAGGAGGAAAAACGAGTAAAGAGAAGAATGCAGTGGCAGTTTGGTTTTTTTTACCTTTTCTGTGCATGTTCATCAGCATGCTTTCTTCTCATTTTTCTTCTCCCCAGTAACAGGAGGCTCAGAGGCTATGCAAAATAAATATATCAGTAATATGGTGGGATGAGTGAGATCCACATATTTCAACTTGCTTGCATCCATCATTTGCCATTTTATACTAATGACAAAAGAAAATACTCAGTTCTCATATTTTTCATTTCTTTATGTCATAATCGACATTTAATCAGTACTTCTGCCTTATTAGATGATACAGAGTGAGAGAAAGCACAGATATTAAGGAGCACTGTGTGAAGGTCATTAACTGAATTTGAACTCTTTGCAATGTACAACTTGGCAAAGAAACCAACAGAACTCAGGGATTTGACTCAGAACAAACCTGGGGAGCTTTAGTAGCTTGAAGCAACCCTAACTGGAGTGATCTGCACACACAGCAATAGATATTTAATGCTTCAGTTGGTATATTAGCGGTTGTCAAGATTTGGCTTTATATTATTACATTTATGTTCACCTGTCATGAGGGATTTTGAATTTTAAGAATATCCCCCGAAAGTATCTCAAAATTATGGATGTAAGATTTTTAATTTTACATCAAAATGTGGATCAATTTAAGTCAAAAGAAAATTTATAAACTCAGATTCTCAGCTATAGAACCCTTGACGCTTCCACTTTTGTAAGGTGTAAAGATATTCTTGTGTGGTGTTCGGGAACCACCTGCTTACAATGAATCCACAAGGATATTTGATGTTTCACATTTTGTCTACGTCTCAAGCATGTCACCATAGGAAAATGTGATGATATGTTTTAGTGTTGTGTTTACATTCTGTGGACAGTAGCTTCTGTGGGTAGTTAAAAGCTCTGAAACTTTAGCTCACATTATGTCTGTGTTTAATACCCAACCTCGTGACAATATATATATTGAACTGTTTTAGATTATGTGTGGAGCGATCTCATTAAGGTAACGTCATTATGAAATAAACAACATACTTAACTTAAATTGATTTCAAGTAACAATGAAATTAAGCAAAATTTTTGTTTCCAGATTATTCCATGCATTTAATTCTTCCTTAAGTCCAATGATGATTCTTTTTTTGTTTCAGCGCATATTGATTCAATGCTCTGTTGTCAGGAGGAGAGGGCTGGTTGTTTTTTCCTGTACCAGCCACGTGTTAGCTGGAGTCAGTCACCAGTCTGGAATGGCTGAACCTCTCTCGTGAACAGCAACAATAGTAGGCTTAGAAAATAAAGAACGTGAGGTTGATATTTGCTGTTTTAGTAACATATTTCAAATAACTACAAGGAACAGAGACAAATAGACAAGACATGCACACATATTCATGTTCCCCAGGATACAAATCCAGAGCTATTTTATTATACATACCTTTGATATATATACACATCAACAAACACATAACTACAGAATGTTCAGTCCCAAGATAAAATTCATGAAATGTTTTACAGAGCACGTTGATGGAGGCATGTAGCTCAAACCACTAGAGACTGTAGACTCTTAGTCTTGATAAATGTTAGTTCTTTATTATTTGAAACAGTTCTGTATTTCTAAGTGTGATTCAGCATTAGAAATTCAGTATATAATTTTATATAGATATATTGGTTATGTGTTGTGATTCTCTGATATATTACAGAACTTTGGTAATGTTCCACACACTGTTCTCTTATTGATTGAGTGGGGAGACAAGAGTTCAATGAATAATGAAGAAATTTCAAAGAGAGACAAGTTAGAGATGGGAGGTAAAAAGAGAGAAAATAATGTGAGAGAGAGGATAGACAGAGACAAAGAAGGATGCGGCTCCACCGTCAACAGTGTCCAGGCCTCACCTCAGTCACCCTCTATCCTCTTCCTCCATCCCCTCCCTCCGTCAGTCAGATGGAGTCACATGTATTACCTTCCATCGCTATAGCCCTCATCACAGTTTACAACTTCCCACCTCTGCTTTGTGGCAAGCTGCCATGGCAACGACAGCCTCCCTCCTCCATCACCTGTGGCTCAGATTTGCAGTAACGTATAGAACACAGAGCCCAAGGCCAGCCAATCAGATCGGGCCATTTGTTTCGCCAATACAGGCATAAGCACTGTGATTTCTGTGTGTTTGTGTGTGTGTTTAGAAGTATATCAACTAATTGAAACTGATTGGTTAAGATCATGCTTGTGGTCACATACACTACAAGTGGACCAGTTGTTCTCCTGCCGCATTAAAGGGCAATATGGGGCTAACAAAGCTGGATGAGATCTCAGGATCTCATTTGTGTGTGTGTGTGGCATAAACATGAAACTGAGCATGGATGAGTCATCCGTGGGGCTCTTCTGTGACTATTGCTAACACTTCAAGGAACATTAATACTCACTGAGTAATTTTGTAGTGTTATCCTGTGATGTATCCTAAAGTATAAGCCAAATTGATGTAGCCACATCCTCATCTTCACTGTTCCCTTTGTAGGTCTTCATTTTTCTGTAAAATCATTAAAAAGCAAACCCAGCATGTCTAGTATACCTTCAGTTGCTAGTGTAGTTTAGAAGTGCTAGTTAATGATTGATGTGATTTTGGATTTGGAAAGGAAATGAAATGAATATCTCTTCCAACTTCTCTGGGTAGTAGTATTGCTGTTACACATGCCCCAGGCACAATATTTAACCATGGCGTAGCTGGATATCCACAAACCAGCCAGCAAATGATAAAAATCTGAAACACTCTACATCGAGTCTATGGAACACAGCCGAGAAGTTGTCGATTCCTGGTCGAGCTGGCCACATTTATGATTGGCCAGCATCTGAAGAGCTTACCATCGATCTTCTGTGGATTTAGGCTTTGCTTCTGTCTTTCATGTATCCCAGACCGACTTGATCTTGATATGAGATGAATTATTGTTGATACAGTGCCTATAAAAAGTAAATTTCAGAAAATGTTCATGTTTTATTATCTTAGAGAGTTGGAGTCAAAGTAGATTTAATGTAGCTTATCATGTGTTTCCCCTTCTCTTCACAAAACTGTTCAAGCCTGGTTGTATAAATGATAGCAGACTTTTTCAAGTCCATCCACAAATTCTCAGTTGGGCTGGATTGATTGTTTGTTACACTTTTTACTACAAAAGTTCCCCCTTGACTCCAGCCTCGATCTCCCTGAAAGGTCAGTACTCATTGTGAGGGACCTCAATGGCACAAATTCCATCCATTATTCATATTGTTTATCCATTGGTGGTCGCTGGGGCTGGAGCTATCCCAGCTGTCATTGGGTGAGAGGGTACCCTGTACAGATCACACTCACATCCACACCCACGGCCAATTTTAGAGTTAGCCGAGACCCGGAGAGAACCCACACAGGCACACGGAGGCAACTCCATTAGCTGTGAAAAGCCCTGAACCAGGGCTTCTGACCGAACCTTCTAGCTGTGAGGCTACAGGCTACTGTCCCACCCGCCGCCTGGCACTCAGGTCAAAATTAACCAAAATTAACCTGTGAAACAGTAGCGTGGATAAATTTTCATTCCTCTGTTCATGTCAATTCTATTAAAATTAGTTGTTTTTGCCTAAAAATGTACAGTTTTAATCTTTGGTGTGTCCAGGCCTTAAAACTAACTGGCTGCATCAGTGGTGGACTTGTGACCATGTACACACTACACAGCTGTCAAAGTCAGAATGCTGTACTGTTCATGCACAACTTCTTGTTCTAAATGTAAAGTCCTTGGGTTTGCACACTACACAATTGATCAGCAATAGAGGGTCAGTATCACAGATCTTTCTACCAAGAGGAATCCTCGAGTCTGTTTTGGTTTGTAACCACTTGGTCACTTAAAACACACACAAGAAGTTACACAGACCCGGCATTTTGAATTTCTATCACTACTATTATATTTAATTTAAATACTTTGTAAGTTATTTATACTACACTGCGCCTTACTATTTAAATACTATACATTTCAATACTGTTTATTGCTGTTTATTTTATGCACTTATTGTGCACTTATTTTTACTTAATATGCTAAGCTGAGTTGGCTCTGAGATCAAAAATTTCATTTATGCGTCAATATCAAGTATATGAAAATAAACTTGAAATTTAAAGTTTGAAACCTGAGAGATGACATTACCATGCACGAGGCAGGATTTTCACCCTCCAAAATGATACATCCACAAGAAAACCAGTTTATCCATTGTGTTGTTGTACAACCTCCTGGTTTTCCTCACCTGTGACTTGTGCCTCATTGGCTGTGGCTCATCAGAAATTTCATTGCCAGTCACAACCGGTCACAACACTTTTCACACTCATTACATTGAATTCGACTTGATAGGTCGGTAGTATTAGGCCTGCTAGATATCTCCTGGGCATCTGAAAAAAATCCATTAAGTTTTCAGTAGTCTCTTTATACACATATCAGATCTTAGAGTCCCCCCACCTACCATATCCCACTTTAACTTCTGGTGTTAGGCACTGTATATCTCCGATATGTGAGCAAATAGAATCTGTTGTTTTGCACATAAAGGATACTCATTATTAAATCATAACTATGAGATTTAAAAAACAATGGATGGTCTGGGATGTTCTAAAAATATCTCACTTCAAGGCAAATGAAAACAACAAGATCAAAATGTCATGCAGAAAACTGGGGAAAAAACTGCACTGGATAATAAAATGTTAAGGATAACCAAAAAACACCTTTGAAATAGAACTTGTACTGAATGCAACAGCACAAAATAAACATGTGTCCTGTTTTTAAGAAAAGTGCCTTTCCCCAGCTGCACTACAGGACAAGAGTGAGGATGCTCAGTCTGCACTTCAGGCTCCAGATTATTGAGAACACTGGTACAGATCAGTATGTCCATGACAACACTGACAAGAGCTTGACTAATAGGAATTAACATAACATAACAACCTACTGTGTGACTGGCTGTAAATTATTAGAGTACATTCAATTGAAATATAAATCCTTACTAGTCTTTTTTATAATCCCTGGGTGGGACATCAACAGCACAAATTGAACTGAACTTTATTGCCTATCTTGTTATTAGAGATGTCCTGCGCCAGTTTACAAGCCCTGTGTCAGGTTGTTTTTTATAACTGATTAATATGGGCAATAAAAAGCCAGAGATGAGGTCCATCTCCAAACCTTTGTTTATTGCAGTCCTTGTATGAAAGGTGTCAAAAATGCCCCATCATACACTGCTCCAACTCAGGAGTCTCAGTGCATTGATGTTTACAGTTAACAATCTGCTTCGCGGGGGCTCTCTAAGAATCTGAGCAGCAACAAGGATTCTGCTGGTGAACTATTCCTCCTTTAACCAACACAAAAACATTAGTACAACAGTTTATAAAAGCTGGATCAATGAGCCAATTATACTGATCATGAATGAGCTGACAACAATCAAATGATATGCCTGAGACATAAGTGGTCAGCCAGTTTTGTGGGAGCGTTTAGAGGCCAACACACTATAACTGTAGTTAAGCGCATAAACATTAAAAAATACACCTGAAGCATAAAAGTATGCGTTTGGTCAAAGTTCTGCAGGTACAGCCTGAGTAGACCGTGTATACAGTAGTACTGGTTAAAATGGAGGCATACTGTATCTGTTGACTGAAAAATGCAGCTGAAATGCATCCTGTGTAGAGGCGGCTGTGGCTCAGGGAGAGCGGTTGCCCACCAACCGGAAGGTCGGTGGTTTGATCCCCGGCTCCTCCAGTCTGCATGCCGAAGTATCCTTGGGCAAGATACTGAACCAAATCAACCTGATGCGTGTGTGTGTGAGAATGTGTTAAAGAGCACTGTGTATATAATAAGTGCTGTGTGACTGTGTGTGTGAATGGGTGAAGGTGTAGTGTGAAGCGCTTTGAGTGGTTGATATGACTGGAAAAGTGTTATGTAAGTACAGTCCATTTACCATTTAGACAATGCTACTTTTGACTGAAAACCATTAAACGTTCAGGTTTGTTCAGGTTTAAACACAGGATGAGACCCTAAATGAAATGGACAAGATATAAAATGAGGATATTGTTGGCCAATTCTCATATCACCGTCAACCTACACAGAGGGCCAGACAGTGTTACGGTCTGTGCATACAGTACACACATTTAGTTTTCTAATTTGTATGAGGAGATTCTTCTTTATGATAAGAGGCCTACGGAACAGGAATGTGTTCCCTAACCTGCTGTCCACCTCCCGTCGGTCTGTTAAGTCACTTAAGCACATGTCATGCATACACACAATACAAGCATTCATAAATTCACATTCGTTCTTTTTTGTAGTTGCCATTGCCTTATTTTCTCTTCTTTGATTTACTGTCACTCTATTTTGGTCTCTCTTTCTCACCTGCCTCTCACCTCCCTCTTTCCATTGATTGTACCATTCTTTCTTTCACATCCCTTTGTTCCATTTCCTCTCACCTAGTTTGTTTCTCATCCCTTCTTACCCTTGCGGTTTTCAAACCATTCTTTCTTGGTTTCTACAAGCCTTTCTACTTTTCTTTTGGCTGCCTACAGGCACATTGATTGAAACTTGGATGCACATCAAGTCCTTGGCAGGCCTCATTCCAGTATGTCAGCATGATCTGAGGCCATGCTGTCAGCTGTCCTCCTATAGAGCCTCTGCTATATGGTAAATAATATCAAGGCTATCAGCTACAGATTATAACCAAGGCTGTCACTCTAGTCTTGGCTTCAAATTCTGTTTGGCTCAGGAGGTGGTGCAGCAGTTTTGGGATCAAACCCTGACATGCAGGTTAGATATTTTACTGCTAGTCTGTGCAGTTTGCAGTGCTTGAGTTATTCCTTTTTTTCTGGCAGTAAAACCTAGAAAAATACTACTAACTTTGAAATGTTGTTGATACATTAATATAAGTGCCTTCAGTTAAATAATGTAGTAAAACATTTTTTAGAATGTGAACACAGTGGTATGGAAAGATATTGCTGCCACACCAGAAAAAGAAATATGGATCTTGTATCATGTAGTTTATTGTTATAACAAGATGTTTTCATGATAAAACAAGATGGCTTCCACGTTATTATGACATACAAACTTATTATGTTATAACATATGCTATTATAATCAACATGCTAATATAATCTACACAAATTGCAGAAATCTGAAAAAAAGCCCGACCTTTATTATTTGAACAGTGTACCAAATAGCTCGTATAGCATCATTTTTATCAAGGAATGGCTTCCTCCTGTCTGTGAGTTTTTGTGCTTGTGAGATTTGCCATCCCTGAATTGAAAACAATATTAAGGTGCAGAACTGAAATCTGCAGACAGAAATGCAATCCAGTATTTCACCATGATAACAACATTTCAAAGTCAGACATGAGAATTACCTGGTAGCATTATCCTGGTTCCTCTGTCTCTTTGCCTGCCCCCCTTTCCATCTGCTGCCTGTCTTCCTATGGAGATGCCCCTGTTTATATCCAGCTATTCATGGTAGATTAGTCAATCTTCTGGCTGCTGATACCTGCAGTGTCACATGTCCTTTTCCCCTCTTATCCAGTGTCCTTATGTATGACATACATGTCAACCTGCTGCTCATATGTCTGCCACTACTGACACACACTGACGGCACACATCATATAATGTGATGAACATATCCACACCATGTAGAAACATGGATATACAGATAAAGAATACAGCATGGACACATAGGTTCAAACTGATTTGTATCATCATGTACAACAGTATAGAGTATAATATGACACAGGACATACTGATAAGGTGTCTATTTCAATGTCACTTCTATATGCACATGAACCAGAAGAATAGGTGTCCACTACAGTCCGAACTCCCAAGACCTTTCTGCTTTGTGCTTATTGTTGTCCTTGCACAGTTAAATTATGGCACTGAGTATTTCAAGAACAAAACATGAATTGCTACATACTTGCTACTATTGCTGCTATGATCCAACACAGCTCACTCAAACAACAGAGTATCAAATTTTGTAATATTTTGTAGTATTGGCTTATTTTCTAGCAGTCTTGTGTAATTTGCACATGATTATGAAAATGATTCAAATTGTACTTGCTGCTCTTTTCTCCAGGTCTATAAAGACCTATATTTGGTGCACTTTAATGATCATTTCAATAGTCAGTGTGGTTGAGATAAAAAGACTGGGACCAAGTGTGAGCATCATACGGCCTGACCCTCTCCCCTGAGCTCTGAGGGTTTGGTAATGTGGAGGATTTAGGGATGTTTAGTAAGAGTTTAATAATAAATCATACATGGAAATGGTTAAGATTTGAGTTGGTCTCTTTTAAATCAAAGAAATGCTTGTGGAATGATTAGTTTTGCACAACCACAAACAATGAATGTTTATCACATAATTTGTTAAATATAAAGGGAAATTAAACCCATGAATCACAAAATCTGACTTCAGTTCACTATAAATCGAGATGGTACTGATCTAGTGGCTGCCTATTGCAGCAGTTCCCTTTAATGCTCCACGTTCCCCCTTTGGGATTAATACAGCACTCTATCTGTCTAGCTAAGGTATCTATCCAACTACTTACACCATCTGTTTCACCAGTTTCCACAGTCTCCAAACTGTGGGTCAGAGTTTCCATACAGGTATGCACATTCTCCTGTCAAGTTTGTTTATGAATCTCAACTTTTCCATGAGAAGTGTCATACACGTTTCAAGCCCATAGGCAGTGTTTATATGTGAGGCCCCATTACAAAGCTGCTAACAAAGCTATACTTCAATATCATCCAGCACGTTTCACACAGTGGGGAAATACTATACAGTCAATGTGCTATTGTAAACGTTTTATTTCTCAATGCACTTTGTTACCCCAGGAAACAATGTGCTCCACGGCCCTGGATGAAGTGTTAGGTGGCTTCTAGGGTCCATTCCATTGGCTGATATGGCAGAAATTTTAATCTATAGGGAAGATTCTATAAAATATGCGTCTTACAACTTAGCTTGAATAGGAGCTAAGTGTAACACTATGTAGTTTAGATGTTAAAAAAAATTTTAAATGGAAAAGAAAGAAAAAAAGATCTCACAACATTCATTACACAAAAACATAAAACATGACCCCTGGTAATGGACAAAAAAAATTAAACCAGAATTTTAGAGGCCACAGTTTTTTTCTCCTGCCCTGCCTTGCCTTGTCTGTGCACTTCGCTTGTAGAAAGATGTTTAAGTACAGTTCACTGGCTCCTGTTTAAAGTGGTCATTAGAATTTCAGTTGATAAACTTCTGTATGTAATTTGTTTTAGATTTGCTCTGAAATCATTGTCCTTGCTGAAAGTACGCAGCCAGATACACACATTGATGTGTAGTGAGGTCTTCAGAGATATAGCACACAGTTTTTAATGTCAGATTTTCACATTTCTTACCCACATTATAATAAATTGCTAAGCTGCCCTTTCATTTACCCTGATAATAGAGCTGAACATTGAAAGTAGCAGCATAGAAAACAGAACAAACCATTAAAGATAAAGTGATAACATGAAAAACAAACCCATGAGCTTGAAAATAGCTCAACTTCTGAAATATTTATGAGCTGACAGATGTTTGCTGTTTACAATTTCTAAATCTACAGGGCAGTGCGAGACCATATATATAATGTGCAAATGAGGTATGAAAATAAGGCTGTATAAAAGTGTGTATGTAAATTTAAAGAATGAGCAAATCATTATCACCATAAGAGAAATCAGTCACTAAAGTACGTACATAAAGTAAGTGCTAAAGAACATGTAACCCAGTTTTATTGTTTGTAATTTTATCAAGAAGAGAAGAAGAACGAAGTTGTATCATAAAAAATGTGTATTTTATATTCTCTACTGGTTCATTTTTACCTGTTTGGACTTATTAAAAGTATATGGATAAAAACTTATGAGAACTAAGAGCCCCAGCTCGATGCTGCTTTTTGTAAGGGTTACGAGGTGGGATGTTGGAAGCCACTCTTTTAATGCTGAAATTTAATTTTAGATTTTTATAAATGTGTCCATGGGGTGGCACAATGGTGGTTAGCACTATCGCCTCACAGCATCAAGGTTCCGGGCTTTTCTGTGTGGAGTTTGCATGTTCTCCCTGTGCCTGTGTGGGTTCTCTCTGGGTACTCCAGCTTCCTCCCACAGTCCAAAGACATGCAGGTTAACTGGTGACTCTAAATTGCCCGTAAGTGTGAATGTGAGTGTAAATGGTTGTTTGTCTATACATGTTGGCCCTGCAATGGACTGTGTACCCCGCCTCTCGCTCATTGTCAGCTGGGATAGGCTCCAGCCCCCCGTGACCCTTAACGGATAAGCCCTATAGATAATGAATGAAATGTGTCCATGTTTAGATTTAAAATCTTTAACTAAGTTTCTAAAGTAACAAATTACTTAAGCTGTCAGATGTAGATTAGTAAAAAGTACACACCTGTGAAATGTTGTGAAGTAAAGCTTTAAAGTACCTCAAAATTGTACTTTCAGTACACTACTACTTTGGTAGATTACATCAATGCCCCATGTAAAGATTCTGCAGCCTGCAAAACACAAATTTGGAAATGAGTAACAACACAGTTTCCTGAAGTGTTTTATACCCAACAGAAAAATCTTCTATATAATTGCTGTTGGTGATGTTATATATTCACAGAGGAGCAGCACACAATATAATTGAACAGCTAGGAGAGTCAGGCATGTCTCTGTGCCCATGGTGATGAATGCTTCTCTCATAAGGTTGAGACTGACTGCTTCCCACCATTTAGCTGTTTATTTGCACCCTCCCACTTAATGCAGAGAGCCCTTCAAAGCTGTGAGCGTGACTTCATGCAGGGTGACCCTCCATAATGAAGGGCTGGTGGGGAGGGATTGGCCTTGTTGGGGAAAAAAAGCCATGGACACAGTTACACTGGCAGGTTTGGTTTTATCAAGGCTGTAGCTCTGTCTGTCTCCATTTCTTCGACCATAGCTTGTCTTGGTATTCTGTGATGTGTGTACACTGTGGAGTTTTTTTGCTCAGGTCAGTCATTGTCAGACGTTTTCCTAGCTATGCATACATATACCTCTGTATTGTTGTTAAAACACTGAATGCTGGTGTCTGTGTTTTGTATTGTTGTGTTCTTGCACAGATGGCATAGCAGCAAATGTCTTTATTCTTACTTTATACATGCCTCAAGTTGCTGCTTATTAGTGCAACAAGCAGCTAAATCAACTATGAGGAGATAGTTTTGGGTGGCAGAGGAAGCATTTTACCAATTCAGAAATACCATGTGTGATTTTCAGGATTTGAATAAGACTGTCTCATTGTTCCTTTGTACATTTGTGTGTCTCTGTCAAAATTGTTGAGTTTTTACATTTTTTGTAATATTTTGTCATAGCCTTTATATTCTGCCTTTAAACTGGTGTGAGTTTAGGACAAGGACAGAGAGAAAATGTAAAAGTTTAAATAACTGGGAAAAGATAAAAGAGAAGCAAAGGTTATTAAACAGGAGCTCACATACATCTAGACCCTGGGAGGCAGTGGTGGAATTCAAGTTTGCTCCAGGTTCATTTCTCAATTCCTACACCCACTGCATTTTCAGAACGACTTAAACTGATAGTATCAGATATTAGATTGGTCTGGTGAGGAGCTGAGAGAGAAATTACAGGTCATATATAAGGAAAGGATTAGAAGAGGAAGGAGAGGTCAGTGGGTGGAAGGCTGGACTAGAGGTTATTAAGTCCATCCAATAACAGAACAGCCACAGCTTTATCCGCTTCACCAACACTGTGTCCCCAGGTCATAGAACTGTTTATCCTCAGCAGCAAAACTCCTGAAGAAGATTCTGTTAGAGATACAACACAGAAAACGTGATCTAGCAGAAGCGCAACAGCATGACATTTCTTTATAACACCAGCAGGTGTTGTGGAAGTCGCTGCGAAGCATCCACATTTTAGAATTCATAACTTCTTTGCAGCAACATCCATATTTGAAGCATTGTCTACTGTCAAAATTTGTGTTCTATCAGAATCAGCATTATTGGCAAAGCATGTCACATACATGGAATCATACCGTACATGTGATAACTTCCATTTCACCAAAAAAATATACTTAATACCTTTTAAACATGACTGCCACCCTCTTTTTTGGCATTTTGTACTGCATATTTACATCTGCCTCAATGCATCATAGTACATGAAGATATTCTTTTATGGTACTTGAAAAGAAGAAAAAAATTCATGTATGTATTAGGTCTGATTCAAAAGTTATGGGAACACAGTGACGTCTGGGGCTCCTCCACCAGGATATATGTACAGAATAATAAAGATAAGACATGTTTTAAGGCGGATGGCACGGTGGTGCAGAGGTTAGCACTGTCGCCTCACAGCAAGAAGGTTCGAGCCCCAGTTCGCCCGGGGCTTTTCTGTGTGGAGTTTTCTCCCTGTGCCTGTGTGGGTTCTCTCTGGGTACTCCGGCTTCCTCCCACAGTCCAAAGACATGCAGGTTAACTGGTGACTCTAAATTGCCTGTAGGTGTGAATGTGAGTGTGATTGGTTGTTTGTCTGTATGTGTTGGCCCTACAATGGACTGGTGATCTGTACAGGGTGTACCCCACCTCTCACCCAATGTCAGCTGGGGTAGGCTCCAGCCCCCCCCACTGGATGTTTTAAGGCATACAGTATAGAAAAGAGACGTGTTTATGTTCTTAACCTCACATCAGAAAATAAAATGAATACAGAACGCATCAGTAAAATATAGTTAATTGCCAGAAATGACCCCTGTCCTTTACTGCCATAGCTTTCATCGATGTTCATCATTTAGTTGAATAATACAATTACACATTGACAGTTGTACAGTGAAATGTGTGAGAGAATCTTTAAATGAATAAAAGAAACTCAAACTATAACAGTGCAGTGAGAGAGGAGTTAAAATGAAGAAATTACAGTAAAATATTACAGTTGAGTTCATTATTAATTCCTCAGTCCTCTATTTATTTATTTTTTTTCTTGCCTGGCCAACAAGGCTGGGCATCAGATTATGATTGTTCCTACATGTTTCCAACAGCAGGGTCAATTATGCAGCTGTGGCAGGGCTGCAGTTTCTGCTGAATGAATAACATCAACAGTGGACAGAGAGATGAGGGGGAGCGCAGTCATTCTAACACATCCACATAAACAGGAGAGGAGAGGCGAAAGGAAGGTCAGCCATGGCAGACATTCTTGGCTGCCCTCACACTGGCTGATCATTAGAGAGGGAGAGAACAAGGAGGATGGAGGGGAAGGAGACAAAGAAGGAAAGGTGGAGGATGAGAGACTGCAGGGATACGGAGACAGAGGGGAAAGGAAACTATAGAGCTTTGATTTCAGAAGGTCAGTCTTCGCCTTTATGTTTTCAGTGTGTGTGAGCTTGTTCAGAATGTTAAGAAAAATAACTACTGGAAAAGAAATGTTAATTTTAACTGTGAAAGAACATTGCTGTTGTTTTTGTGTCTTTATATGGCTGTGTCTTTATTGTGTGACTTTATGCACATGTGTCTGTGTCCTGACTTGCCTCCCTGTGTCCACTGTCCTACATGTGTACATTACAGCCCAGCCTTACACCCTGCTCAAACATTGTTCGCTTTAACAGATTAATGCATGGCTTTATCTGCTGTCTTTACCTCCTGATGAAAAAGTGAACCATTCAGTACATTCATCTCTTAAATATCTTACAACTAAATTAGACAACATCTCAAGGCCATGGAGTATTTACACTCAGTTTATACCTTTGTATTAACATCTTTCTTTTTTAAATGCAGTTGATTTTTTCTTTCAGTATGTCTATGACAGGCGGTTTTCACTGCCCCTCCAGTGAGGTGCAGAGAGAGAGGCATGAGGCAAAAATACTTTGTAAGGTGAAAGGGACCAGTGTATGCTTGTGTTCTAAAAACATCGTGGAGTTAATTATTGTAGTTGTCGCACTGATGTGGCCCACTTACATACACGGTCAACAGTTGGAGCTGCTGTAGTGACTGTGATACACAACTCATGGAGACAGTTGAGATACTTTAAAATCGTCAGTGCCTGGTTGGTGTCAAAATGGTACTCATCCTCAGGGTCAAACCTGAAGACGGACATGATACAGATATTTTTAGATTCAGTGTGACTTCCACTTTCCAAGGATGTCTTGTAATGTCCATCATGAATAAACATCCATAAATCTGCTTAGGAATCATAGAAAAAGATCCTCCTCATAGCTCCAGAATTTCAGTCAAAATAATCCAGGGACTATCTGCACATAATCAGTTTAAAATGATAAAACACAGACAAGCAGCAAATCCTCTCATTTGAGGAGCTGAAACTCGTGACTGATTCAATTACCTGATTACCAAATTGTTGCAATTGTCATTCAATTAATTGATTAACAAATTAATTAGCTAATTGTTTTCCTCTATACTTCTGTGCTATTTATTTAATACTGTATGTATAGCTATTAAATGAATGACAGCATACTGATACAGCACTGTGACTGTGGTCTGTGTGAGCTTTCACTGCTCGATCATACAAGTAATTCTGTTGTGTGAGAGACCTTAACCTACTCATTTAGTAGGTTATTCAGTGTCTATCACAGCCATACCAATATGCATTAAATGTGTCCTGACAGTAAAGGTGCATATTGTGCATTGTTTCAGGGGAAATATTAGGAAATATAATATACTACAAGCTAGTGCTGATATGGTTCATTGAAAATTCATTCACAATAGGTAAATTCAGTAGCTTTCAATCCTACCACGTGATTATCCTCAACTGTCAAGGAATTGCATGTTCAAATTACAGGCCGTTGAAAAAAAGCCAAAGACAAAAAATAAAGTCAAAGTCAAAGACAAATTATTTATCAAACAAAAGTTCCAATAAGTTTCCAAATGCATCCTCTGTATTATCCATCGATCCATTATCTATACTGCTTATCCTTTAAGGGTCATGGGGGGCTAGAGCCAATCCCAGCTGACAGTGGGTGAGAGACAGGATACACCCTGGACAGATTGTCAGTCTATTGCAGGGCTATTCTCTGTATTATGCCATTTTAAATTACATAAATTTGAGTTATGGACTGTTGGTTGGACACAAAAAGATTTTATAGACTAAATTTTGTAGACTTTATAGACTAAAATTAATTGAAGAAAAAGTCAACAGATAGATGTAATATCAGTGTAACCATTAACTGCGATCATAGTACAAGGACACCAGAGAGTCAGACTCAGTTAAGTATATAAATCATCTGTATTATACAGGTTCTTCCTCCCCAGAGCCCTGTGTTTGGACCCACTGAAGCCTCTCTGGAAAGCTGCATCATCATCTGAGATAATTCTTTACGTTCTTTTAATCTGTGTGGATGAGCAGATGGGTGGGGTTTACCACATCAGCGTCTCAGATTAGAATCAGGACCAGGGTTGGCGGCCTTGACAGCCTGTGTGTGTTTGCATCAAGAGAGATGCTTTGGGTTGTGTGAGTGTTACGCCTCAACTGAACAACAAGGACATGAAAACGTGATGAAAATATTGTACTTATGTTTGTTTCATGTATTCATCTGAGGAAGGTTAGTCTCCTCATCCCTCAACACAGATGCCTCCACATGTACGCCGTGATTTGTTTGCTGTAGTTGTTTTTTTGTTTTGTTTTTTATACACTCATTCAAGTGAAAAAGAGTATAGCCTTCATGTGCTGAATAGTGGTTCCCATTTTTCCTTTTATTTGTTATTCATGAAGCCAATTTATTCCTTTCAGCCAATCTTACAGAAATACATTTAAATCACATTTTATTGCTCACAAAATGTCACATTTACCATTATCCACCCATCACCTGCCACCCACACAGGTGACAGGTGACTTTGTCACAAGTCTTGATAAAACAGAGATGAGGGTGAAAAGGGGAAGAAGTGACTGTAAGTTTGAAAGAGGAGCAGCAAGTTTTTTATTGTGGCAAAGAGATAAATGGGTAGACAGTGCTCCCTCACACGCATGCATGTGTACACTGAGATGCCCTCTAAAGTGCACACACAGATGCAAAACCAGAAGGATATGTATGCGAGCTAACCCATTAGTGCATACACAGTTGTGTGCAGACACCCACAGACACTGTCACAAAAATGCACTCATATATGCACACTGAGAAATGCACACATGAATATACACATGCAAGTACCCACACATCCACACACGCGCGCACACACACTCCCATCAGTCGGTAATTACAGTAGCTGGCAGAGAAACAGCAGCCATACATAGTCAATGAGAGCAGGGAAAACAATGAACACACAGAGCAGATGATTGCTGTAAATAAAAAAAATGAAAGTGGAGCGAGGGAAGAACGGAGGAGGATGTGATGCCGCTGGCACAGAGTGAAATGGGGATTGGAAAGAATGAGGGCAAAAGTAAAGAGGAAAGAGATCGAGGAAGAGAAGAACAGAGGCTGGAATGAGGATCGAGGACATGGATTTGGAATTAAGTCTCCCCCCCCCTTTTTCCATTTCTGTGTCAGTTTGAAATATTAATAGGTAAATTTAGACTAACTGTCTCACCACATGTATAGAGCAGTACAGAAGCTTTTTATTAAACAAAATGTCAGAGGGAGTGTGGTGATTCCATTAGGTGAAGAGAGAGCAGGGGAAGGTGACCGGAGAAATAAAAAGGTTGACAGCTCCAGTAATTCCAAAATGACCTTTAAACGCTTTACTGTAATCTCCTTTGTCTAGACTGTCTCTGTTTTAGCACAATGTTCAATTCTGTTGTTTCATGATGTTTAGAAATTGCATAGAAGTACTTCTGGAATCCACTTACTCTTTCCAGTGATAGCTTTAACTTGGATATCCATTGAGAATAAATATCCATGAATCATAAATAATCAGACTTCGACTTGACATGTAGGGGGAGTTTGGAGGCCAGATCAACACCTTGGGCCCTTTGTCATGTTCCTTGAGACATTTTTCTTAGCAGATTTTGTGGTGTGGTTGATAGCAATGTCCTGCTGGGGGAGGCCCCTGCCATTGGGGTGGTACATGTCAAAGTAACATCCAGATGAACATCAGGAACAAAGGTTTTCCAGCAGGATGTTGTATTGTGATGAGAGGATCAATGTCATTCACTCCACCTGTCTCTGGTTTAATGTTGGGGCTGATCGGTTTATATCACCTTATGAAGTTGGTATGCTGAACCTGTTAGCAAACGGTCACCTACTTACATTTCCAGCAAATTGAGGGCAGCATCACCATTCTGTTGCAGTTGTATTTTTGGTTACCAAGACAAATGTGAGTCCTATACTCTGTGGTTATCTCCAACAGCTCCTGAGAAAAAATATCTGGCTTGTCAACTGCTCAATGCTTAGAAGACTAGAATTTGTCTTGGAAAACATTGATCCTGAAATATATGTTAGGTCTAGCTATCAGCATAGGGATAGTTTGTATATTTAATGTTGTTGTTCAGAGTAAAACCTCTTGTTATTAAAGTATTTTTCTGATGGTGTTTAACAGTTATATGGCTAAAGTTGATATGGTTAACCTGTTAGCAAAGAGTTGCTTATTTACCCATCACAGTACCCTTATTTACTGAGATATGAAGCAATATTAGCATTAAATTTGTAATCATGTGCCTGTCTAACAGGCAAATATAAGCCTAAGATACAGTACCTGTTATTTCCAGGTTTTTTTTAAAAACCTAACTTAAAAACACTGTCATGAAACAAGTATAGCTCTTCTCAAATACCAATTAATGGCATTTCTGAGTGTCCCAACTAATCCTGAAAATAATATGTGACACACCGAGCTCAAACACTGACTATGTCATAAGTCTTTAAATTAAGGAAATGAACAGCCAAGATAGTGTACCTATCTCTTATTCTACTGTCAGTCAGTGGTGTTTTTAGCCATGCTACTTGCATAACTTGGAATGTCATTCTCGGTTGGTCGGTCGGTAGGTCAACCACGTTGGTTCAGACTGAATTAATTATTGGATGGATGGCTATGACATTTTGTTCATACAAGTCATGCTAGGTACTACAGTGTACTGTGTGACCCAGGTCTAGTTAAAGAAACAGGCTGAGGCTTCACAACGGTCATTCACTTTTTGCACTGATATAATCATCTTAGCCCAGAACATCCTAATCGTTTTACCCTGGCTTGGCTCACTAAGTCCTCCTTCTAGCCCCATGTAGCCACTGATCTGTCAGATCTTAGCTCTAGATATCATGCAGCTCATATGTGGTTCTACATGGCATGTCACTCATCAGCTAATATGGGCTATATACTTCACTCACAACAGTTGTATCACAGATCATTCCAAGACCACCCATATTTAGTGCACCCAGTAGGTATCAAAATATCAGCTGTCACAGTTACCAGCAGATAATGTCTGGGTCCTTTTGATAATATTACATGAATCAAGCATGAACATCTCAACTTTTAAGCTGAGAACTCTTTAAAAGGTTCAGAAAAATGGAAGTCTGAATCTGAAAAGTCCTTACAAGTCAGTAAACTCCATCTGCTGATGAAGATCATGTGATATAAGCTTCAGAAGAGCCAGTAGATTGGACCCTGAGTTGAAATTGTTTTGATATAAAAATTGGTATTTTTAATGGATGGATTTTCTTCCTTTTGTCTTAGGATAGTGTGTGATAATACTGGAAATGTTAACCTTTATGGCAAAATAAATGCTGCTTGTTGGAAAAGATGTAATATCATTGTGTTATGAGTTTTATAATGGACCAAGAACATGAGCATATTTAGGGCTACAATGAGTTCATTTGGAATGAGATACAGGCGATAAATTTCAGCTTTTTGGGCTGCTTCCCCTCCTTTTGTATGTACTGTTTTGTTGCTGGTTTTGCTCCGTCTCAATAGTGATTATAGAGAAAGTGTGAGTGATAATGGGAGAAAGCAGAAAGAGAGGTGGTTTGGAGGAAACAGAGGAAAAGCTAGAGAGGGAGGGGGAGAAACAGACAGTCATCTTTGATCATGCTGTGCTGCTTCTTCTCTCCATCTAATCAGTTTGGACGCCATCCAAAACCTCCCCACTCTGAGACAGACTAGAGTGTGTATGTGTGTCTGTTCATACAAGGATGTGTTTTTACTTTGGTGCATGCTGCTTACTCTGCACATGATGGAGAGAATATGTTTCACAGAGACAGAGGTGTATGTGTGTGGGTGAGTGTGTATGTGTGTGGGTGGTGGTTAAAAAGATGGCAAGGAAGTATCTTTGTGTGTGTTTTGCAATATTTGTTTCTCATAATTGCCAATTTACACACAGTAATTCATAATGGAAAAATGAAAGCATGTTTTAATCCCTCATTTACAAAAGTATTCAGAACTTTTGCCTTTTGCTCCAAATTGTGGTCAGGTGTCTTGGAGTCCAACTGTGGCAAGTTGAATTGACTGGATATAGTTTAGAAAAACACATACCTATGGATATAAGGTCCCATAATTCATCACTACATGTCAGTACAAAAACCAAGCAGTGAAATCTAAGGAACTGTCTTTTGACATCTATCCATCTATCCATTTTTAAAGCTTTGAGTATTCCCAAGATCACAGGGGCCTCAGTGATTGTAAAATGGAAGCTGTTTGGAACCATGAACTCTTTTCAGAGTTGGCTGGCAAAAAAATTAACAGGGCAAGAAGGGCCTTGGCCAGGGAGCCTACCAAGACCCAAAAGTCACTCTTAAAGAGCTGCAGAAGTCTTCTGCAGAGATGGGTTAACCAAATTACCATCAGAGCTGCACGTCTGATGAGACAAAAATTGAACCCTTTTAGCAGAACTCTGTGTCTGGCCAATGCTAGGCACTGCTCATCATCTGGCTAATACCATCTCTACAGTGAAGCATAGTGGTGGCAGCATCATGCTATGATGGTGCTTCTCAGTGGCAGGAACAAGGAGACTGGTCAGAACTGAGGGAAGGATGAGTGCAGCCAAATAGAGAGGTCCTTGAAGAAAACCTGCACCAGAGTGCACATGACCTGAGACTGGGTTGACTTTTCACCATTCAGTACAACAATAATCTGATGCATACAGCCAAGACAATTCTGTCCTTGAGTGCCCAAGCCAGTTCAGACTTAAATGCCAATAACATTTGTGGAGAGATCTGAAGATGGCAGTTTACAGATGCTTCCCATCCAATCTGAGCTTCAGAGGATCTGCCAGGAGGAATGGGATAAACTGCTCAAATCCAGGTGTGCAAAGCTAATAGAGATTTACCCAAGAAGACTCTAAGCTGTAATTGCTGGCAAAGGGGCCTCTACAATGTACTGAATTAAGGGCCTCAATATTTCCGTAAATGAGATTTTTTTTTTTCAGGATTTCAATTTTTAGTTTGCAAAGGTTTCTGTTTTTACTTTTTTATTATGGAATATTGAGTGGAGGTTGAGGGGCAAAATTTGCAATTTTATCCATTTACAGTCAAATCAAACACTATAAAGAGTGCAAACACTGAATGGGTCTGAATACTTATAAGGCCACGTTATTATTATTTTTAGTCTTTCTTCTCTTTGGGGCATTATGAAGCTCCATGTTTTGCTATGATGTTGCCAAGGATTCAGTTTGTTAGCTGTAGGCTAAAACTTGAGCCCCATTTTTAAAAACCCTATATTTGCTTACATTTGGCATTAAAAGTATGGCACATTAGCAATTCGCAGTTCCTGTTTGCATCAAAGAATGTACAAACAACTATTATGTTAAAACTTAAAACGCACTGATTCTCAGGGAACCTCCATAGTTATAAAGAGCATCTTCTTTTGTGTGATTTCTAAGCAGATTTGTAGATGTTTGTTTATGATGGACATCAAAGATAGCAATATCATCAGAAGTCATGATGAATCTAAAGATATGTCTGTTTCTTCAGGTTTTGTAATATAATGCAGCAATGCAAATGTTTTTCAAGCTCAAATTCCTATGTATTTGTCTGGTGTCATATTGATACTAATTTACTATTAGAAATGTCTGTCTTGACTTACTTATTTCACATATTTATTGTACTTATTTTACAAATCCTGATCTGAAAATAGCTTTGAGGGAATGCTTTGAGGTAACTTTGAGGTCCTGGAAACACACAACTGAAACTGATGGTGAAGTCGTTCATTTTGTGGCAATCAAATCATGAATAGTCAGTTTTTGCTGTTGGTGTTGGATATGCGTATACATATGCAACTACATCGTATATAGACTATTACCTGGTCTTAGGTGTGTTTAGGGATATGAGGTCCATCTGATCTCTCACCCTCTGATGCCATCTACTGTCACATCTGGAGAAGTGGGGCAGCACAAGTATCTTTAAAAATAGTGGGAATGCTGGCAATATTTAGTCCTTTGTATTTTTATCAGTAAGTCCCATGAAAAGAAACCAAACAATCTGTCCTACAAATGTGCAATATTACAATATGCAGCATGATGTAGCGCATATCTCTTCCACTGAATTCCATTGTCATCCAAAATCTATTTAAAACTCATAGGAGAGCAACAGAGTTGCACTCAAACAAAAAAGAAAAGTAATTGCCAGCAATTTTCATGGTGAGGCAATAAATAAAAAATCATCTAAGTAATTTAAGCAAAATGAGTGCCAAAGTGTGGGCACTTGGTTGATTCTTGAGTCTTAAGTCACTTAAGTATCAGTTTAACTAAATATCTTGTTGGCTTGCCTGATGGTCAGACAATAAGTCATAAGACATAAGTAGGACTACAACTATTTCTACTGTTGATTAATCTGCTGATTATTTGCCTGATTATTTTTCTGCTAAATCATCTAATGGTAGAGTCTATGAAATGTCAAAAAATAGTAACAAACCATATCACAGCTTCACAGAATCCAAGGTGATGTCTTCAAATGTCTTGATTTGTTCAAATATCAAGTTTATAAGGAAATATCGCAAATGAAAGCAGCAGATCTTCTCATTTGAGAGGCTGAAACCAGAGAATATTATCAATACCTTTTATTTGTTATTATCTTTTATTATCATTTTTGCCATTACTTCTCTGTTGAAAACAAGGCATTTGTGGAAACCACCTTATAGTTATCTAAATTATGATGACCATTTTATAGACTCTTCAATTAAATATTAAGAAAATAATCTACAGATTTAACTTTAATAAGATGTGTTTCATTTGTCTGGAATTTTAGAGTTATATTTATTCCAAGATGCAAGAAAGATTAGTTGCTAAATAATGTGCAAAAGTTAGAAAAAGTTGTATGAAATTGTCTTTTATTTCTGTTATATTGTAAATATTTAATACAAACAGTACTTAGCTTTCATCTTAATGCACATTGAAAAGTTTTGAGATGTAGCTCATGTTAATACTAAGTGTTTTAGATGATTAAGTCAGTAAGTGAAATATTATGTGATGACTGTGCAACCTGACATAATAACACTATTAAGCCCTCTGGTGCTGGAACAACATCATTATTTGCATCACACAAGTTATCATTTTGCACATTGATTCTAAACTGTGACAGTGTGACTAATGCACATAGATAGTTGTCTGAGTACAAATATGCATGTAAATTCTTGTCTATATATTTAGACAAATATTTCCACAAAGTATATGAATCAATCTTACACGAATCAGCCACCCTTCATAAACAACTATATTTGAGTTGTTTTCAGTGGTCATGTTAAATGATATGAAGACAGCCTGTAAAAGCCAGGCTCGGTGCAGGAATCAGGTCAACTCAGGTCACACTTATATCTAGACCACCAGTGTTGTGGTGACTCTGGTGCCCTCATCTGGCTCTCTGTGCTCCTACCTTGGTATTATGCGTAAAGCAAAGGCAGGCTAAATGTGATGGATTTGTGGTTTTGTTCATTCACAAAGAGTGAAAGGTTTCTTTGTTATTAGTTGTGTTATAATTAGGTTTTATCATTATCATTAACTGACAGTGGTAGTGAATTGACTAATTGAATGGATTCTTCTTTTGTTACACATACAGTAACTCTCCTAAAGGATCATCACTGTTGCCCCAAACTATGAATAGACAGTAATATTTTAATCTCTGGCAAGTGTCCATGCTGTTAGCAGGATAATCCACTCTGAACATTGCAGTCATTGACACATGACACAGTTAATAATGATTAATAACCTGGAGTGCATTATTTTTGTCAAACTTTGGAAGAAGGTTACTAGTCTTACAAGTGTTAGTTAGTTAGTGTCTGTTATAAGGACCTAAATTTTCACCCAGGCTGTTTTCTTTGATTTTGGTTTGATTTGATTTGATGAGAATGCACTCCAGCCAGTCAGAATCTAGCATTCTCTGTGGTCACTGTATAAAGACAAATATTGGGCCATTGTTTTTAAAGACAAGCCATGACAGATGGGGCTGTCAGGTGTGACCTGTGGTCTGCTGGACTTGGACATTTTACATTATAATGCATTTAGTGCTGCATGCAGCACAGCGTGGTCAGAGCATGAAGCAGCCACTAGATGGAAGCAGGAGTTTAAACAGGCATGTAGTTACTCTTTAATCCCCAAATATTGCTATCACATGGACCTTAGTTGAAGTACTGTAGTCACTTTAAGAGTATGTGTAAAAGTTCCAGCAGTATTATAGTAGCTGTATGCCAGTATGCCAAGATCATCTTCGATGTTACATCCACTATGTTTATTTTTTCCTGTAAAATCTTTGTTTGCGGGTATACAGTTTGAAAAGGTGGTGTCTGCCAGTTTCAATAAAAGTTACTACATAAAGAGGCAATTAAAAATGTAAATACACTGAATGGCTGCTGCTGCAATACCAATCAGTAAATAGTATTGACAATGAGGTTTGATACAATGCAAATCTTGGAGATTATAACTTTAAATTGATGCAAAAATATGACTCCATGACAGTCTGTACACTTGAAGAACAAAGGAGACATACTTCAAAGTTCCCTGGTATCTTATACATTTGATGTTTGTTCATCATACATTCTGATACAATAAGAAACTTTATTTTAGCTTATTACCTATTATTTCTTTCCTCAATTTTTACAGGTATACTTATTTTATTTTACTATATTCTTAATGAATATGTTTTTCTCTTAAAGGTGCCCACAGGGTGTTTTCTTGTAAAACAAACAAACAAAATAAACCTGCTCATGTTTTAATTCAATGTTTCATTCCAAAACATTTTGTGTGTATCCTTGAAGTGTTACAAATGTGTTCAGTGTATTTACTTTCTCGACATTTAGGTGCAGTGTTTGAACTGCTATAAGAACAACCATCTACATCCATTCTAGCAGGTCTGTGAGGCTGCTAACATGCTTAAAATGACAATGCTAACATGCTGATATTGTGCAGTGTTTACACATTCACCACATTAATTAATATCTTATAATTAACACACAGTAGATTGTACAGAAAATCAACAAAGGTTGTTGTAATTCACCTCAGGGGAGACATGAATGTGTGTAACAATTTCTAAGCAATTCATCTGACAGCTGTTGAGATATTTAAAATTACCCCATAGTGGTGCTAGAGGAAAAGTCTGGGGATCACCAAAGCGGATGTCTTCTGGTGACCATGAACGGGGATCATGCAAAAGTAGATGGCAATCCATTCAGTAGCTGTAAATATATTTCATGCTTGACCAGAATGTTCACACAGAGAGTCGTCAGTTTTTTTCTACTCAGATTTTTTTTCTTCAGTTTCATTGATCCATGAAGAGAAAAACAACCTTCTCAAGCTTAAAGCAAGTGCATGCTTTTGTTTGCATGTAACAGAGTGCCTGTCCGGCAAGACAGAAAATCCTGTTTTATCATTTTATTACCTTTTTACATTTTATGAGGTCTCCACATGTGTTTAGAATATATTGTCATATGTGGCTATATTAGGCTATTTATTCATCTTTAGAATCAAGGCTGCAAAATTAGAGCATAAATGGCTTTTTATTTCACAACTTAATCGGACCACTTGTTGAAACCACTACAACTTGGCAAACAAGCCTAAATATGCCTTTACTGTGTATCTGCATGGTCTAACTGTGAACTTTAGCCACAAAGAGAGGATAAAAAGCTGACAAAACACTTATGAAAACTGTGGAGTACAATTTATCCTAAATTCCTTTCAGAGGACTTGTAAGTAGCTTATAGTAAATTAGATTTGGCTGAAGTCCGTTTCCTCTAATAGCTCCAGGATTGTAGTGGTGAACAGAGCACAGTGAACATAGAGGCTGTATTGTGAAAGAAGGCAAGCCTCTATGAAGAAAGGATGAAGCAGGTTAAAGTTTCTGACCTCTGAAGTGTTGTACCTTTAAGTCAGTTTGAGGGGAGTTTTTAGTGTGTGAAAAAGAATTCTCAGTCTAAAATCCCCTCAAATCAGATCAAAGTTAAGCAACATCTATAAATATAATCAAGACGTTTGCGTCTAACAAATTAATTCAAAAGGTCTTGTCTATTGAATTTGTAAGCCAGTTCACAAACTCAGCAAAACCATCAAACATACTGAGCTTCTTCATCTTTTACAAATACTGAGTTAAGCTTGTTGTGTTTGTGTTGCCACTGAGAAGGGCAGTAATGCAACTTCTAAGTCAGATGTATGGAGGATGAAAATGATAAGAATGATGAGTAATTTAGTATGGAATAATTAAAAAAATAACATATACAGAAATATTACAATAATAATAAATAAACAAAGGTATAACTAAACTGAATAAATAAATAAAGATAATTGGAACATAAATACATGTGTACTAATGACATTCCCATTATTCTCAGCTGTACTTTGCTAATTGGCAAATGTTAACATATTATTACCCTGTACTAAGATGGTGAACATGGTAAACACTGCACCTATGAAATCTCAGCATTAGCATTGCCATTGCAAGCAGGTTAGCGGCCTCACAGTCCCAATAGCATTGCTGCAGACATTTCTCCTTATAGTCCTAGAAGTAGTATGGTATAGTAGCTAGAGTATAGTAGCTAGCGTAGTCCTCCCTTTACCATTACAGTCAACCTTGTGACACAGTAAACACACACAAATTCACAAAAGTCATAGAATGTTTAAGTGTATGATGTGTATAAACGCTGAGTATTGACATGGTTGCATGTAAATATACAGGATTTACATATATATATAAATGTAATGTAACATTAACATTTTATTTGCCAAATGTTAATGTCACTAAATGTCTGTTTTCTTACTTTGTCTTCTCTGTCTTTCTAGCTTTCTATTGCTTCCACTGATGTCCCGCCCACCATGCTCCTCCCAGCCAGTCACTGCCCAGATTCTCAGATGGATGTCTACTGAGGGGCCCGCCGGCGAATGCTAAGCAGGCTGGCGAGGTCTGGGTCCGCCTCATTGTCCTGTGATTGGCCGCTGGACGGTACTGAGGCTGAATGGAGCCAATGTCCAACAAGCAGGATAGCAACTCATCTGAGGGGGAAGAGAAAGAGTGAGACAGAGGGTTTGTGTGTGTGTTAAATGAAATGTGATGGATTGTACTTCCTCTGTGTGTGTGTGTGTGTGTGTGTGTGTGTTCATCTTTGATGTAAACATGAAAAGAAAGCACAGATTAACGGTGATTTGACAGAAGTGACAGATGAAAGAATAGCTACAGGCATAGATGGCTGGATTGATGGATGGATGGATGAAAGATAGAGGTACACCAACACCTTTTTTTTTTAAAGTACATGTTTGAATTATTTAAGTTCTCACATTCCTGACAGGTGCAACTCATACCATATAGTATTTGCAGAGGTATGGCTAAATTTGGCATGATGCTTTAATGAAAGGAAGAACAGAATATGAACAGATGTGTGGTTGTGCAACATAAGCTATATAAATAAAGGAAGAAAATCATGCGGTCTGGCTGGATGGAGGGATAGATACGGGGGAGGGATACAGTGTAGTTAGTGTATTTTTGGGAGAGGTAAAAGGGAAGGCAGAACACTCCGTCACGCTGCCATCTGTGCCCTCTCTGTTTCTCCGGCACGTGCTGCAGCAACACACACACACACGCTCATACACACACATTCTGCCCTCACCGCTTCATTAAATAAATTCAGAGACTGAGTTCAGATCCGATGAAGAAGCGAATACAAACACTGAGCAAGTTAAATCCCACATAATCCTTTAAATATCAAATAAATGATTAGGAAATAATCACATGAATAAATAATTTAAGAAATAATTCAAACTCAACTCATCATTATGAAATGTTATTTAATCATTCCTATTTTTCATGATAAGCTTGGTTTTATAGTTCAATGAAAAAGCATATTTTTTGCTTCCCAGTGCTGTTTATTTTGTATTATTATTATAGTTGTATTTCATCTTGTCAATTTTTATTTCACAGTTTTCAGCAAATCATATGTAAGCTCAAGGACAGCTCCCATGTAGCCAATTAGCACCTGTTAACTAAAGCAACAGAGTAAATCTGAATCAATCTCCTTCTAGTGCAGCCAACTAATGTTTTCTTTGCTGTATGGAATTAAATGCTGTACATACAGTGTGTAAAAATGTTGTAACAAAATATATCGACAAATCTTTCATTTTATTTTCACTTTATAATGTTGCTTTGTTGCTTTCTTTAGTTGTATTATTAAGGCCAACCAGAAAGTGTAGAGCAGCTATCAGTCAGACACAGCATGGTTTTTTACCTTGTAACTCATCAAAATTAAATTTCATTTTCTCTTTTCTATGCTTGACTTTTCCAGTACAGACCAATTGTAATAGTGCTGGGAAGGTTAATTTTGACTTGGATACATAATATTGATGATATTAACATATATAAGTAATATTTTTTAAATGATTTAAATTGGATGTTGGTTTATTTTAGGCCCTGACAGTTCTCCATTCATGACTAAAACTTCATGGAAACCACAGTATTATTATTGTTGATAGTATTTACAGAGGTGCAGAGGTTAGCACTGTCGCCTCCCACAGTAAAATTCTGGTTCTACTGTGTGGAGTTGCATGTTCTCCCTGTGCCTATATTGGGTTCTCTCTGGGTTCATCAGCTTCCTCCACAGTCAGACATGCCGTGTAGTGACGCTAAATTGTCTGTAGGTCTGATTGTGAGTGTGAATAGTTGTTTGTCTATATATGTTGGCCCTGCGATGGACTGGTGATCTGTTCAGAGTGTACCAATGTCAGCTGACGCGACCTTTAGGGATAAGCGGGATATATAATGGATGGATATTTATACTGTATTGTATGTTCATATTCAGACTATGGTGTAAAAGAATCAGTTGGAGAGTGGTGTATACAGGGTTGTTGTTGTTGTTCTCACAGATTTTTTGGGGTCTTGTGTTTAATTAGTCAGACAAAACACATTTGAGGATGTTGTCCAACTTGGCCTCAATACTGCATGAGATCAGTAGTGTACTTGTTGCACATTCCACAGTACTGTTATGATGCCGCCATGCTGAATTTCATTTTCTCTACCTCAAAAGGTAGGGGAAGCCACAAGGGCATTCACTGTGTACATGTACACTCCACATGGAAAGGAGCGATATGAATTCATGTGACCATATAGTCTTTCGCCTAGCACTACCATCAGACCAAAGGTTTTGGTTTTCTCCAAACTCATACCAAAATATGCTGCATACACATTCATGATTTCAGCAGAAAGACAGGTATTGATTTTGATGACCTCGTAACCTTTGGTAAAGCCATTACCATGGCTACCCTCATGAAGTAGTGTGTGATGTAGTCAGCTCAGCATTAAAATAGCATCTACCTGAGGAGATAATTGGGCTTTGGCAGAGGCCTCTCATAGTTTGAGTGTGTGTGATTTGCATGTGTGTGAGCAGATGGCTTTGTATTATTGAACGCATATATATTTATGTGCATGTATAAGGGTGTAGTAATCTGTTTTTCTGCCAACAGAGACGTTTGCGTGTGTATGCGCATGCTTATGCAGCTATAGTATGTGTGTGTACAAATGCATGCATTATGCGTGTGTATGTGTGTGTGTGTGTGTGTGTATGGATTAGTGGAGTGGAGAGAGCTGGATTAGGAGCAGTGAGGGCAGATGGAGCCACAGAAAGCAGAGGACAGCTCAGGACGCCTCAATATGTGACATCAACAGGTGATTGTCGCTTTGTGTTTGTGCGCATGTGCGTGTGTGTGCGCCTCTCACAGAGTGTCATTGAGCATGCACGTGTTCTTGTGAGCGCTGCCTCATGCCCTGACCCCTCCCCTCTGCGATTTCTGAGTCACGGAGCATTCTGGGTACACACACACACACACATTCGTGCACACAGAGATGTTGCAAAACTTCATATAGCCTAGAGAAGGGAATACTGAAATAGAATTTGGTTTTGTGTGTGTGTGTGTGTGTGTGTGTGTGTGAGTGTGTGTGTGTGTGTGTGTGTGTGTGTGTGTGTGTGTGTGTGTATAGGTGTGTGTAGGTGTGTGTTTGTGTGTGTGCATGTCAAAATTAACTGCAGTGTGAATCCTCTTAATATTTCAGGACTCAGTCAACTTTCACCATTGCAATTGAATTAAGAACTAAATAGAAGGATTGTAACTGTGTATGTGTGTGTTTGTGCATAAGTACGTATTCGCCTGTTTAAATGCTTTTAGGAGCTTTATTTCATATTGCAAATGAAACAGTTATATTTGTTTGTGCTTAGAATATCCTTGTGTATTTATAAAGTTCAATACTAATTATTGACTTCAGGGCACCACTGTGGCATCAGACTCTGAGTTGAGGGAACTCTGCTGATGATGAAAACAAAATCCAAACTGAATCCTTTTAAATCTCTCCACACAAATTTACATTCTAACATCTGTAAGTAACAAAATGAAAATTAGATGAGTAGCAAAATTAAATGCTGATTAAATGTATTTTACACACAATTTACACATTATTTTATTTTTCATTAGGCACTCAATGTAAAAATATCATGTTGGTAAATTAAAATGATCATTACTGGATGATAGACATGAGCAGAGATTCTGAGTACTTAAATTGATATGATATGATCAGCTTCATAATTTCACTAGAGAAGAGTAACCACTCCACAAGAGTTGTGTTGCAAAGTGAAAGGAACGATTTGGTTGCCCCTGGTTCCTAGGCTAACTACAATTCCCAGGGTGCATTTTGCCTGGAATTATCCAATCACCAAGCTTAAAATATTGTTATATGTGTTTTGAAAGCTCAAATAGCACTGACATATTTCCTTAAATAAGGAATGGTAATATAGTGATTACCTGTGGCTACAAGTGATGTCAGTGACCTTAAACATAAATGCGCAAGAGAATTTTCAGTGTTTCCTAGCCAATGATGCTTGACACTGCAAACATTTTACAGTTCAGCTCCCTCAGGTTCCAGCAAGAGAATTTGAATATTGGTGAATAGCTTTAGCTTGATAGTTAAGAGAAGTACAGGAAAGAGACTATTTTGAATGCTGATGCTGACAGGGACAAGGTTGATGTATTGTCTCTCAAGTCATTTTTAATCTTTGACCTTTTAGTTTGGCCTCAAAAAATGGATGACCTCCATAGTTTTGGCAGCACTTGTCTTTGTTGACAGAAACTCCACTGTAAGAGATTGGATGTATTTTAAGCAAGCCAGAAACTGTTAAGAAGCCTCCTCTGTGTGTATGACTTGGTCAACATAGCAAAGACAAGCAATTCAGATAGCTACTCCAACGTTCAGAAAGTCCTTTTGTTGTCCCTTACACTGTCCTTGAGCAGTGCTGCAAGTGAGAGCTAAAAAGCAAGTACAGATCCTGCCTGTCAGTCTCTCGCCTTTCATCTTGTTGGATAACAATGTTGTGTTAAGGGTGAATACCAAGCAACATCTCCAGGTGCTCCCTCGAGAACCAGACCAAAAAGGTTATGTACACCCCTGGCAATATCACTGATTTGTACAATGCTATTTGCTGACATAAAAAGACAAGAAACATAAAACACAAAAGATTAAGTTAGAGATGTGTTAGCCACAGAGCTTTACGCAAACCTGAAATCTGCTCCTGCTATCTCAACAACTAGTGGACGGATTACCATGAAATTTCATACAGATGTTCATGGTTATCCAGTTGATTAATCCTAATGGCGTTGTGATCCCTTGACTTTTCCCCCTGTGCCACTATGGGGTTCACATTTGTTGTTTTGAGTAAAATATCTCAACAACCTTGCCATGATATTTCATACAGATATTACATGTCCCCCTCAGGATGTATTGTAATCATTTTTGGTGATCCCTTAACGTTTACACTAGCACCATCATCAAGTCAAAACTATATTCTGGAGTATGTATAATACCTTAGACTTTGGTAAGTGAATAGCTATCTTTGTCAGAATTGTCCAGTTTGGTAAAACATCATGAAAGCTGGTGACTTTCTGGACAACACAGACAGACAGACAACAGAGACAACTGGTTTGGCAGGTGTGCAAAGTTTAGCATGAGCTTTTAATCTGTTTCCCTGGTTTCAAGCAGAGTCAGAATACAAGTTCATGATGATTTTCTTTATTATTGTCAAGATGAATGTGGATCTTCAACAAAGCAACAAAGGTGTGATCAAAGCTTTAACAGTGACTGGACTATTAAATAAGCAGCAAGGAGTAAAGCAATAAAATAAAAGCGTGGACTCAGCTTAAAAGCAGGCTCCTACATACAGAACGTTGTTTTGAGCATTTCTGGTGCACACAGCTCTTGTCTTGTCGGAGCTGATTTCATTTCTGTTGAAGAGCCAAAGCACACCTTTCTCCTGGGTGCTCCTGCTGGAAACAGCCACTGATGGTGGCAGTTGCTCAGTGCTCCTGTGCTTTCAAACAGCTTTAGACAGTCAGAGCCATGATCATGGTAGAACACCTACATGGGGTTATTTTAGCCATGGAAGCAATACACTGCATTATTCTTTTCAGCTTTTTTATACATTTAACTCAAGTGTAAAAGTCATCTAAAGTCAATATATTTATGCACTGATTTCTAAAAGAAAAGCATTTAACTTAAGAGAATACTCGTGTCCTGGACTGACAAATATCTGTTTGTTTGTTTGTCTTTGTGTTTGTTTGTTTGTGACAGAACACATTAATCAACATCAGCATTATATAAATGTGCCAGATTTAGCCAAAAGGCAAATTTTCATCTGCGCTCTCTGAGCAGGTTGATGCTAAACATTAAAAGAAACTAACGAAACAAATATACATCATCAAAATGCATAAAAGAGGATATAGCAAAAAATGAGTGGAAACCTGATAAAAACAATGACAAAGTATCTTAATGTATATTTTCTAAGAAACTGATAATTATACCAGAAACAGCATGGCTTTGTAGGTGAAAACAATAAATAGGCTTTATCCCTCTTCCACTCCTTTTCAAAAGGCCATTCTTCCTCTCTTAGTGAGGCCTTGTCCTCAGGTAACCTCTCTGTAGTTGTACATTGAGTTTAGTAGCTGCAGCAGCACAAGCAAACACAACAACAGCTGTGTATTAATTCACAAGCCTCTTGGCCATTTGACCTGATAAAGTGTGTGTGTGACATGGGCAAATAATGAAGTAAGTAATAAGTCATTTTTGTTCCAAGGTGTGAATAAATCTTTGTCAAATGTTTCCGATGTTTACCACACCATAGTGTAAGACAGAGAGCTGTTTGTGTCTCAAAATTGTTGCCAATTTTCAAAGCAGATTTGCTGTGGAAATGGGTAACGGCTTCAGAATGCGTCAAATATCTATTTTAATGCAAGAAGCTATTTAAAATAGCTGTGGATAAATGTCTTTTTAGATTGATATAAATCTTCAGATAATAAAAAGGCTTGTTGTCTCTGTCTTTAGTAGCTGTAGTACTTTTTAAAATGAAACAATAATGTGGTAAATGAAGATATCCTTACAAATTAAGTTTATATTTATATGTTCCGTGTTTTACCACTAGAGATGACACATATAGAAATAAATGGCATCTCTTGTTCATGTATACATTTTAGGAATGTTACAGTCTCCTCGTTGCTAAGTCCTGTTTCATGTACGACAGGATTAATTTGGTGTTTGTTTCTGTTGCACTTTGTCACAACTTTTTTTTTTAATAGATACCAACCTTTTCACCTCAGCCAAGTGTAAAAACTTGTGCAAAAAATGTGCATAAAAGCAGGCGGATGGAAACACACTTATTGAGTCGTTAACTCCTGCTGTGACATGGCAGAGAGACATGGACACACGTTGGACCTGACCAGTTGTCACAAAGATGGTGCCAGGGATAGGATTGGATTTTACAACATGCTGCTGCACTCAATGCTCAGTCACTTTCAACTTTGACCTCTCTATGTCTAAGTAACTGCACTTCTGTAACATTGTCTAGAGTCACAATGGGCGGTTTTAAAACAGAGGATTGAAAAAGGTGCAGAACCAGAGACACTGTCAAAACCTGCTGGTGCCTTTATTATCCACATTGCAACTCCATCACCAACAGATTAGTTGGAGATTTGGATGTGTTATTCGAGTAGTAGCTAATGTAGCCTGGAGCCACTAGCCTCGGGCAGATAAGAGGAGTAGCTACAGAGGTCTAGTAAGCTCACTTCTTTCTAACTTGGATCTTTTTCATGCTCAAACTCGTAGTCTTCAGCACCAACCTGTGACTGACTCAAATGACATCACTTGAGGATATTTATCAGGCCACTCACAGCACCCTTTGGTGCCACAAAAGGCTTTAAAGGAGAAGATGAAGATGAGAGTATAGGTATAGCTAGTAAATATTGTGGTGCTTTTCCTGCTACCTGGGACACACTGATGATGCACTACACTACACTACACCTTGATTCTGCTTTCAGCCCCACGACCCCTGAGCACAACCCCTGATCATGTGTTGTGGGCCTTGATGTGCCACTGTGAACATCTGTCCACATGACCACACCTAACTGCCCAACATCCCTACTGAGACACACACACACACACACACACACACACACACACACAGAAATAAACACACACTCTGCATCCAAGCTAACCCCTGGCTTCATGTGACAGCAGTGTGACATAACATGGTCATGGTTGCAGGCAGGATTTCTCCTTAGTGAAATTAAATGGCATGATGTCATTTAATTTTAGTGTGACAGTTAACCATCACATAACAGCTTGTGTACTCTTTAAACCAAATCAACTTTAAAAACTAGCTACGTAAATCTTTTTCTTTACATTTTTGTTACCTCTTGTACTGCTTGTCCTCTGTCTGGACCCATGACTGAGAGCAAGGCCACATGCCTGCATCGTCACTGTGATTCTCACCAACAGCCAGTTAACCTCTCCGTTAACATCAGTAAAACCAAGCAGGTGGTGGTGGATTACAGGCGAGCATTCCTCCATTAACAGGGGCAGAAAGAGAGAGTTAGCACTTTTAAGTTCTTCAGTGTGCACAATGCAGAGAACCTGTCATGGGATCTACACTCAGGAACTGTGGTTAAGAAGGCACAGCTGTGAATCTATTATCTTAAGGCAGCCCAGGAAGTTTGGTGCAGGCCAACAGAATTTCAGGGTGTTGTACAGCTGTACCATGGAGAACATCCTGAGTGGCTGCAGTTTCTAGGACAGTTCTAGTTCAAAATCCCACAACTCTAGTTTGAAGTGCAGGCTTTCTCTTCAAATTTTTAAGTCTCAAAACCAGCTTGGATAAGACTGATGATGTCATCAGCGCTATTTTTTTTTTCAACCTTTGAAAAGCTCCTTCTGCCCCAGAAGATGTTACACAACTGTTCACAGGCTGAGTAGTACTCCTCGAAGAGTAAAGTGAACTTCACGTGTAAAACTGGTGGTGTGCCTGTTGAATGCTCTACAGAACTGACTCAATCATAAAATCTCCTCCATTGTTTAGAGTGACTCAGAGACTCAGTGACCTCCTAAACTGTTAAATTGAAATGTTTAAAGGAATAAGGAAATTAGTTTTCTTGTTAAGAGAAGAGAAGATTGATACCACTATCGTGCTTGTGCTGTAAATGCGAAGCTGCTGCCACCAGCCAGTTTCTGTCTCTGGTCTTGACGCTAAGCTAAGCTAACCGGCTGCTGGCTCTAACTTCATATTTGCCATGTAGACATGAGTGGTATGAATCTCCTCGGCTAACTCTCTGCAAGAAAACAAATAAACCTGTTGTCTGTAAAATATAAAACTATGTGAACTTTCTTTTTCACCTAAGTCCAAAACTTCCTTAGTAGCAGTTGAATAAATATGGGCCCTTTGGGAAACAAAGAGAGACTAACAAGATCCCAGAAGAACCAAAGTCTGAACAAAAGCCATACTTCCAGAGGACTCCTAACAAGAACGTGATAATATCTCCATTCAGTGTTAGAATATACTGAGTGTCTGCGCTTAGATTATATTTGTTATAGAACACCTTTGTAATCTACTGAGTCTGGCTGTTCTTCTTAGTTATTTTATTTAATTTTTTGACCTCTAGGAAAAAATGTCTGGATACCAGCATTGTGCAACATCAATGTGAATGTGCCAGCACTGATAGTGACATAACACTGTGTGTGTGTGTGTGTGTGCGTGCGTGTGTGTGTGTAACCACCAGGAGAAAGCAAAAGTATGAACCCTTTCAAAATCACTGAGGTCAGACCCCACATGACCCACCTTTTTATATGCTAACAATGCTGACACTCACTGGCTCGTCACAGCTGTGAGGCTTTTTAATTTTTACACATGACCACAAATGACAGGGTGAATTAGAGTGTGACATCACTCTCCTGCAACGAACTGGTTACCTAGTGTGTCTAACAACAGCCATGTGATTTTGACAGGACACTGAACCATTGTTCAGTCACTCTTGATAAGAACATCAGCTAAAAACCAGAAATCTAAATTTGAAAGCAGCGCTGCGGCTTTGTGTTCTTTCTAACTACATTTTCAATGCTCTTTCCCTACCCTTCAGTCAGCGAGGCATCTGACAGATAGCTGACGCTGTGGAATTTACCTTGAGGTGTTGCTAAAACTGTCAGTGCTTGGTCGAGGTCTGACAAAAAGGTGGCATTGTCAGTTCCTCTCCTCTCCCCCCCTCGCTTAGCGGAAGTGAGAGGAGGAGAGGAAAAAGGAGCGGAATGAAAGACGACAGAGACAAGATTAAAATAATATGAAATATTCACCATTAAAATACACATTCTCAGACAGCTACAATATTCTTGAGAAATCCATACAGAAAAGAAAAAAAAAAAACCTTCTGAAGGATTTAGTTTTTCTATAATTGTACTCTGAATGTCAGACAGTCTACGATCTACAGACCAATTTGAAAAGACGGGATGAGCAGAGAGAGGATGAAATGTTGAGCAAATCTAATGCTAACAGGATTAACAATTACAAAAGTCTGTTTACGGCATGCTTTCCTGATCTCTCACTGCACTTTTATCCCATCCTGTAGAGAAAAGATTCAGTTTAGACTTTGTAGTACCACTTTTTCATCAAGGATTTTGTGTCCTGTGAATAATGTCAGTGTATTACTGTGTCTGTGTCTGAGTCAGTACACACTGTCTGTACTGATGCTCTCACATTCCCTCTTGCCTTTGTAGTTGCAGCTAAGCTAAATATAAATGTTTAATGGTATTTTGCCATCATGTTTCAAGCTAATTATGGACAAAATATTTTAAGCAGAGATTGCACTTATTACTTAATTTCATTCATAGCTGGTTGACTGGAATCCACTCTCAAGTCTGTTCTGTCTGTCTTTGGGTAAACAATTGCAAATTATATACAGAACCCTTTCAAATATCTCAGAATGTATTTATTCACCTCAGTTGCAGAGAACAACTCTCCAGGTATAAACAGCTGACCAACTGTCACCAAGAAACCAAACTCACCTATTTGGTGTGGACAAGCAAATATCACTTTAAGGTGACCATGGTTTTAGCCTTGTTAAAAGCTTCCACCATGTTTATCCAATGTCTTGAAAAATGCAGGAAAATGCATATTTTCACATTACGAATTCCATCAGTTCAGCAGTCGTCATGTCATGCTCATCACTCTTGCTCAGAGTTTATATTTTGAACAGCAGTGCTGTTCCCTCTCACCAGTTGAATCCAATGGCTTTCAATTTGCTGTTCTTTTGGTCTGTGTTTAACCACTGACAGGAATTTCACATTAAAATCTCACCAGCAGCTAAAAGGGCATAAACCCTCCTTGCTGTGGTGGGCTTTTAAACTGAAACTGCTGCAGGAAATGTCACTGACAGTACCTTGATAATAAGTGAGTGGAAATCATTTGTTAATTATAGCAGTATTTCTGTTAAAAAATAGAACGTCAGAGGAACAAAATGGTGAGTATGACATGACTCTGTTAATATAACAGTGTAATAATTGCTGCGGAAAAGAAAGCACATCATTCTAAATTTACCATGTTTGCCATTATAGTACAGGTAATTCCTTTTATGTTATAAGCCAGCAATCAATCAGCTCAGGGATTATTGCTTTTATTTGAAAGTTTACAGTATTGAAGGGTGCTTAACTCGCTGCATGGCTTTTATGCCTCAGATAAAGCCTACTAGTGATTATTCAGGCACATTCCTCAAGGTTGTTTTGCACCCAGCTGTAACTATGGCATTCACAATAACTGGTTATGATTACACTCAGAGCTAAAAGAGATCATAGAGCAGTCTAATTCAATTGATGAGATATCTAGCATGTCTGTGTCCTCATAAGACTTCACTCAGCTGTACTGAAGAGACCGCATCAGCCTGCTGTTATGTAATGAAGTTAGCATTAAACCTTAAGTGAGTTTGGATGTAGAGTGGCAACCTTTTTTTTTTAGTTTTCTCCTGTGGGACAAAATGAAAAGAGCAAAATAAAAGAAAGGCGGAAACGAAGAGGGCATAAAGGGAGAAAGTGACAGGAGTCAAATGTAAAAATATCAGCAGGGATGACAGGTGACAGAGACGGAGAGAGGGCGATGAAAGAGCAGAGAAAGAGAAGAAGTGAGTGAGCCGGGCAGTGAGGAGAAGAAAGGCAAACTAAATACAGTAAGGCAAGGACAGGAAGTGGTAGAGAGCGAGTGGGGTTGAACAAGGTAGACCGGAGCATGACGAGGTGTATTGTGTTGACAGAGAGCATGTCACCAAAGTGTGTGTGTGTGTGTGGTGGTGGTGGGGGGGGGGCGACTACACTTGCACACACAGACAGGGAGGGAGACAGGGAGGTGGCAGGAGAGGCTGGACGAGAGCAACTAGAAGGGAGGGAGGGAGGGGAATAAACAGAGTAGCCATTCCTCCCAGCAGCCAGTCTGAGGCAGAGAGCTACTGTTGCCTCCGATATCTCAGCTTATAGCAGCAGCTCAAGGCTCTGCTCGACTCTGCTGCACTTGACCGGGATCGACTTGGGCGCCCAGTTCACTGAGAGGTTGGTTCAGCGTGGCGGTGGCCAGGGATTTAAGGACCTCCTCTTGGCGGTTTATAGATCAACGAACGAGCTGTCGGCCACACTTCTCTACTCTTGGAAGAAGTGGAACTATTGTTATACTGCTCAACTGGAGCAGCAGGCAGTTTTCATGTAAACAAGGCTGAATGGGACACGTGTACTGACTCAACTAGACTGCTGGGAGGCTGAAACAGCAGAAAGAGCTGCTAGGTTACATTTACTTCTTCTGATATTTCTGCAAAGGGAGCATCATGCATATCTTACAGCCATACTGCATCAACAGGTTGGTGTTTTTGTGTGAATATATATCTCTGCGTCCATTTATGTGTGTTGACAGTGGGTGTGTGCCACTGCTGGCATCCACATCCATATCCAGTACCGCATGTTCACAACAGATATTGTGTTCAGAAACTGCAGTTAAGCAGGGCTGCACTCTCTTTCAGTTTGTGTTATTGTCTTTGCTGTTTTTACACACATTTATTACATAATCCATAACAGTAGTCCACAAATTGGATTTCTAATGATTATCACATTAAAGTACTTTCATCTAATAAAATGTCAGGAATTATCAAATAAAACAAATCATCTAGTTATTCACATGATTCTTGAAGTACTTTTTGTAAACTAATTTGTTGTTAGCCTTCCTTTTGCTAAAGTAATTAGCAGGGAAACTCCCTCAAAGTCATACATGTTCATTCGGTGAATTTTCTGATATTTAACATGGTGTCTTGTCGGTGCATTAGGAGGGTCTGTGAATGTGTCCCTTTGTTTTTTTGTTTTTCCTTATTGCTTGGAGGTGTCGTTGGTGTGTGCAGTGATTATTCAGGCTCCACCCACACATCTTCCATCAGGTCTTTATTTAATTCCTCAGGATGAACTATAGACTGTGTCTTTGGAACTCTTTGGGGTCCTCCCAAGTGTGATCATCTGGCCTAGTCATGCCTCATTCAGGCCAGGTTTGACATCAGTTTGCTCATTAAAAACTTGAGACTAATCATGTTTCGCTTGTGTGGATCCAGGCCTTTAATGTAATGTGACAGGTCAGTTTGGATAAGTTGTTTCTTGCCCTCTTAAAATTAAAACAGAAAATACCCATAAATTGTAAAATTCTTGGTGCATTTTGGCTCTGTTAAAGAGCATTGTTATGTTTGTGAAATAGTTCGTACCTAGAGTGGCTAACCTTGAAACAGTATTAAAAGTCAGCCCTGACATGTTCGGCTCATGAAGGCTTGCAGTAGCCTAATTTAGCTAACCTTAGCTAAAAAAAAAAGTCTGATGGAGATAAATTAACACTTCATGGGCAAGGTGACAAATCATTTAATGCAGATGAAACTACTTCCAGTTATTTTCATCTGTGTCTAAATTAGTGGACGCCATATTTATTTGTCAAAGCTGAAGTGAAAATATTGTTGCTTATGTAAGTCAGATGGAAATGGCCAAAATTCCAATGTCATGTCACTGGATGAAGTACATGTTTGTCGCGTATACAGTGGCTTGGAAAAATTATTAATATACTCCCAGATGTTGTGAACTTAGGAAACACTGAAGTGGCCAAAACATGAATGAATGCATTCGATAACACAGGCATTTTCTGCTGTTTTTGTTCGGGCGTTCACTATAACTGTAGATATGAACAGTGTTATGTGTCTGTTTGACTGACTAACAGCCAAATAATTGCTCTCGTTGGGTAGGTTTGCCAAATGGGCACTGGTCTGGGTGAGACAATGTTTATGCCCTGCCATCCCACTCGTGTCGTAATTTCCCTCTGTTTGTATTAGCATGGTCTGTCAACCTTCGGCAACCCCATATGACATTTATTGAATTTGCCTTGCCTTTAACAGATTAGAAATGATAGGAAGTGGGGTTTTCTGTTGTGGTAGCTCCACTACGTGAATACCAACCGATGAAGGTTCCCACGATGTTACTGACCATGAAGTGTCATTTGCTGCGTGAGCTGCGGGCTTGAAGAGCGTCAGGTTTTTACCGCCTTTTTGGTGGAGGTATTCGTTGTGTGGTAGAGGGAGGCGAGGAGAGCAGTGTTACCTAATACCTGGTGGAAATTGAAGGGGTAGGGTGGAGAAAAACAGAAATGACTGGGAGGAAAGAAGTTATGAGAGAAAGAAATAGAAACCTTCAAAAAAGTGGAGGCAGAGGTATGGAGGAATGGTAGGGTGGTGAGGTGGAACCAAACTGGCCAGGGAGGGCGTGGTCCCGATGCTGCTGCCAGGAGCAGGCTGGCAGATATACATCCTGTGAGGCAGAAAGGAAAGGATGAGGTGCCAAGAAAGGTCGGGAGGGAGAAGAGGTGGTGGAAGGTCCTCTATAATGTAGATATGTGTAGAAGTTTACATATGCCCAGAGTATGTGCATGTGTGTTTATACACACATATGTTTGCTCATTGGTTTAAGTATGATTCATTCATTCAATTATCTTTCATTGAACTCCATTTACAGACGCGGAGATAGACAGTTGATAACATGGTCAAATTAGAAAAAAAATAGAATTTGGGCATAAGTAGGGGTAAGAAATGGTTACGAGATATATGGGAAGCTGCCCAACAGACATCCTCGAGTGAGCTGTGTGGGGTGACTCATGCCAGTCAGTCCAGTTATTTAATAGAGATGTTTAGGGTAAAATTTTAAAAAGTCAACAAGGGTGGCACAGAGGAAAGGTCAGTAAGTGGTGGAGCTGGCATCACAGTACTCACTAGGCCATGAAATAAGCTGGGCTAAAGCCTGCAAAAGTTAGTTGATTTAGTCAACTAGAAGGTTTGCAATGAAATTTTGTCAATATCAAACAAAAGGTATCAAAAGTAGTTTAGCTTTTTTTTATATTGATTTATATCATTATAGATTTCTTATATCTTTGGGTTTTAGAGAATTTTGACCCTTCCTTGTTCCTGGAAAAATGTAACAGATGTGTTTTCCTTGGGTTAATTCAAATCTTTTTGTCTTTCTCCTCCTCATTCCCCATCCCTTCCCCCCGGTGTGTGGGTGGCGCAGAAAGGGAAGGAGCAATGATGGGTGAAGAGTATAGTGCAGGATTTCCGTCCTGGCACCTCTTGAGGTCAAAACTGTCACCTCCAAGCAAGCAGGTGACTCAATTCAAAACAGGTTTGCTCAGATGTTCCGATCTTTTAGTGTGGGGGATTTGGTATTCAGTACAATATATTAATGCTTCCCTGGGCTTTAGACCATTCTTGGGTGATATAACTGACGTCTCATTACATCTTCTGTTTCATGAGGCTTTGTTCAGACACAGTGGCACCGCCTAGACGTTTCAGGTATTATCTGTAAATGGAGGTTCTTGAGAACGACATTCAAGCTTTCAAAGTTTGTAACATGGTGATTATCAGCTTTTTATGCATTAAGGTTGGAAACAATCTGTCAAAGATGGGCATCCTGTAATTCAATTAAAGAACCTATCAATGTGCTTGCCAAGATACACAGGCCTATCACGCCCATTATTGCGCTTTGACAGATGCCGCTCACACCTGATCATGATTGAAAACCTTGAACCCTGTTTTTGTTATTTCCGTTCTAAACTACTGAGTAAACAATAGAAGCATCAAGCACCCAGCCTAGATTTTGTTGGCACTTCTCAAAGTGCCCAGTTTTCTTGGGCTTTTATTCAGACTAAGACTAAAAGCGAGCGACTACCACCTTAGCTCAGTTTAGACGCTTAAATCATACCTGAAAACATGATTTATTTAAACATTTAAATGCCATGTAATAATATCCACAGTGGGCAGTAAGACAGATTCTGAAATACAGCAAATCAAAAAAGTGCATTTGAAGATAGCTCCCAAAAGTTTAATTACCTTCCAGTCTTCTGAGACTACTTTCATACAGGAGACTTAAGACTCACAGGGCTTAGTAACCTGTGAAAACAGTAGTAAATGGTCTATATTATTGAGTTCCTTTAACATAAAAATAGATGAGGTTTTGCAGACAGGGGCTCTCAGATGTCTAGTGCACTGTGGATCTACTTTTAGCTTCAGTTGTATGAGATGACCCACTCAATAAATCCCCACCCCTGGAGTGCTCCCTTGCTTTCCAAAAACCTCTAAGCATGTGTGTGAGAGAAAGCAAACAACTATGATAGGGGATTGGGTCATGTGTGTGTTAAGGTGTATGTGGAGATGCCAGGCGTTAGATAATACCCTTGCTCTTCAGGAGCTACAGCTTTTTGTCCAGGCCCTGTCCAAGCATGCCCTGATGACTGTCAGTCCTTGTACACCGATGTGACAGCTTAGAGGTTAGAGCTTAAAGAGAATGAGTACATTTTATTAAAAAGGATCAAGAGGTTGTAAACCTCTCACCTCTCAAGAGAAATAAATAGGCAAATGAAAAGTCATGATATGTCATGGATTCTGGGAATGTGACTGTAAGCCTCATAAGCTGTGTGTGCAGAAAAGACTGCCAGTCTTATATATGTTCCATCATGTATCACAGTCTCTTGGGGCCCTATGCACAGGAGCTTCATTGAGGCCCCTGTGATAACACTCAGCCCCCCCTCCTCCTCTCCTCCTCCACTCCCCCTTCCCTCCATCTTCTCCTCCTCTCCTCCTCATCACTACCACTCTTCTTCTCTTCCCCTCCGGCCCCCCATCCCATTCACCACCCCTTACTTCACCATACTTCCTCGCCGCCTGCCCGGCCCTTCCTCGGTCACTCTTGTTCTTCATCCCTCTCTCAATCCATCCTGTCTTCCTCTTCAACCTCCTTTTCCTCTCCTATAGCTCTTAGCGTCTCTGTTCCAGGGTACATCCCCAGCTACCTGGAGAAGGATGAGCCTTGTGTGGTGTGTGGGGACAAAGCGACCGGCTACCACTACCGCTGCATCACCTGCGAGGGCTGCAAGGTACGGTAAACCATCTCCCATTTACTAAAATAATCTTTGACGCAAGAGGGCACAGCAGATGAGAGTGGTGTTGACTGTTCACTAAACCTTTCCCCTGAATAGTTTCTGTCAAATTATAGTGAAGAAACTATAACAGGCATGGCAGGCCTGTTCAGCTTTGGGGTTCCCCACATTTAAAAGTGGTGTGCACGGAGCTGTAGAAAGAGACATACACCATACATAAAGTTTTTTTTTTTTTTTTTTTTAATTACCTTATCCAAAACCACAAACACAAAAGCAAAAGTAAAAAGACTGGATCAAACTCTGTGTTAATGTGTGCTGTGTTCATTCACATGCCTGATTAACTACCTGTCCAATGTTCCAAGGCCACAAGCCTGCTGCCTGGTATTGAATCCAGTCCTCACATAATTATACAATTAGCTTTGGCTATACAATGTAAACATAAGCCTAAAGGCCACAGGTATGTCTCAGAATAAAAAAATAAAGTCTATACACCTGTGTGATCAGCTTTAGCTATACAACGTAAACGTGAATGCGTGTTCAGGAGTGATGCAGTTATCTTCTCTGAGCTGCCACTTATAAAAAAATGTATAACAACAAATGTAATAAATAGCTGTATTTCACCCTCACTTTTGACAGAGTCACAGAACACAGCCCTGAGAGTGGCTGGCAAGCAAGCAAAACACACACAGACCAAGAGATGTACTACCCAGCTAGGCTAGTGAGACTGACAGATTAGAAAGAGTTGCACTGCAAGCTAGCTCATCAACTTGACAATACTGTCATTTGCTGACATCAAACTTGGAGAGGAGAGAACAGTTTACCCGATTGATGTTCCTGCCATTCACTCTCATTGTGCTCCACAATAGTTTAAATTCAAAAAAGGTTTAGTCATTTCCTACAGTAGCTGGGCACTGTAATCACAAACGTGACTCGAAGAGAGGCAAAAAGTGAATTTGTCATTTTCAGACACAAAATCAATATACATTTGGCATCCAAGTGTATGTATACAGGTTTGACTCAAAATAAACATAGAAATGCTCATGTATTTTTCCCTGTCTATCCCCTGCCAGTTGTTTTAAGGAATAGTTTGACATTTTGGAAATTTTCTTTCTAGTGAGAAGGTTGATGAGAGGATAAATACTGCATCTGTTAAAGGAAGTTACCACTCCCTACCAAGAAATAGTCCAGCACGTAATAAGAGCCACAACAAATATTAAGTCTCTGAAAGTTAATTTGACTTCTATACTCCATTGATATAAATTGAAGCAAACAGCGGGCTAGAAGTTGATAAAAACACATTTGACTTTCTAGCAATTAGTGTTATCCATTGGAAAATTGTTGGCAGTGATGTAAAGTGTGCTAAAACATGCAAAAATACTGGTACAACAGATTTTATTATCATCCGGAAATGACATAAGATTAGATTAGATAGATACTTTATTAATCCGCACAGGAAATTCACATGCATAAAGCAAAATGATACATTATTTTCCTTTTAAAAATTAATTCACACTCACTACAGTGTAATGATATGGCAGGAAGCCTCTTGATGGCAAGTGTGGGTGTTAGTATCCGTTGAGCAGAGGTCTGTTATCCAATGAATGGTGTCCCGTAGAGCAGCCTATCCATGGTCTCTAAAAATGGCTTCAGCTATTCTTGTACCATCCTGCTGTACCAACATGGGATATGAGGGGTACTGAAATCCCAATGTGATGCTGAATAGCATAAATAATTTGTGTTTTCCCTCAGGGCATACACAAAACTACAAGTGTTATTGCAATGGTATATTATTTTTGTTGAGGGTGTTTACTAGTTCTTATGGATTTGAGTGAGAATGGATTGGAGAGTGACCAGTTAGCAAAAAAGTTTTCCTTTACTGCTGTGCAGTTTATTTTGAGATTTAGAGGGATTTTGCCAAATAGCAGAGCAACTTTTCTCACCTGCCTCCCTGATACTTCTTTACTCAAAATCATGTCTTTGTCTGCCTCTTCAGCAGTGTGATGCTAAATAAACTGCTCCACAGTGATCTTGTATAAAAGCAGTTACTGAGAGACATTCAGTCATGCTATCACTTCATTACTTCTTGGTAAGCAGGGTCCTGTCAGGCAATCACAAGCCTGCCGTGTAATGTGACCCATTTAATGCACTTGTTTTACGCTAATCAAAACATAAGAACATTTAATTAGTGGATTTAATTTCAAGGATATAGAGTTGCAAATGTCCCTCAATCACTGAATGCTCTCTCTATCACTGTTTTTTTTTTTTTTTCCCCCTCCTTTCCTCTCCCCAGGGTTTCTTCCGCAGGACCATCCAGAAAAATCTCCATCCATCTTACTCCTGTAAATATGAAGGGTGCTGCATCATTGACAAGATCACCCGCAACCAGTGCCAGCTGTGCCGCTTTAAGAAGTGCATCTCTGTGGGCATGGCCATGGACTGTAAGTTATAATAAGTTCACATATTCTCATCACTACTAGTTTACAGAGAGATCCATGAGGTTAAGGCTGCTACTACCTCTGTGCAACTGTTGAAAACTTATTTTAAGCACTGAGTATATATATGTTTGGCCATGCTAGCTTTATAGCTCTACAGTGGGCTGTTCAGTTCAGCACTTCAGTCTAGACATTCTTGGTCCCCAAAGGATGAATTCTGCACATTTTGGTTATCCCCTGACATTTCCTCTAGTATAAGTAAAATGTCATGACTCTTGAATGGATTGATATGAAACGTGATACACACGTTCACGTTCCTCTCAGGAACTACGATTGTTCTTCCTTTTTTGTACTATTTAGCAAATGTTAACATGCTGCCATGTTAATCCAAGATGGCGAACATGATAAACAGTACCTGCTTGATTAGCATGTTAGCATTATCATTGTCAATGTGTGCATGTAAGCATGCTGATGCTCAAAGCACCACCTCAACACTACAAGTACAGCCTCACAGCTTATTAGCAAATGCGGCAATTAGCAAATGTCAACATGCCAACATTAGATAGCAAACATGGTAAAACTTATACCTGCTTAGCCATGTCAGCATGTTAACACTGTCACTGTGAGCATGTTAGGATGCCATCAGCATTTAGCTCAAAGCATTGCTGAGCCTAAATACAGCATCACAGAGCTGCTAGCGTGGCTGTGGATGTTATACTCTATTCCTGTATTAAACCTCTCTGCACTTGTGGCTATTTTTAGATCAAAAAATATTACTGGTAAAAATCTGAGGTATATTGGTGGCAGAATCTGTGTCAGAATACCTACTAGTTTGTAGAACAGAGCATTTAATGTCAGATCGTGTGTATGCACAGCTGACCACCCAGATTAGTACACTGTTTTGTGGTCTTCTAGTTACAGAGATAAATAACAGAGTACACACAAACATACTCACCAACATTGTCTTGTTTCGTGTTGGGGGTGATATTAATTTAGCAGTGCATCTGCTCCTGTGGATAAAGGAAATGGTTTCCTTTCCTCGGGATATTTTGATGAAAGCACAAATACAGAACATCTGGACTTCACTTCCAGCACACTGCACTTAAATTATGTTGCTTGAATTCAATTTACTGTAATAGCAGAGGTCCTTTGAATTTCTGTGCTGTAATTTGTTGCAGTGGAAGCCTGCTAATGAATAAACAGATAAACAAACAAGTTAAGACATATCTAATAAACTCAGACACATATCTAATAAACACGCTGCATCCTGGCCAGCCTGTAACAACTTTTAAGTAACACAGATCTCCTTGCAACCATGACTGCAGCCATTATGAAGGGACAATGAAGAATACAATGTACACAAACAATAACAAAATATATGATGTAACAAACTAGATATGTTTTCTGTAAGACTGTTGGAGGTCTGTTACAAGCTTTGCAGTATTGTTGAGCAGCACATGCACAGCCTTGTGTACAGCTTTTATACAATAGTTCAGCATATTTTTTATTTTTTTTACTCTGCCAACACAATAGCTCCCTACGGCCAAGCGAAATCCTTTATATCCGTCTGACATTCAGTGTTCATCTGACACTTTATTCTGTGTCCCTGTCAATATTTCACTGAATGTTTTGAAGGTCATCCAGCCTCAGTTCTGAGAATGTTAAAAATCTAGTAACCTTTCTTTTAGATCTATCTGTTCCTCTGTTATCACATTGAAAGTTACTCCACTGAAAGTCACATGTTTGGACACGTTCCTGTCAGAAATGTGAGGTTCAAGTGATTCATTTTTTAGTGATGTTAAACATGCACAGAGCAGAGTGATGACATTCATATATTCTGAATGCAGAGCTCTGTGGTTAAAAGCACTGACTGAATGAGTCATCCAGTCTTAGTGCATAAATGACTGATAGCCATGCCAGTTAAAGTTCATGATAATGGCCAAAATGTACATGCCATGTACATGCCAAACCCTGCAGTTAACATTATTATTAAAGAGATGACAACCTTAACTGTGGCCAACAGCTAAACAGACAAATTATAGTGCCCACTCACCCTCCCCTCAGTCGCAAATTGACTTTCCTAAATTTTACAGCTGTTTAAATGTTTGGCTCTGTGGATTGCAGCATCAGTCGGTCCACCACTTTGGTCCACACTGAAGTACCTCAGCAACTGTTAGACAGGTTGCCATGGAACATGGTTTACATGTTCATGTTCAGGAAATGTTGTAATAACTGCAAACTAGCTAATGTCAGCACGCTAACTCGCTAATATGGCAATGGTAAAGATGACATTACACCTGCCTAGCATTGTCAGCATGTTAGCATTGTCATAGTGTTAGCAAGTACAGTCTTATGGGGCTGCTAACATGACTGTAGACTCTTTGTCCTACTACTGTTTTTATTTTAAGCAATGATAGACATAACACAGAAAACTACATGAACACAACAACACACTCAAGCATGTAATCTACATTCAGCACAGACGAAGCAAAAACAGATACACGACAAACAAAAAAGTGCAATTAAACTCAACACTGACAGGTCAACAGATAAACCTATAAATAAAGAGCAAACAGAAGAAGAAAGACAGGAAAAACAAGTCCTGATAACCTCCACTGTAGCATCTCTATATTAGTTAAGCTAAATGTTCTCACCCTATCCTGCCTATCAGTGGTGTTAGATGAGTCGAAGCGTGTGGCCAAACGGCGTCTGATTGAGGAGAATCGAGAGAGAAGGAAGAGGGAGGAGATGGTGAGGACACTGCAGATAAGGCCAGAGCCGAACACCGCAGAGTGGGAGCTGATCAGGATGGCAACGGAAGCTCATCGGCACACCAATGCCCAGGGCTCCAGCTGGAAACAGAAGCGCAAGTTCCTGGTAAGCTTTTAGTTTTGAGGAGGTAGAGCCTTGTTACATGTGTAATGATGAACAGAAATGTTTCACGAGAAAGTCAATAGCAGTGGTATTGTTAAGTTTATGTTAGTTACATGCTAATCCAGCATACTTTTAATGGTGTCAATTTGCCAAAATGTGAGCAAATATATGCTAAAAATACTAAATACTATGCTAAAAATGCCTACTTAAAACTTGAGTTATCCCCCAGGCAAACAATGCTAACTGTTTGTCACAGTAGAGGGGCACAGTGTAAGACTCTGAAAACCTTTACTATAAAAGATTCAGGGCAATTTTTTGGCCTACTGCATTGTAGTGTTTACATCATACTATTTGTATATCTACTTTTACATACTGGAAACTAAAGCACTGGGATGGAAAACTATACATCAGATTCAACTCCTCATTGTCCTTTGATCTTTTGCTCAAAGTATAGCCTCTAACTGATCCATGAAAACAAAAACCAAGAAAAGTAATTGATTATGACATATTTTCACTAACAGGCATCTAAATCTTAATCACACTTGAAGAATCTGTCACTGAGTTTTATTAATTGCTTGCAGTATGCACGCAGTGGTTCATTCCGTCTTTTCTTTAGCTCGTTATTCCGAACTGTTCAGCCTTCAGTATGTTGAAAGTTGTTTCCACTTCAGAAACCAAGCCAACGCATGAAAGAAACCGACTTCTTTTCATTTTCAAAAGAAACTGTTTTGACAGCACTCCTTTTCATCAGAAACTCACTCTGTTGCAGTCCATGTGATCAGTGCCACGTGCAGATACACGTGTCTACACTGCCAATGGTTACCTTGAGACAAAGGTCAGATGACGGTTACCAGGCAGCTATTCCATAAAGGCAAAGGCGGGTATAGAGTCAGAACAGAGTTTTTGAAGGTCTGCTGAAAAATTACTCAAGGGGTGTCCAGTCCAAGATGAACAAAGAGGAGAAGAAAACCCAAGAGAGAAGATAAGATTCCATATTTGGGAGAAAGTGACACAACAGGCAAGGCAATGGGAGCACAGATATTGTCCATTGTCATGGCAGCTTCGCTGCTTTATACTTTGGATTGGCTGTGATCCAGTGGAACCAAATTTTGGAAGGTTATATCACAGGAAAAAGCATTTAAGAATTCAACAGTGCACATTTAAATACATTCAGCAAAGTCTTGTCCATAATCTTGTAGATACTATGTAATGTCATACATTATACACTTGTTTGTATTTCATTCAAGTTTCTTGTCTGTCATCCTAATATCCTGCTGATGACCCTATTGCTGATGATTCTCTCTAGTGATCAATAAAGTATCTCTATCATTGTGTTGCCCAAAGCTGTTTCCTGTCTGATATAACTCTCAAGTTCCCATTTCATCAAAACAGGAAAGACAGCTGGTGTGTAGCTATGAATGGAAACCTGTGCGCTGTAGACAGATAATTGGATAACTTCTTACCTCAGCCCCGTTGCTCTGATTGGAAGAGACGGCTAAATGCCTTTTAATTTGTGATCCTCTGTGTCTGATCACACTTTGACCTCTTAAGACTATGGTCTACTGTACTGTCTTTTTGATTACGTAAATTAAGTTGTTACAAGCAGTGCTAAAAATGCACTGCAAAATCATTTAGGCCAATCAGAATGAGTGTTACACCAGCTTTCATATTGATATTCACCTAAACTGATTTCATTTGTCCACATTGCTCTGTGACATTGCCAATCGGATTGTTTTAACATTACCCTTCAAATACAGGAAAGAGTTTTAACCTTTTGTGTTCCTCTATCTGTTCTGTCTTTTATACACTAATGTAATTGAAATTGGTTCCAGACTTTTGCCACATGGGTCTCCACATGGCATATGTGTATATTTTGTGCTCTTTACATCTGTAAGTAAAGAGTATGTCTTTCAAATTTCAGGTTTTTCTTCTTTTAGTCAGTGTTTCAACATAGCAATATAAGTTACAGCAAAATGAGTCCACCCTCTTTGGAAAACCTCTAGAATGTGAAGAATGTAATATAAAACCGCAAGTCATTATTTTCATTCATCAAACTTGCTCAAATATTAGCATTTCCTTCTGACATTTAAGCACCAAATTGTTCCATTACCATTGTGATTTCTTGCTTCTAGCCGGATGATATCGGCCAGGGTCCTTTGGTCCCCACGTCTGATGGTGACAAAGTGGACCTGGAAGCATTCAGCGAGTTCACCAAGATCATGACCCCCGCCATAACGCGTGTTGTTGACTTTGCCAAGAAATTGCCCATGTTCTCAGAGGTAGGTCCAGTGGGTGGTGTCAGTCAACACTCAGTCAACATAATTGTCTCATCAGCCGCAGTACCTGGTAGTTTAAAAACATATATTCATGCACAGTTCCTCATAGTATTAATGCTTACATTTTTGGCATGGCTTGCTTGGTGTGTACTCCATTCTTAAGCTGGTTCCATTCTTAAGTTTATCAACTGATCATTCGTTAAACCGCTCGTAAACAATGATTGTTCAGTCACAGCTTAGCCATTGTGACTGAGTACTACGGACTTGTCAGACTTTGATGCAATGAGTATGTGGCTGCAGTAAGAGAGATACTTGGTATCTAAAGAGTTTTGGAGGTGGTGGTGTTTCATCCTAGCCTTTCTAAAACAAAAAATACATGATGAAGTGAAGAAGTGTAAAGAATGGATTAAATAGTGTATCTGCTCTAACATAAGCTTTGATCATTACCATATACAGCTAACTAGCTCACTGCAGTTGCCTAACACACAGGTACTTTCATATGGTTAAGGAGCACGTCATGAGCTAACTTTTTTGTGGTGCTACTATATTTTTAAAAAGCCACATTCATGGATACTGACTGTAAGGTTACATTAGCAGCTCTTCCCTGTTCCTTCTTCATTTGGGATGAAGCACTCTAGCAGACCCAGCTAAATCTCTTAATCAAGGTAATATTCCTTCACCAGCACACTGGTTACTCCTCATCCTAAAAGTCCTTTCTTCTTCACCATTAAAAGTGAAACATACCGTTTCTAAAACACACAACAAAGCATAAATATAACCTCTGTCTTGCTTTTCCAAGTGTAAGGTAAGCAGGAAAATAGGGTTATTTTAGAATGAAATATGAGTCTGATCTTACATTTTCCTCTACAATACCAGGACCAATTGTACATTTCAATAGAGTGCTGCAGGAATGAGTCACAAAACCCAGTAGTAAGTTAGCATTTTTGCACCTCCGGTTCCTCCTGAAATCAGTGGGGTTTTTGATGGGGACTTTGGTTAGATGTATGAAATATGCATCAGAAAATACCCTACTTGTAATTTTTTTTAAGAATTTACGTGTCTTAAGAAAAGCAATTACTAACTAACAATTACTACAGAGGTTGTCAACGTCATAACGGCAAACATGAAAACCAATCAACCAGTCAACCAGTCCAACCAGAGTTGGTTTTACTAACCAACTCCTGGCGCTAATTTTAGCGTGATTAGCTATATAGCTACAGCTGACAATTGCTACTTTAGCCAGGTAGACATGAGAAGTCTGCTTTTGTTTTTGCCCATTGTTTTGAAAATCAACACAAATGTTGAGTATTAAATCTGTCACCATTATCATTGTAAATTGCACATGTGACATGTGAGACTGGACCACTTATCATGCAACACTAACTATGGAGATGAAGGGTTAATTGTAAAAGATTACTCTGGTATAGGTTTAATTATGTATTAAGCTGGGAATATTTGGTAGCAAAACAGACATTTGATTATTGCTTTAAACCTGGTACAACATGCCAGGCTACTCCACATAATGCAATCACTCCTTAATTCACTCACTATTTATAATAAATAAACTGCCAAAATAAATAATAGTGTGCACATATGTGCACATCATTATTTTGTGATATCACTGACAAGTGTAGAATCTAGTTTTAATTTATCTATGGTAGTAGTGTACATGCTATATAAATAAATAAATAAAGGTAGTTTTCAAAGGCACTTAACACTAAAAATGTGGAAATTAAATTTAGTGCGCAAGGTAGGAAAAAAGATTCTGGGCATAGCTTCTGTTGGACTTTTTAACAGCATGTGAGCTTCTGCTTGTCTCATGAACACTGTTAACCAGCTAATAAGCTTGTTACCCTAACTGTGCTCTGTTGATTGGGTACTTCCTCTGTCTGCAGCTGTATGTCATACTATTTGTCAGCTGGTATCATACCAAATAATAATCAACTCCTTCCCCTATCCCTTCTCACTCTCACGCTGGCTCTCTGCATGATGTGATGACTCACCACTCACTGAAATTGCTCTGCTCTCTATTCAAATGATCTATGATTGTGTGTGTGTGTTCCACCTAACGGAGTGCAGTCATCATGCATATTGTAGGGGCTTCCCAGTTACATAAAGTGTTGTAGGTAACACTTGATTGCTTCACTGCAAGGAAACACTCTAATTACTCTAATTATGTTTGGGGTTGAAGAAAAGCTATAATACCACATCTTACTGCACAGTTCAAAGGTAGAACTCTCTGATGTTTTGTTCTTTAGGTCATTATTATTATTATTATTATTATTATTATTATTGTTGTTGTTGTTGTTGTTGTTGTTGTTATTTGGTCACTTGCAGTCTGCACAACAAGCAATAAATGCAACATTAACAGTAACTTATTCTCAATTACATCTATATATTCACTCTTAAATGTTGTTTTTCGTCTTTGCTAACTCCTGAGAAAAATATTTGGCTCATCGGTTGGAAATGTTCCACCAAAAACAGACCAAAACAATAGGCTGAAAGATGCTAAAACACTCTGTAGAGCCGAGGAGAGCTCCACCAAGCCATAAGCTGCTTTACTTTTTGTTAGTCGTTCTGTCAAAGTAGATGATAACTGAGGTGATCCTTTAGAACAAAATGTTTCATCATATCTTCACGTAATTTCCTGTCATATTATATCTTGATGACCTCTCATGTTATTTCCTAGCTGCCTTGTGAAGACCAGATCATCTTGCTGAAGGGTTGCTGCATGGAGATCATGTCGCTGCGCGCTGCTGTTCGCTACGATCCAGACAGCGAGACTCTGACACTAAACGGCGAGATGGCGGTGAAACGTGAGCAGCTGAAGAACGGCGGGTTGGGCGTAGTGTCGGACGCCATCTTTGATTTGGGCAAGAGCCTGGCTCAATTTAACCTGGATGACTCAGAGGTGGCGCTGATGCAGGCCGTGCTGCTCATGAGCTCAGGTGTGGAATAAGCAATGTGATCATAATACTGCATGGAAAGACTTGTTTGTGATCTTGATATTTAAATTGATTTAATTCATTGCTTTTACTTCTGGTGTTATGGCATTTTTTTTAGTTTTTAGTCATTTTAGTATTTTGTTTTTCCATTCTCATCTCACTTCTGTACAGCTGAGATTTCCTCCATCTTAAATAGAGCATACTGGCAAAAACAGAGTAAAATATTCAATAACTGACACATTAATAATACAACAACTGAAGGCTTTGCCACTTCTGAATTCACATCACTTGACTGAGTCATAGAATTCACTTTTTGCCATTCCACATAAACATACTTTGTAGTGCAAAAAAAAATTGTCTTCTCTGTGCACCAGTGTCATAAGATCTGTAAGAACAAGGAGCTGTATGTCGTGCTGCATCAAAGGAGAACTCCCCAGTGTTACACATCCAGATCATTCTACCAGTTGTGTTGACTCCTCAGCCTGCGACACTCATTATGTAATTTCCTCTGTGACTCTGGAGGAGCTTTAACAACTCTGAGAATATAAAATCATCACATCAAATTTCATTCTACTTTTATCCAAGGTTGAGTGGAAATTAGTCAATACATTCTCACTTTCAGAAAATAGACAATAATAAATAACAAAGGAAGGACATATATAAGATAGAATTCTTCAGCCAAAGCACAAAAACAAAGTCTTTGTTTCCCTGTGACTTAGGGGTTGAGATGCAGACTGTGGTCGAGGCTCCAAATTCAAATCCAGCACCAGATTTACAGAAAATCAGTATCAGTTTAAAAAAAAAAACAGTTACATCCACTGTTATTCCTGCTTTTTTTCATTATTATTATTTTTACCCTTTTTTGCCTTTACTCAGTAGATTCAGTGAAGACAGACAGGAAATGGGTGGAAGGAGAGTAAGGGAATGACATGTAGTAGAAGGTCCGAGCTGGTGGGAGTCAAACCGGGTACCTGCTGCTCAAAGCATATGCACCCATGTGGTATTCACCCTAGCCCTTTGACCTTTGGGTCCCCCTTTCGTCTCCATATCTCTCCACACAGATCTTGTGTTTTCATCTGCTGCTGTTTTCTCTCCAGTTGAAGCTTCAGTGCACTTTGTCGCATTTTGTTTTTATCAATGCACCAACTCTTCCACCTCATCTGCATTTATGATAGCTCTTTTTTTTCAAATTTTCAGCATTTTCCACTCAGTTCTATGTAATTCTTCTTCTCTCTCTTCTTCATCCCTTCAGACCGTTCAGGACTGACCAGTGTGGAGAAGATCGAGCAGTGTCAGGAGGCCTACCTGCTGGCGTTCGAGCACTACATCAACTACCGCAAGCACAACATTCCCCACTTCTGGGCCCAAGTTGCTGATGAAGGTGACGGACCTACGCATGATAGGGGCTTGCCACGCCAGCCGCTTCCTCCACATGAAGGTGGAGTGTCCCAATGAACTCTTTCCCCCACTCTTCCTGGAGGTCTTTGAGGACCAGGAAGTGTGACTTTTCGGCACCTCCTAAAAGAACCCTGGATGCTGAAGGCACGAAATTTGGGGTGGCTTTGGCGGCAGAGGAGGTGCATGGGAAGGACAAGTGGAGAATAAATAACTTTTTTTTTTTCTTCAGTGGGAACGTGCCCTATAAACTTTGTTTTTTTGTCCCTTTTGTTTATCAAACACCCAGAAGACCCTCCAACTGCCACCAGCAAACACACACATCAACATCACCAGAGAGAAACACACTGACAATCTGCCTCTGCTTTTTGTCATTCTGAGGGGTACACACACACACAGAGTACAGCATTTATAGGTAATCACAGATTTAAACTCCAAACACACTGCCATGTACGTACAGTATATTTATATGCAAACACAAATCTCATCCATTAACTCCTTTTGCACCTGTATGGACAAACAGCTGTACTCTGTTCCTGCGACTAATGTAAACTGAGGAGCTTGGTTGTGGCTCCACTCCCTCCACACCCATCTCTCCCCTCAGAAAAGAGTAGTTTTTTTATCTGTGGGACCTGACCATTAGCTCCTCAGACACCCCCACCCTTCCACACACCCACCTCTCTTGCATCTCTAACTGCAATGGCAAGTGACTTCCATCTGCATGTGCTGTCCATCCCTCAGTCTGCCGAGGCCCTGTGAGTGTTTGTCAACCTACCTCCCTCACGTACTGACCTCTCTCTCTCTCTCTCTCTCTCTCTTTCTCCCTCTCTCTGTCTCAACTACGCACAAACACACACACAAACACACACAGAGTATGTGCACAAAACACACCCCTACACTTTTACCTCATACCTTGTAAAATGTATTTCCTCATTTATTGTGTGGGTGGTAGCAGTTTAATGAGAAACCATGCTCACTAACCCATTTACCTCTCTGCTAGCATTAAATGTTACAGTGGGAACACTTTGTATAAAGTCCTCATCCATATTGTGCATTATTATGTCTTATATATATAAGACATTATAGGTGTGTTAATAATAAATAAAAAGTTAAAAGATGGTATGGACATCATGATGCTTTCTGTGAATATACTGGATAGGGAGTGTGGTTATGGCTGAGTTTTTGAGGTTTATTTCATCATGTATTAAGAGATATGAGACTTGCGTCAATTTCCCCAGAGGATGAATTGTATTGTCTTTTCATCTGGTCTAAATGTCAGTTTCTCCAGTACTTTGCCTTATGACAAAATACCTTCACAACTAATTTGCATCAGACTGTTTAGAACTGATTTAGCAAGTTTTAGCATTCCAAGCCAAACACTAAACTAAATATGACAGACATAGCAAATCAGCAAATTAAGTCGAAATCTATTTTTTTATATTAAAAATAGACTTTCTGCAAGAAAGAGGGGTCACCTCTAGTAATAATGATTAATGCTGGTGGAGACCAAAACAGTGCTAAAAAAAACTTGCAAAACTTACAGCGTAGTATTCATAGCTTGTTTCTCCATCCCCCAACTGGACACAAAAATCAGTTACTATGGGATAAACATTGTCATTGTTAACATGACAGCATTTACTTTAGTGACGTTGTGTCATGATAATCAATAATTCTATATATATCTATACACATGTATATGTGTACCCTTACTATATTTGAAGTAGACAGTGAGAGGGAAGCACATTCCTCATTCAATATGTTAACAGAAAGCTCTGTTTCACTCATAACATCTTAAACTTGTTCATGCAAAATGAGACTTGAACCTATGGAAATTGTTGTTACTACAATGTATTATGTTATGATACATGTTGAGCATTTTCAAAGTAAAATCTATTGTGGCTACAAGCTACATAGAAAGTGTTTACACAACTTTTATTTTGAAAATTCACCCACTCTACTTAAAAAAAAACAGTAAATTTAATTGATTAAGTTTGCAAAACATGATTAAAAAACTATTATATGACTATATAAAAGCAAAATACAAGACAAAAGACAAGTAATCTAGGGTATATATATATATATATATATATATACCTCTCTGACACATACCTCTTGTTTTCATTACCTCACACACACATACATGCAAGTTACACACACCCAGTCACTTGTTTTTTGATGTGTATTACCTCAGTTGTTTTGTTGTTCATCTCTTTCTCCTCTTACATAACCACTGGGCTGCACCACACCTGCTGCCTCTGTGTGTGTATGTGCGTGCGTCTTCTCATTAGAGCCCTACCCTGTTAATTACACCATAGCCCCGCCTCCTCTCCTCCCCACTGTCTTGTGATAGGTTCAGCGTTGGCAGATGGTGGTGGTGGAAGGGGATGTTGTCATTTACCTCAGGCCTCCCCCCTTTGCTTGTACCTGTTTCAAGTCCCGCCTGAAATCGACAGATTCTACCTCACCTCTCATCTCAGTGCAGCTGCCCCTCTGTCTGCAACACTAACATGCATGCACGGACACACACACACACACACACACATATATATATATATATATTAAATATATTACTCACAGTACACAAATGAGTTGCCAACATGGACCCGTTGAGAGTGCTGCTCTACCAACAGTGTACAGCAGGTCTTTTAAACAGACCATGGATCAACATTTGACAGCTGACATGGCAGACTTTGTATTTTTCTCCCCTCTTTCATTTTTATCACAACCCCATGGGACCAACAGTCAGTTTGGATTCTGTTTTTACATAGGAACCTGAAATGACAAAGGGGGCAGGGGTGAATTTGTGACTTTGCAGTGTGCCGACTGAACTTAAAGGAAATTGTCAGGGGACAGCAGCAGCTGGAAGCTGGAACTCCAGTGGAAGCCATTTTGGCCCGATTGGGTCAGCCCAACGGACTATGTGGGTGGTGACTGGGAGGTAAAAAAACAACAAGTGAGTCAGCAGTATTTGCCTGCGGATATGGTTTCATCCCAGCTGAGGGGAGGGAAATGGCGAAATTAGCAACTGTGGTGGGTAGCAATGTGACTCAGGCCAAGCCAAGCCAATAGCAAATCACCACAAAAAAATTGACCCTTTTTCTCGCACCTACTGTACATCTTCAGATCCTTCCCTCGCTGTCGCAGCAGAAATGGACACCAAGCCATTTAAAAGACTTCTGAGCGACTATCCCAGACACTTACATTATGAATTAAACACTGCTGAAATAAGCTCCACCAACCATATCCCAACTTGCCATCCACTACAAATAACTATCAGGTTTTTTTCTGTTGCACTAAAACCACAATGTCTGTATCCCTTAGTAGCCCTGACCCCTTCCTTTAACCCCCTCCCCCACATCTTTCCTGTTCCTGCCTATCTTTAGCAGTCTTAATAATATTCTCTAAAATGTGTCTCTCACACACACATAAAAACACACAGTCCGTTAGCTCATCTCTTGATTACCTGTTGAAACCAATAAGGACTGTGAGATTGCCTTTAGGCACCGCCATTCTCAGTGTTACTAATCTACGTTGCAGGGTATTTAAATAGAACCGTAAGCGCTGATTATACAGGGATATAAACACACACAGCAGCAGCAGCAGCCGCACACACACAGCAATAGGATGATCAAGCAGTGCAGTTTCACACCCACCGTCTCCAGGTCTGCTGTGTTTGTACCATACTCTGCTCACTATCACTGTGAATGAAAGCCATGTTGCAACCGGGGTCATGGCTCAGATAGGGGACCGCTGGCTTAGTAATTCTGACATGTTAATGTGCCTCACAGAGGTCGGTAATGCAAATATATGCTATACAGTATATAGATAGCATGTATTTATAGATATATACAGTGTGCGTGTATATATATATATATATATATATATATATATATATATATATATATATGTTTCAGTTATTATATGTGGCATTAGAGCTATCAGCTACCAGCTCAAATCAAATCATTAATCTGTGTGACCAGTCATGTAGCAGACGTGTCAGAGCTCAGTTTACCCACCTGTATTAAATATCTGTAAAATAATATTTATAAATTGTTTTCAGCAGACATCATAATGTATTATGATGTTTGTTTGCCTTGTGGTGATCACCAACTAACCGTCATAGTTTACCCACCTCTTGCATACCTCTAGATCACTCCATAGAGCACAAGTACCTTAAACAGAGATTTGCTTGTCCTATTTTGGGACTACAAAGATGAGTCTGGTCCACATAGCTTCATGATCTGAGATTTTGATTTGAGCTGGCAGCACAGCCCCCCTCTTTCTTTCTCTCTCTCTCTCTCTTTCCCTCTTTCTCTCTCTCTCTCTCAGCCAAATGATCACTGTAGAGATCCACCCCCTGTCCTTTAAAAAAAAAAAACACACCAGCACCACAGAGCACACTGCCTTCAGCCATGATCAGCTGCACCAGCATAGCAGAGAGACAGACCAATAGTCAGAGACCATCCACCTCACCAAAAAGCCATTTTACCTGGACAACAATGCTAGCTATCATAATACTATGTTCAGGCAGCAGGCAAACCCAGTTAGTTCTTTAAATGTGATCTGTTAGTAGTTTAAATCTCTATTGACTAGGCTGAATCTGAGTTGGGACAGTATATTGGCCTTGGTTGTTAGAGTGGCAACACAACCAGGTGCACAAGGCCACCAACTTGAGATGCTGCAACAAACTAATGGCATGGAGTGCTTGTTCTAACTTTTATGGCTTCATTACCTCTGTGCAGTGCATTCATGAGAGAAGTTCTGAAACTTTATTCTTCTTCTCCTACAAGATATATCTAAATTCATAATAGAAAAATGGATTTGCTCTGCATGTCTGACATGTCTTGGGTGGTGATACACAAGGTAATTTTGCAGGCAAAGCCGAATCGTAATGCCTCCCATTAAAGAGCCACAAGAGTTTAAAACATTTTTTTCTCGTGACAGTAAATTATTGTTTGACTAAAGCAGCAGCAGTTGAGGCCCTTCTAAAGTTGTGCTCTGTATCACTACCCTGTCTCTTTCCACACTTTCTAGCTAAACTGCAAAACAAACCGAAAAGTCTCTAGCTTATCCGCACAGTGACCACAGAATTGTGTTTTCTTTCTCTCTCTGTCTGTCTCTTAGATTACAGTTAGGGTTATGTTACGTTTACAATGAACTAAAATGTGAACTTGATGCTAAGCTCTGCCTCTGCAGCATGCAACAACCACTCTGACGCAGTTCAACTCTCATGCAAATTGTTTTCCACAAATAAACTACTTCTACTACTTTTATTACTTACCCAGGGAAACATTCTCTCTCTCCTCCTCATATCTCTCTCCCAGTCCATACATCTCCATTCTGTCACCCCAAATGTTCCCATTCTACTCTCCTGTTTTTTTCCCTGTCTTCTCCAAATTTACAACCCCAATCCCATTCCCCTCTCTATTTATTTCACTCTGTCCTCTTAGTGTGCACCTCCTTCCTCCCATCTCACCACACACACTCACAGAAACCTACGCCAGCTCATATTAGCACTCTTTGGTGGAGAAAGATGACAATCCCTGCAGGAATATGTCCACATGTGGAATGTAAAATACTGAAATTGTACGATTAAAGACACGGTGTGAAGTCCCACACTCATGTTGTTTTTGATGTTATTGATGTAGCTTTCGTTGTGCACCAAGTGTTAGTTGTTCTGCTTATTCTAGGGTGGATGGGTTTGCAGGTGGGGTTAAAACCCCAATCCTGTGACAGACTGCTACTGATAAGTCCTTTTTTTATAAAATACAGTATGATTATAAAAGACTTGTGGTGTGAGGACTGAAAACCCCGAGTGATGTAAAGCAAGAGACGAAGTGACTTTGTTTTGGCTAGAGAAGAAGCAGTTTTGTATGATTATTCTTTGATGTTGGTATTAATTTGCATCTGATTTTCTTGGCAAGTGAAAATGTCTGTCTATCTGTGTTGATGCTTTACTGTGAGAAAATGGCTGTGTATGCACTTTCAGACCATCGTTGGTGCAGTGGTAACCAGTGCTCAAATGTCACCCAAGGGTCAAGGTTCACTTCACCTTCAGTTCAACTAATTGAAAAATAAGATCCTTCAAATGGTTGTTCATTTCTCACACATGTAATCATATAAAGCATTTAAACTTTAAGGTTGCCTTATTCTGGTGTTAAAATCTATAATGAACAGTGTTACATATTCATAAATACACTATGAAAATCATATTTTGGAATAAGACCATTGGCCACATTACATGTATGTGATGAGAATTTTGTCTACATTTGTGTTTTCCCACCTTTTTTGTCAGTTCCCACCACTGTTGGCTGTGGTAGGCTGAGACACTGGAAACATACCTTAGTACATACTTCCTCCTGAGCCTTAAATTAATCCTAATTGAGCAATGGTTATCATAATTTCCTCCAGAACACAGGAGTTTTTTCATCTAGCAGCTAACAGCTAACTAGCTGATATCTTGATAGCTTGTAAACAAAACAAAACAAATTACACTCACAATCATGTGGAGTTTGGAGTCTCCTCAGACATAAGATGCAATACTCTTGGGATTAGATTAGCTGTAACTGAATTAGGAACTAATTAGGAACTGAATGTCCCCTTGTATCTGCTCCCACATTTGAGTAATTAGCATTTCAACAACCAAGATTTCTACACACAACAAACACTCATAGTTGCTGAAGGTGTTCTAGGTCTCACAGACAAGTTCCTCTTCACACAGACTTTATCTGCACACTCATAAATCCACAGCGAACAGCTAACTAGTTAACTAGGTTTTGGGCTCACTTGACAACTTGTAATTATTATGTAAACCACTTACTTCTGACAGATGTTTAGCTGCAACTAAATTAGCAACTAAATAACCGTTACATTGCATCTGTTCACGCATTCAAACAATTATTATTTCTACAAACAGGATTAACAACTCTGTTACGTGTGAGAAAGACAATATGTTGTATCCTTTCAATAGAAATCCAGCCACGAAGCTTCTTCAACTTCTTATATTCACACATATAGAATAATGCTAGTCACCCATATGATAAGTCAACATATTGTTAGCATGCACATTGCTTAGATCTAACACCTGTCTGATGTCTGTTCACACTCTCATATTCAGCAAGGTGGACCAATGGACAAAACATTATGTTTTGTTTCCCACTCACAGAACAACACATTTTACATACAGTGTCACTAAACTTGTACAATTAATACATTTGTTTTTTCAGGGACTGTATGAATGTTGTAGGTGCGGGTGGGGGGATTAAAGCTTATGTTTAACTTTTTTTTCTTTCTTTTTTTAATTAAAAAGCAAGATGTTTATATTTTCTTTGACTACAAAAACTACAATACCATTTCCCCAATTTCTCAAAAAGTACTATTGATACAATTTGATTTACCATTGATAAAGAAGTGAGGCGAAGCAAAAAGACTTTCAGATGGTGTACCATAACCTTAAAATGTAACCATATTATGTTAATGGAATAGTTACTTTAATCATTTAAGTATTTGATCCTTTTTTTCTACAATTCATACGCAAAGGAAATCCATATCCTTAATCCAAAGTCATTATCCAGTTACTTGAACTGAAAGTGAATGAACCTGAATCCCGCTTTCCACGGCTGTATCACTTGCTAGGCTGGGCATCTGGGTCAATTAAAAAAAAAAAAAAAAAAAAAAAAATCATCTTAGACCAGGGCTCATCTTGCAATGTAAAAATCTGCCATATATTAATCTCAATGTTGTGACAAGAATATTGCTTTCAATAAAGGTTAAGCCTCAACATATAAAAAGGAAAGACATTAAGAAACACATTTAAAAGATCACAAAATAGAAACCAAAAAAGAGAGATTTATACAACTTTTCATACCTCATCACACTGCTTTGTGCCAGAGTAAAGGGGGAGAGTGATTAGCACGGAAAATCACCGGTTGCTGGCAAAAGATGGACCCAGTGGTCTCAGGAAGATTAAAATGAGGCCCCAATTTTTATTAATAAAAGCTGGTGTTCTGAGGAGGTTTTGTCGGGATGGTTTAGTTTGGAGCTCCTGGCCAAAGCCTTTCCACATCCCTTAAATGTTAAAAAATATATATGTGCTTAGGTGTGCTTACTCAAAATGTTAATTTGTACAGGGTGGGTGAATTTGGTAAAAAAAAAAAAAAAATGCTTAAAGGATCTGTTCAATTTGTAAGATACATCATCATGACAATGTTGTGGTTATAGGAAAAAAAAGTTTGAAAATAACTGCACTTACCTTGTTATATCTATAAGCAACTGATAGCATGAAATATGAAGCCATGCTTTGAGTATTTATCATCAGCCGGCAGATATTTATTCCTTCTCTACGTGTGTTCTGTCCTGACAAACCAAGAGAGGACTGAAGCTTCATCAGGACACGGGTTGGGGTGCATTGAGTAGTTTGGCCAAATGAAACACTTAAATGCAAGCTTAAATTACAGTCTCAAAATAATCAGCAGTGGCAAGGAAATTAAAAATGGTGCTCCTGCCTTCCAAAAGCTTTGAAGAGAGATGTTTTCCTCTTCAAGCCTTCAAATCTCCTCAAGTGCAAATATGCAATTATTCACTTGTATTTGTGATCAGTGTACATTAATACAGGCCAGTAAATTGTGCCTTGAATAAGAAAGGTTTAGGACCCCAAGTCCCGGGCTACTATTCCCATGATGAAAATGTCCTCTCTTGTTTTTGTTTGTTGCTCCCTGCAGCTCCCCTTCACAGTGACTTATGCAGTAAGCACACAACCCGACCTTAATTAGCGCATCTGAGAGACATCATGTGAGGCCCTGCACAAGCAGGAGGCTATTTCCTGTTTGCGAAGCAGCCATAATTTTTTGGCACAGCACAGTGTTGAATGTAAAGCTGAGTGAGAGGTGGGTTGAAGCACCCCAGACGAGAGTTTTGATGGTGTATTTGATAATGCTGGTCATGGGTTTGTAATGGGCACGGTTGTTATTTGTCTTGTTTTCTGTGACAAATCATTCATGGCACAATCAGAGAATGGCATCTCAATGGCTCAAAGCTGTTTGTGTTTGTGGCTATGTGACATTCATTTTCAGCATTATAAATTTATTTGATATCAACTTGCCTACTTTGTTTCTGTTCAGAATATGATGGTACACATGACTGATGGACACACACACTAGATAGAAGTCAAATATGATGAATCAAAATCTAAAATACAGACATTGTCCACAGAAAATACTGTATATTATGAGCAGAGCTGAGCTGTCCACTCACTGTAAATGAACATGAACAGCATTATGAGTTAAGTCACTCACCTCTACCAGATTTCATTACTGACTCCATTTGAGAGAAGCATCACATTTCAGTTTCATCTGTAGAAAAGTTAATATTCTTGTCAAATATTAATATTAGTTTTGTTTCACCTCAGTACAAGTATATCTGGAAGAATATGCTACTTTTAAAAGCTCTTTGAGTGCTGAAACCTGAAAAACAGAAAACTGCAGATGTTGATGCTATATCACATTTATTTTACAAATTGTATTTTTAATTAACATCAGCACTTGTTATTCATGCTGTACACTGGTAAAACAATGGTTACTCACGAGAAGTTTTCATATGTGGAAGGTGCTGCTCTAAGACTTCATTGAAAGTCATACTGTAACACTGTATTTAAATATTCTAAAGTTCATTATGCTGAAGTAAGATAGTGATGAGATTTTGTGTGAACTGATCTTAGTGCTCCTGTTATGGTTCATTTTGTTAAGTAAGTCCTGCACTCAGAAAGTCTTTGACCTATTCTATCCACATGATTGGGAGCACCAAAAGCGGTTTACTAACTTATTAATCTGCCGCTATTACAGCCTCCACTTTTCTGGGGAGCTTTCTGTAAGAATTTCTGAACCTGGCTGCACGGATTTGCTCCCATTCAGCCACAAGAGCATTACAGCAAGGTCAGACACTGATGGTGGGCGATAAGGCCTGGCTTGCAGTTTCAATTCATTCCAAAGGTGTTTGGTTGTGGTTGAGAATGAAGAGACTTAACAAAACAGAGCCAGACCAAAAGTACAAAAGTATGAGGATATCTTGCTCAGATACTTTTTGACCTTATAGTGTATTTGTACAGTGCATGCAATATTTAGAAGTAGTAGATTAATGGTTCACAGAAACCAAAATTATGTTTCACTAATGGTAAAATGCTAGAGCAAGCTAAGCAAATGCATTGGCTTTAAATCAAATCCTCTTTGAGAGCTAAGTCATAGAATTCTAATTTTAAAATTACTTTAAAATGGTATTTGAATTTTAACAAAGACTTTTTCTGTAGAATCAGGACACAAAACTCCAATCTGAACCTTCATCTTTTTAGAAAGAGTGATGATGACAAAATACATTGTGGAATGAAAGGTAGCTGGGACTTTCTCCTTTCCAGTTTGAGACATGTCCCACCTACATTCAGTTCTGAAAAAGTTAAATATAAATGATGGAGGGAGACACAGTTACACAGTGGCAGGGACACTCTGCTCATCCTGATTGTAATGATGAGGAAGGTGAAATGTGGAAATGGCGAGATAAGCTGACTGAGGAGGACAGTACTGTCCAGGTGCAGGTCGATTATTACCACTCTGTACTGGTGCCACAGATTCAGGCAGGGATTGTGATCTGTGAGACCAGATCCGTTAGCACACCTCAGTCTATGAATGCAATCATCCAGGATGACAGCAGTTCCTCATAGAACAATCTTCCAATCAGTGAACCAAAGCCAAACCACTTCCTCCCAACCACTACAGTGCTTAACATGCAGCTGTTTAGCAGGTGTAATGTTTCCATGTTCACCACATTAGATTAGCCTGTTTTAACGCTAACATTTGCTAATTAGCAAAAAACACAAAGTATAGATGAGGCTGACAAGAACGGCATTAGTTCTACAGGTATTTGGTCATAAATCAAAATATTGAAGAAATTAAAATTTGACCTGATGATGGCACTAGACCACTTCACTGTCAAGTTAGGTTAAATGTGCCATTACAAACAGAGAATACAACTGTCTTATCCATTCAGACATAATTTCTGTCAAGCATCAGACACACCAGAATGAATAAAGAGGATAAATCAGTGCAGTCCTTTGTCATTATACTGGAGTTGATGTGGGGTCTTAAGTTTGTCCTGTCCACTGATGTTAGTAAAACTTGTGAAATATGTGTGTTGGTGAAACTGGCCCCTCTCAGCACTTCAGATTACTGTCAGATGACACAAGTAGTCCTACAGGCTGTAAACCTCCCAATCTGTTGTAAATGACAAACCAAGATGTTAAACTAGGTACATTACAACATATCAAAACTGATCTGATAGATTTAATTAGGCCATATTACAGTTGATCTTATATTGAAGTCTAATCTCTTCATTTTCCTGAATCCCAATTCTCTCTCAAAACAGCCTTTGTATGTTGTTATGTATGTGGGATTAAAAGCTGTTGCTGAATGTAGTGTCACATATAATCATACTGCATATGCACAGACTAAATGGCACAGCCTATGGTGCACTAATGCTAAATTTGGAAGCAAACTACTAAATTATTACGAACTCTGAGACTCATGAAAGCCAGTTGATGTCAAATTTGTTTTAGGGTTGTTGTGGAGGAGATGATGTAACAATGAGCAGCTTTGCTCTCCACCAATCCAAAATCCTTCACAGCCCACCCCCACCCTAGGTCCACCTCCTTCCCTCCCCAAAAAACACAGAAGGGCACAGCTGGTACAGAGCAGACATGCCGCAGACTGACATGGATAGTGTGTGTGTGTGTGTGTGTGTGTGTGTGTGTGTGTGTGTGTGTGTGTTGTGTGTGTGGAGAGAGAGAGCACACACACACACACACTACTCTCTTACAACCTGAATTGACGAACTAGGACATCCATTACAGATTTTTCCTCTCAACTAAAGGAAAAGTGCTTCCAGCAAGCCCCTAAAATAGAACAGTGTATTTTGATAATGCTCATATTCACTTAAAATTGTTTTATAATTTGATCATTATACAAATTTTATAAAAACACTCACTTTCACACATAAAACACCTCAGTTATGAGCATTAATGTTGCTTGGTTAGTGCATATGACTCCAGTTACATAACATGTTTTATCATAAATGTTAGGGTTCTAGGATCCAATAATATTTTCTGAAGTAAAATCCATATTAGGACAAATCCATTGTCTGTTAAAATTTTTAACAGTGATATTTCTTCATTTTAACCTTAGACCCATTTCCTAAGAGGCGAGGCTCTGTATTCTGTAGCATGTACATTAGCCATACTATAATAGATGATGGTGAAGATCGCAGATCACCGCCATCATGTCTTAAATCCAGAGCCATCAACAGTCCATTAAATAGCTTAGTACAAATGATATTATTCTCTTGAATCAAGGTCTGTGGTTATAAATGCAGAACCTCAACCACGCACTCTCCTGTGGACCATCAAGTCAATCATGCTCAATGTCTCATCCATAATCACTTCCTGTTCTCTTGACAACATTGTCTTCAACAAGATCATCTAAATGTATCAAAAAAATTAATTAGCAACTTTATTCAATAGAAGCTCCAGTCGCCGCAAATAACAAAATACAGTCTGTCTCATTAAATAAACCCCACACAAACCCTAGAACTTCCTATACACTCTACTCTGGTTTACCCACCTCCGGCTACCGGTACTCTTTAGAAGATCGCACCAGTTAGGTTAAATGTGCCATTACAAACGAAATACAACTGTCTTATCCATTCCAGACATAATTTCTGTCAAGCATCAGACACACCAGAATGAATAAAGGATAAATCAGTGCAGTCTTGTCATTATACTGGAGTTGATGTGGGGTCTTAAGTTCTGTCCACTGATGTTAGTAAAACTTGCTTGAAATATGTGTTGGTGAAACTGGCCCTCTCAGCACTTCAGATTGCATCAGATGACACAAGTAGTCCTACAGGCTGTAAACCTCCCAATCTGTTGTAAATGACAAGCCAAGATGTTAAACTAGGTACATTACAACATATCAAAACTGATCTGATAGATTTAATTAGGCCACATTACATTTGATCTTATATTGAAGTCTAATCTCTTCATTTTCCTGAATCCCAATTCTCTCTCAAAACAGCCTTTGTATGTTGTTATGTATGTGGGATTAAAAGCTGTTGCTGAATGTAGTGTCACATATAATCATACTGCATATGCACAGCCTAAATGGCACAGCCTATGGTGCACTAATGCTAAATTTGGAAGCAAACTACTAAATTATTACGAACTCTGAGACTCATGAAAGCCAGTTGATGTCAAATTTGTTTTAGGGTTGTTGTGGAGGAGATGATGTAACAATGAGCAGCTTTGCTCTCCACCAATCCAAAATCCTTCACAGCCCACCCCCACCTGAGTCCACCCCCTCCTTCCCTCCCAAAAAACACAGAAGGGCACAGCTGGTACAGAGCAGACATGCCGCAGACTGACATGGATAGTGTGTGTGTGTGTGTGTGTGTGTGTGTGTGTGTGTGTGTGTGTGTGTGTGTGTAGAGACACACACACACACACATACCCACTCTTACACAGACACAGATTGACAGACTGGGACATCCATTACAGATTTTTCCTCTCAACTAAAGGAAAAGTGCTTCCAGCAAGCCCCTAAAATAGAACAGTGTATTTTGATAATGCTCATATTCACTTAAAATTGTTTATAATTTTGATCATTATACAAATTTTTATAAAAACACTTGCTCACTTTCACACATAGGCACCTCTGATTTATGAGCATTAATGTTTGCTGATTTAAAATTATGACTTGATTATATGTTTTATCGCCGTGTTAAGGTTCTAGGAATCAATATTTTCTGGTAAATCCATATTAGGACAATCCATTGTCTGTTAAAATTTTTTAACAGTGATGTTTCTTGTTTTAACCCTTATGGGTCATTTCCCTAAACAATAGTTTTACATATTCTATGAAATATAATAGCCATACTATAGTCAGATGAGAAGATCAGTACAGATCGGTAGCTGTCATGTCTTTAAATCCAGAGCTAACATCAGTCCATTGGCTTAGCACAAATGACATTATTTTACACCAACTGGAGGTTCAGGAGCAGGCCCACCTCAACCACTCCTCCTAGTCATCGGTAAGTCAACTCAATACCCTGGTTAACCTATCCAGCACCGTCTCTGTTCTCTTGACAACATTGTTCGTCACATTCATTCAAAGCAGACTGGAAAAAAATTAATTAGCTAATCTATTCAACAGAGCTCCAGTCTTTCAACAATAAAACACAGTCTAACTGCCTTAAAAACTCATACAATAAACTCAGAACACCACCACGCCTGCTTGAGCCTCACCTCCCAGATGGTTGCTCATACCTTAAATATCACATGATGCTGGATCTTTCAGCCTCTTCCTCCTCTATTTCCCTGGTCTATTCTTTCCTCCACCTTGCTCTAGCATTTTACTCTACCAAGACAGCTCAGTGTATCAGACTGTGGGTCTTAGCTCAGCGTTACCTTTAGTCATTCTCGACGGCCTAATGCTTCAGAGGGCCTGCCTATGAGCAGTAGGGCAACAATTTAACCAAGTGACTTACTGGGTGGATGGCACGGTGATGCAGTGGTGCTTACTGTCGCCTCACAGCAAGAGGGTTCCAGGTTCGAGCCTGGTTGGGCAGGAGCTTCTCTCTGTGTGGAGTTGCGTGCTCTCCTGTGCCTGTGTGGGTTCTCAGGCTTCTCCCACAGTCAGACATACACATTAGGTTAGTGGTGACTCTAAATTGCCTGTAAATTGTGAATAGTTGGTTGTCGATATATGTTGGCCCTGCAATGGACCTCCCTGGCCTTCTCAGATGTTGCTGTCCACCTCTGAAGAAAACCTCAGGAGCTTGCACCTTCATAGAAGTTTTGACTTCGCTGGACTCTTCTTCCAGGCATCTCTCTGCCCCTGAAATACAGCACGTCAAACTCTTTCTTGTCCACCTCATTTTATGCTATTTATATCTGTGCTCTACACCACCATTCTCTGGGAATGAATGGTCTGAGAAGTCCTCAGTCACTCAGACAACAAATAAGTAGTAGAACCATGAACTAAGGTTAATTGAATTCTCCAGCAAATATGCAACTCTTACACACCAGTTATTCCTCGTGCAGCTTATGTCCTGGGCACCATACCTGCACTTTCTTTAGTCACTGTCTCACTTCTCTTTCAGAAAGTGTGATGACTCTTGGCTAGCAAACCTTTCAAATGCTTCAAAGAACCCATTCTTAAAAGCCTTGGCCTGTGCATACTCCCCTACCCTATTAGCTGGAACTGTTGTAGGCATCTCACCACCTAGGGCCGTCCTTTCCCTCACTAGATGGCATCTATATGCAACTTTATCACCCACGCTCATTCCAATTAGCTTAATCCACAGGGCTTAATTGTATCTTCTCTCCTATCTGAACTCCTACCTCAGTCCATATGAGCCACTATCTAAAAATGTTTGTTCTAGGTATTCTGTAACATAAATGCATACGTCCAGGCCATACTTTCTTACACCAGAAACTGGGAAATTGGCCACCAGTTGCTTTACAACAAGCATTTCAGAACAAGTCTTCATATCTGTGGCATCTCCAAGCTCTATACTATCCATTCCTTCCAAACTGGAGGCCTATCTGTTGGTGTGAGCTTGTTTATATCTGACAGATGACAAAATCATTTTAACTTACTCTACTTTAACACAGGTCCGTCTGCAGTAAGCTGACAAAAAGAAAAACAACATCTCCATAGAAGTAATTCAAGGTCCCACATTAATGTATGAGATGTCACTCCAGATGAGCTTTTATATTACAGGAGGACAGAGCAGAAGGTGGATGAGAAACTGGATATGAAGTTCTGTGAGTCAAGACTGTAAGTCACCAGGGGTATGGTGTTGGTTGTTTCTTTGGTTGGTTGGTTGACCACTATTATATGAAGTGTCATGAAATTTACCCAGAAGATGAATCAACCAGTACCCTCATGATATTTCTGCCTCAGCTGTAGGTGTTCTGTTTAGTACTAATTAAAGTTAGTACGCTAGCATGCTAAGCTGCAATGTTGAACAAATATTGCAAACATCAGCAAGTTAGCAGTGCTTCAGCTTGTTTCAGGTTTTCATAGAGGATGGTTTGAAACATTCAAACCCAGTACTCTTAACGCATAACTGTCTGTCTCACATATAATTTTATAAACATTTCCCAAAAATTCAGCCTGATTATTTGGTATGTTTGAAAACTTTGGAATCTCTAGTAGAATTTAAAATGAATTTCTGTGGTTTGAACAATGTTTGCTACACAGCATGAGTTTGCAATAACTGATCTTCTGGTGCAGTCAGTTAGGTTTAAGAGGCTAAAAATGGATCTACCCGTTGTTGAAAATACTGAGTCTGTACATGGTTCATTCATACTTCACTACACACATGCATCTGACTCCCCAAAAACACATGGCTGCACCTCCCCCATGGATTCATTCATGCAGACTGGTGTTATGTAAGGGAGTTACCCTCCTCTCCTAATAGACATGTCCTTGCATCAACTCCATGCGTCAGACCAGGACAGAGATGAAGAGAGAGAGAGACAGACAGACAGAGATAGAGATAGAGAGCGTGGAAACAGATGAGAGGGCAAAATAGGCAGAAAAAAGACAAGGAGGGAGAGAGAGAGAGGCTTTGCCGTGGAGCTGAAACCTCCAAAACCTGTGGAATGCACGCACACACACACACACACACACACACATTTAATAAGAGAAGAGGAGATGCCTATTAAAAGGCCATTGGCAGCTGTTAGGGATTTAGGGAGGAAGCAGAAGGAAGTGACAGAGGAAGAGTACTACTGATATCACTGGTGTCTGTCTACTGTCTACATGTTGAGGATGTTGACCATTTTAAAGAGATTAAGTTGCAAATTTTGTAAAGTTTGCTTTGAAAATTTGATATAAATCAGAGGACAAGATGAGCTACATTGCAGCTCTGCCATTTTTATATGTTAGCATAGCAATTAACATTGCATAGACTGGATCTTAAATCAAATATTTTTCTTAACAACATCTACATCTAGTGTGATGATTATAATAAATATAATAAAAATATAATATTATATATTAAATTCATGTACTGTAGTGGTCATGACAAATGAATTTTGGATAAGATCATGATGGCTTGATGGATGTAATGCTTGTTATGGATGTGATGATTATGATGATTGAGATAGATTGGAGGAACAGAATTGATGGTCCAGGTATCTGTCAATAGTCCAAATCTGCCCTCTGTAATGCCGCTTTAAATCCTAATTGTGATCTTTTTTTTTTTGTAGCATAATATATATCATTATATTTCAACATAATTCTTTTTCTCAATATACCAGCTATGCATTAAATATGTAGTACATAACATATAGAAACTTGTCAGATAAAGTCCCCCTCCAGTCAAAAAGTTTGAAGATTTTTTTCACAATATTCTGCTGAAGGATAAAAGTTTCTCTCCTTGCTCTCCTTAAATCTCAGTTTAAAATGTCTATGACACAGGATTTTGAGACATCACAACTAGTTTCAAAGCCACTCATTGTCCAGTATGCAACCTAAACAAGTGACCTGCAGGTGGGTTAACCATTAAGCTGTCCGGGTGACCCATGATGTGAAAAGGTGAAGCCTCCAGTGCACTGAGAGTAGACTTCTCAATAAAGACATCCAGTGTCCAGCAGGTAAACTTCCACCTATCCATTCACTATCTATACCACTTATACTATAAGGGTCTGAAGCCAATCGCAGCTGACATGGGCAAGAGCCAGGGTACACCCTGGACAGTAAGAGTATATATTTAAGAGTATTTTTTATGTCTTAAAACATGTCTAGAGATGACTTTTATTCAAGTGTTAGTACAGTAACAGTAGCTGTATCAGTAACTGCACCTTCTAATATTTCTTACAATATTGTGATGGGAACCTTGCAGTTTGAATTGTTGAACTGTTCATACTAACACTGAAAGAACTACAGTAGTCTTACTACCCCCTCTACAGGACAAAGTAATTACTACCCAGCAATCTGTCATAAAGCACTGTTACATCTTCAGAGTAACAGGAGCAATATACTGTTTAGTGAAAGCACATCAGACAGGACAATAAAACAGTGTCCTCAGTCAACAATGGTTTGTCTGTAAGTCAGTGTGTGCTGAATATCACCTCACCAATCAATGATTTGTTGTAAGAAACTCTTAAAGAAACTCAGCAGTGTTATTTTCACAGTTTATTACTGAATGTATGAAAAGAGAGCAACAACAATCACCAGTGTCATTAGATAAAGTGCACTTCTTATAAGCAGTGTCATAATCTGAGACTCAATGAAAGCCTACTGACATGACCAACTACATCACATCCTACTCAGTAATGCACGATGATTCACAAGTCACAGGCTCAATAATGCACATTGTGACATAGAATGCACACTATGAATACACATACTGTAGATACACAGCTCTGTTAACAAAGGAATATAAAGAGTACTTTGGTTCACATATTACAACACATGCTGCTTTAAAATATAAAACTGCATACACAACACACACTACTGTGCAAAGGTGTCGACTGAGAAGTTATCCAACATGTTTAAGTTACAGGCAAACATATCTCACGTTGTGGCAGTGTTTAAATTACAATCATAGACTTTTGGCTCCTCTCATTGGACCGTCTGGCATGGTCACAGGTAATCTACCCTCAGCAGCTATGACAAGACATGTGTATAGAATCCTAACATTATCAAGAGTTGCTCATTGTTAGAATGTGAGACAAACTATCTCCCAAAGTTGACATTACAGGTGTAGTTCCACATTTGGGGAAATACGCTAATTCATTTTCTTACCAAGCGCTAGATGAGGAGATTAATACCGCTCTCATGTCTGTACGCTAAATATAAAGCTACACGCAGCTAAGCGACGCTAACTGGCTGCTGGCATTAGTTTTATCTTCCCAATCTTTTTTACTGTATCTAACTCTTAGCATGAAAGTGGATAAGCGTATTTCCCAAAAGGTCAAATTATTCCTGGTTTTCTTTGCTGTTCTAATAATATCAAACTAGCTTAATTTTAATCATTAAAAATTGAACCATCTTGCAGTGTAAAACTGTGTAGAATTCCTATAAAGCAGAATAACAGCAAGACAAATTTGAGAAATACGTCTGAGGCAGTTTTCTAAGTAAGAGTGCAACATGGGCCAAAGATTGTGCAGTTTTCTAAAGCATACTAAACATATTAGACAGAAAATATTTTAACATCATCCTCTGGTACCCTGAAAATCTGATTCAATATAAAAATCACAGTGTCCACTTGAAATCCCCTCTGGGAGCGGCTGGGACTGAGAGATTTGGCAGTGTTTGCAGGAGTGAGACCAAGACAAAGGGCACAACGCCAGGAGAGAAGAAGAGAGATGGAGAGGAGGGAAAGAAGGCAGGATGAGAGAAGGCGGTGACAGTCACACATTAGTTACACAATCTGTTTTTTTTCACCAGGTCCCCTAATGAGTGCACTTAAATGTATTTTAACATTCCCTTTATACTTGAATATTGTTCTCTTGAATAGTGAGGAAAACACACCAATCTATACAGGACATGAAAAATGCACTAATTCAATGTCATTTAGACCTGAAACAAGATCAATCTAATATTCAGATATATAAGTGACATGTAAACACAATTACTGAAAGAAGTGTACCTGGATTTACACGTTACAGCGTATGATCAGCACATGGTATCACCAGTGTCTTTTGCAGAAGTTTTTTTTTTGAGTATGAATAAAATATTATATGTATGTGTCAAAAGAGTGTAAGACATGTTATTTTGTACTTTACATACAGTCAGTGCTGTCAGCCTTACTCTACTAGAAAATGTTTTTCATTTTCCACTCCCCTCACTTCCAGAACGTTCCCTCAAACAGACCTGCAGCTTTTTAAAGCCATAGAACGAGTGAAAGAAATTGATGTGCAATTAAGCATACTTTTCTTCTCTCTTACAGACAGTTCGTCTACGTCCTAGTGTGCCTCACTTGTTCCAGAACTTTCCCTCAGCGGCCAGCCTCTGGTTCAGCCGACAGAGCTGCCGAAGGAAGCCGTCGTTGGGTCCGATCTCTCTTTTCTGCCGCACCATGGCCAGAGCGGTGTGGACATCCATGTTTTGGCGAAGCATCAGGTAGGCTATGACTAAGGTTGGCGAACGGCTGTAGCCTTCCCTGCAATGAACATACACTTTACCTGCAGGAGAAAAGAAGAGCAAATGTTCCTGTTTAATCAATACAGTTGTATCTGGGTGCACTGCCACTTTGTGTCAGTGGAAAAAGCTCATCGACTCAGAATTGTTACAGTGTATCTGACAATTTATCTAAAATGAGTTATTCACATTAAAATATTCTTTGAAAAGTTTAAATTCTTGTAGGTTTATTTTTAGTTAATTCTATTACTGGCCTTATAATTTTAGCAGCAGACAGTGAAGGAGGAACATTAGCATTCAAGTCAGTCATTTAAATTTTTTATTAAGTCCAATATTCACTCTCCTTTTGGCTTCCACCAGCTTTAGCTGCTAAATGCTCCACTATGTTCACCAGCGAGTCACAAACTTTGCCTGTCTGCTGTTTGGTGCTGGGCAGGCAGTGTGCAGTGGGTCTGTCAGAGGTTTTTCACTGAAAAAAGCTGTCTGCTGCAGTCAGAAACAAGGTCGATGAGAGTGGAGTTTGTGGGCCCGAAACAATGAACTAAAATGCTGTAGGTTAATATCTCTAGAGAGCTCAGTGAACCAGCAGGCTCAAATCGTAATCATCTATTGACATGTCATTCCAAACTCAGCCTTTTACATTACACAGTCATTTGATCCATTATTTCAATAAAAAATACCAACTGGTGTAGCTTTCCGATCAGGACTAGTGTAATTTAGTGTAATGATTCTCATATAACAAATGGGTTAAAATTAGAATTTTAATCGCTGTCTCACCATCAGGTTAATTAGTTTACATGTTCTAAACCTTTCACCAGCCTGCTTACAGTCAAATTATAAGAATTCAGAGGTTTTCATATGTCATGTAATATGAGAGGAGCAGTCAGGAAAGGTTTCTTCCAAAATGGCTGAACAGTGTGGATGTTCTTTCAAACACTCTACATTTTACACACAAAAAAAAAAGGATTTCAATTTCAGTTCATCTCAGCTCTGTTATCCTCTGACCTTTTCCGTTTTTGTACGCCAACGCCTTCTCGATAAAGTCTGCTGCCTCTTCAAAGTAGACGCTGATGTCGAAGTGGTCAGTGTCGCTGGCTGGTATCCCATGGTAGATGATGCCTGTGCCTGCGTAGAACTCAGTGTTGGTGTTGACGTGCATGAAGGAGTTTCCTTCTGCTCCGTTCAGGATGTGGGTGACTCCCAGACGCTTCAGTCGCATCACGTTCGTCGCCACAAACCTGCATTAGGTTCATAAGCAAAACAAATATGTGCAATGGAGCTTATTACACACTCACCACTAATTCTAACAGACAAAATACATTTTGACCATTTCTGTGTTTGGACTAAAGCCTAACGACACTCCCTGAATCTTTGTGATAGGTCTTTAGGAAATTTTGTGAAATTTCTAATTCGGTGCTAAATTCTATTCTTCAGCATTGTGAACAACAGAATTTATGAATTTTGTTTAATTAGATAACTCAAAAACCAAATTGTCAAGCTTTCTGAGCTGGTTCTGAAAGTTAATTTGTAAGATCATGTTTATACATCTGTCTTTGAGAGTGAATTCATTTTAAAGCCCTTGAATATCTTAAGCTGACAGAAAAAACTGCAGCTGTAAAGACTGTGCCGCAGTGATTTAATGCTGCACTTCCATAAAGTTAGGGGACTTGACAGAGAATTTTAAAGAGAATGCTTGATTGATGCAGCAGAGGCTGGCTACATCTTTAAAACTGTGATGACTTTTCCCCACCCCCCACCCCCCACCCCCCTGCATCTCAAGCACCTCTCCAGACATTCCACACCTGTCAACTAGTTGCCCTCAGTTTGCCGCCTTTGCCAACCTTCTCACCTGCAACTCATTACCCATCAGCCCCAGAGTATTTATACCTGCTCAGTCACTTCTGTGCCCTCATGCCTGTCTCCTATCCAGGTTCTGCTTGCTGCTCATTGCCTGTGCTTTATGACGTGCTGTCTGTGACCTGCTCTGTGCCTTTGCTCTGCTCTTTTACCTTTCCTGTTGCCAAAGTGTAAGCCTGTCCATCCAACAATGATTTAAGTACGGTACTTTTCAATCAAAATGTTTTTCCTCACACAGAATTGTTGAATAAAAATGTACTTAACAGCCACTACGAAATGAAAGAACAGTTATCCCTACAAAGAAATACTGTTTTATTATATATGCACACTGGCTGTGTAGAGCAAATTGTTTGATGAAGTGATCAAGCATGCTTGAAACAAACATCTGTTAGTAGTTATATACTGTAAATTACCACAAATTGAATTGCAAAAATTGTGATCTTGATAATTATACATGTGAAGCTGCAGAGTACAAACTGATAATTCAGTTGCTTATGAAACTGTGTCACAGTGAACTAAATTTAGAAACAAGTCTCTCTAATCAGGCTGTCCGCATTTACATGGAAAATTCATTCACCCACTACATCCAGCCAGGGTGTCAGCTTTGAGTTAATTTTCCTCTCTCCCATTTCCTCCTTCTGTCATACAAAGAGCTGCTGTGCCACAGAAAGATCTGCTGCATCTCGCTGTGAACCTCTGAGACTGCTGTACCACTTGGCACCTCCTGCCTTTTAGATGTCAAGAGCTAAAAATAGAGTTGATGCACACTGGTGCTGATACTGAATGCAGCATCACGCCTCCACAAAAAGTCTGCCAGGCTTTCAGACTGCACAGGGTAACAAGGACAGAAACATCAAAGGAAACAAAAGGGAAAAAAAAAACACCAGTTCTGAGAGGATGATCTGTGATTGCATGCTCTCTTCACAGGGCTTCACAGAGCTGTATTGATACATTAGTGGATTCCAGCCTATATTTGTGAAGACATTTGCTGTGATATAAAAACAAGTGTTCCTGCTCTGTCCATTATGACTTCAAGAAGGCCGGCAGAGGTTCCCTCTCCTGAAATACACTGCCATGACTCACTGTGCTGGAAAAAAAATCATCTAAAAGCTTCTGTTTTAAAGCTTTCCTTATTTCCTACACTTCCCACAATGCAACTTGTTATCACCTGCCCTTTAGCTGGCCACTTCTTTTAAACTCCTGACATGTAGTTTGTAGCCTCCGAGCTCAAGCTTAGCCCTAATGATGTTGACCAAGTAGGCTAATTCTGTTAGCCTGCCTCTTGGAACAGTCCCAATATCGACATTTTGTATCGTGATAAGTTCATCATTAAGAACCAGTGTGTAGGATTTAGGGGGCTCTATTGGTAGAAATGTCATATAATACTCATTTATGTTTTCATTAGTGTGTAATCACCTGAAACTAAGAACTGTTGTGTTTTTGTTAGCTTAGAATGAGCCCCTCTTATCTACATAGGGAGCAGGTCCTCTTCCACAGAGCCTGCCATGTTGTACTGCCATGTTTCTGCAGTTACCAAGAATGAATAGACTCTAGCAAGAGCATTTCACTTACATATGTTACTTGAATACCACCATAGATTCTTGTACATGCTTGGAAATGGAGGGGTGAGGGTAGGAGTATGCAGTTAGTTGCAATTTGCAAAATCTCCACTAGATGCCACTAAATCCCACACACTGGTCCTTTAAGACAAGCTTCAGTTTACACTGTATGTGTCATTTTCAAACTTACAGTGGGGTCCCAGTCTTTCCCAGAAAAGCCTCAGACTTTTGGATCCCACTGTATATGGACAAAAAATATATTCTGTATCCTCCGCTAATGTTACAAATCAATACATTATAGTCTTTTTTTCCAATCAGTCTCTCCCAAAGTTGGCAGGGACACAGAGAAGTCATTAATGTTAGACAGAATTATAGAGCATGCCTCCTCTGGATACTTTAATTCAAGAAGGGACCTACAGGTTAAGCTCAAGCTATTTTTAACTTCTCCATTCGTGCCATCTTCTGTCTCTGCTCCATTTTGGCTTTTCATAACATTCCTCCATCTCTTCAAAAATTAAACAAGCTTCTGTCTGTTGCAGCTCTCATGTCTTTGGCTCACTGTATGCCTATGTATAAGCAGACAGTCAGTCTCAAACGGGAAAATAAAATAGCTATTTTTAATGTGTAATCCAAATTAAAAAAAACTTGACAATACCCCTTCTGAGGAAAATGAACAGTGGCTAGTTATGATAATGGTAATGACCTTACTGTAAGCATTGATTATAGAATACTTCTAGATTATTCTAGAGCACATGTAGGAGTCCATCATATTCTTGCAAACATGCACAGTGTGATAATTTACTGCAAGTTAATCTGTTTTATATTCATCTTTGCGATGTAATAACCTAATAATAATCCTATTCACAATTTTGGTGGAATTGTATAATATCAATGAACTGCCACAGTAATATCATATAAGAGGGTAATTAGAGAAAGAAAGAGTCATTAAATTGGAATTTATTGTTTTAATTGAAGTAAAATTAGGGGGGAAGGCATTGATGGGGATTGTTTATCCTGCATGACCTGAATTAGACGGAGACATGTTCACTGTAATGTAAGACATGCGTGGAAAAAAAAAAAAGAGGAGTTATAAATATGGTCACAACAATGACTCACGCATTGCCGACATAAATCCTCGGGTAGACCTCATGGAAGTGTTTTGTCGGCCAGCTGTAAAAGCCGCTGTCGTCTGTCAACAAATCGTTGAGTTGCTGGAGAGACACCTCGAAGCTCGACATGTCGAGTCGGTTCGGAGCCGCTGTCTTGATCTGTTGGTTGTGTTTATTCTTCATGCCCGAAGACCGACGGGACACCTCCAGCAGACACACGGTAAAGGAAAAAGGAGGTGAATGTGGCGGACAGGTGTCGGTTTACCAGGCGGCACGGTGCGGAGGGTTGCTCTGCTGGGTAGCCTCCAGCGCGGCTCTCAACACTGAGCAGCTCAGTGTTGGGAAAAGCAAACCCACATCCAGGGCCGGTCTTGGCTTTTTGGTGGGCCTAGGTCCGTGTGGTTCCCATCCAAGGGGTCCCAAGATGATTAAAGAGATAAGACATTTAGTGAGTGAGTGTATGTATAGATACATGCACATAATCTACACATTTTCTACTATTTTTAATTTAATTTACTGTGATTCAATTTAATGAAACATGAATCAAAATCAAGACACGATACATGCTTGGAAAGCTTGGAACATGATAAAACAACTACTACATGTATCAGCATTTCTCTGAACTCACAATGATAAATCTTTACATTACACTGTCACTATCTCACTTCTACTGACCTGGAAAAGTCACAATTTGATTTCAAAACATAATATAAAAATGTAAATGCTGTTGTTGATTTTTGTGTGATGAAGAGAAGAAAGATAAAAATGGTATTAATAAATCTTACTGCACTCTTGGTTTATCCTGAAAGCACCCCAGAATGCTGCAGTACCCACTTTGGAAACCTCTGATTTATATACATTTATGTCAATTTATTGGTCAAGAAAATAACAAATTATGATGAAACTGGTTATCATGTTTGCCTCATCAGTTGTACAGATATAATGTATCATGCCTGTCTGTCTTTAATCTACATTTACAGGGATATTTGGGCAGTGATGGGCAACAGTTTTTCATTGTACTGTATTCTAAGTTAAAGCTTTAAGCTTTAATCACTATTAATGTTAACTTCAGTTATCAAAGATTGGATTTCCATAAAGTTTGGGGCCTCACAGACAGAAGCTGCCAATGAGAGGTCAGAACTGAAGCAGCAGACATCATGATTCTTGGTCTCTTGTATTGGTCGATGGCACATTTTCGTTTTCCTTTTCCATGCATTGTCAGTACCCGTGTCTTTGAATCTCATCATGCCCAATTTATAGTGCAGGCTTTCTGTTATAAATGTACAGTCTAATGATATCATTGGGGTTATTTACTCAGACAAGACTCTTCCAGAGAATTAGTCGGGCAGGATCTACAAGTCCTTCAACAATGCAATTTGTTTTTTAACTGCTCTTCAGCACAACACACAGAAACACACTCTATTATATTGGCAGGAATATATTATTTGTCTGTGCCTTCCAAAACCATTACAAATCACTATTGAAAAAGTAAATCCATTGATGTGGCAACATTTGGTTAGGTGTAGGCAGTAAAGCTACTTGGTTAGAGTTAGGAAAAGAGCATGTTTCTAGTAAAAAAAAAATGAAGGTTAAGGTTCAGTAAACATCCCAGTGGACAAGAGTAATAACTACTACAGTGTTAGTTTTGGCCAATTTGCTGCAACAACTGTTGTTCTCATTTGTCTTGAGAGGACAGTCTAGCTGAATTGCTCCCAAAAAAATGTAATGACTGACACAAAGAATTTTACTGTGCAAGAGATGAATTTTATTGATATACAGAAAAAGAAATATTTCAGTTAAAAGGCTTTGCATTCATTATGCTTTCAAGAAAGTGTTATTAAATCTAAAGTGCAAATGCTGCAGTCTGTCATCAATGAAGCTAGCAGTCAAATTAGTTAGGAAGAGAAAACTCTTCTTCAAACTGCATCCCTGCGTGAAGAATGACTTAAAGAGAAGCTGGTGGCACTGATTTCACATGTCACACCCCTGCTGAACTCTCCAAGGTCAAACTGTGAACTGTCTGCCACTGCAGAGCTCCTTTGGTAGCTTGGCTTTGAGGCGATACTGTGTCAGTAGTCATAAGGAAGAGTCACAGGACAGAAGACACACAGGTTTACCACAGTTTGTACCATGTAACTCCTCCTTATCTTCACCTTCTGTAAGCTCATAATGCCTACTACTTAGCAATTAGGATATTAGCTCATATATTAGATTCCTAGAATGTTCTAATCTACAGTTGGTAGGCAATATAAGCTTTCAGAAAAATCTCCCCTCAGAGTCAAGCCTCCCCTGCCTCCCCCTTTAGCACATCTCAGGTTGCATCTTTGCTGCCCGGCAGCGTAGGACTTTCAGGAAGCTATCAATCTTGTGGGAGTCCCGTCGGAAGCAGGACATCAGGAAATGGAAGTTGATCAATTTGGAAATCTTGTCCTGGCCAATATCATTGCCTCCTCTGTAAGGCAGAGCGGAGATGGCCTGAGCAGCTGGACCCATCTGGACAGAGAGGAGAATTTGTATCAACATTTTAAATGAGTACAAAGGACAACATTTATTCAGAGGTTTTTCATCTGACACTTTCATTGCGCACCTTGCCAGAAATTATATCCAGGCCGTCTCCCAGGCTCTTGGAGTGCTCCTGTAGCTCCTGGATCTTGTTGGATATGCTGCTTTGTGCTGGGTGAGGCAGAGTGTTAGCAGAGGCGGACAGGACTACCAGGGGGTCCACCCAGGCTGCGAGCAGAGAACGAGCCAATGACAACAGGTCTGATTCCTGGAGAACAAGTCAAACAGATAATAATAAATAAACTGAAGATGTTGTAACAGAGTTAGATGAATTTCTAATCACGCCAACTTTTTGTGAGTAAATGTTACAGATTTTTCTAAACAATATCACAATGAAAGTAAAAATGGCTTTAATCCTATTTCTAATTCAAATTTATTTTCATTGTAATACTGTAGTAATCAGAAGCATTGCACTCCTGCTGGATAGGAGATATGATCTGGCATATATAGCAGAGAAAAACTTATGAAGAGTGGTCAAAGAGACAAGGAGAAGATCTCAGATGTGAAGTGAAGACATCACTGAAACAGACAAAAGCAAAGAATAAGAGAAAAATTAGGAATAAAAAGATACATAGTAACTTACTGATACTTGAAGAGCTTGCGCCTTGTCATTGGGTGTATGGAGAGAGGAGGTGTGGCAAGTTGAGGGGCGGGGTGTGATCACCCGACCTATAGGAGGGAAATGAGAGTCCTGGGAGGGACAGAAGAGGGTTGTTATTTGCACTGTACATTTACAATGTTGATTTCTATACAGAAATGAATGGGAGTTGCATGTGACTTTAACTGGATTAAGACACATTTGTGTGTTTGAGCAGACTCAGACACCCTGAGACAGTGCACACACTCACTCACACAGAAACAGTTACTGACCAGAACTTGGGTGAGTGTTGTGCTGAGGGAGTGCAGTTTGTCAGAGCCCTGAGAGGCTCGATCGAGCAGGTCACTGATGGGCACGGCGCTGCATGATGCCACCATATACAACACTGTGCAGGGGAAAGTGAAAGAGAAGATACACCGTTTGATTTTTTTCATTTCAGTCAAATTTGCTGTATTTGTAGAAAGTCGCTTCAGCTGTAATTTTCTGTTTCTTTTGGTTCAGCAAAACTAGCGCCTCTTTTACATTACATTTTAGAAGAGGTCATTGACAGCAAAAGAGGTTTGCTTGTCCAAATCAGCAGCTAGAGCAGATTTCCAAACTAATATTAAGGCAGTATGATATTTCAGTATCATTTATGCCCCTCCTCAAGACATTGCTATTACTATAGTTTTTAAATTGTAGGTTTGAAAGCTCAACCAATACTGGATTTTTGAGGCCGATAACAATATCAGTCTTTTAGAGTAAAAAAAAAAATCTGATATCATTATACTGGCTGATTCTCTTTTGTCTCACATAAATCCATGACATTAACAAATGGATCCTTTATGTTGGATATTAAAAAATTGTGATCATTGTGATATACTGTGAACGAAGTGATAAATGAGTTTGTCAGTGTTTTCTGGAAGACAAACTTTAGACATATTTTTGGCATTTCTCTGCTGCAGTTTCTAGTTACGTATCAGCCCTATTACCAATATACCTTATCCGAGGTATCCTTATCCAACAGCCTAAGTGATTTAAAGGTCTAGCCCTGGTATGTACAAAATATTTAAAATCTCAGATTTGAGTAGTAGAACATATGACATTTTTATTAAATATTTTTCACTAAAAACATAGATGTACGTTTGTGTACCAAATTTTTAATTTATTAGTAAATCATCTAACAAAATCTGACAAAATAAGATACATTTCTTATTATTTTAGTGTAATAGAGGGGATGTATAAACCTGAGACAAAGGAGTGTAAATTTCAAACTTTCAAATAATTCTAAGGATAGACAGAGAACAGACAAGCTCAGCTCACCTGTCATGAGGAGTTTGCTTCCACTGGTTCTTCTGTGAGCCATCGCCTTTCTTTTGCTCCTGATTTGTTGGTCGTCACTTCTTTTTCGTGTCGCTTCTTCATTCTCTTGCTCCATTTTGCCTCCATTTTATAGCTGCTTTTGTCCAACATTTGGTTATGCAGGAGGAGAGTGACTGTGTGCTAATTGTCTGGAACTTGTTTGGTCCAGTTCATAATGAGAAACATGGTCAAAGAGATTTGAATGGATGCAAGAGGGTGCAATACAGGTTTATATTGTGTGTGTGTGTGTGTGTGTGTGTGTGTGTGTGTGTGTGTGTGTGTGTGTTGATGGTCGTGGAAAAAGTTCCTTCGAGATCTTAATTGCGTGGATGAATAAAAACACTGATGTTCACACGTATGTTAATTCATTACAACGTCATTTGACGATTAAATTACTGCATACTGACTAACTCACCTGACCTTTTCACAGTTACAGTGACCACAAGTCAGCTCACCTGCCACCTGAAGGAGTAAAAGCTCCAGTGTTTGTTCTAAAATGAGGTGACACAGATTTCCCCACAAGACATGCTAATATGAAAAATTATCAATTACACCTCTACATGTGTGTAGGTAAATGGAATAATTATTTTTCTTCTCTGTGTTTTTTATAGATAGATAGATGATAGATAGATAGATAGATAGATGGATAGATGGATAGATAGATAGATAGATAGATAGATAGATAGATAGATAGATAGATAGATAGATAGATAGATAGATAGATAGATAGATAGATAGATAGATAGATGGATAGATAGATAGATAGATAGCATTGTTATCACACCAAATGAGGAAATATGTTTTATGAACAACCATATATATTTTCTTTTCTACAGGAAAGAATTTTCTGGTACACTTGACTACTTTCTGTTACACTTTTACACTATAATTAATAAAGGATTCTGATTCTGATTATGATTATATAGTGACCTTATTTAATGTAGGGGTCAGGTAGAACTTTGAGACCTTACTTAGTGTTAAAATGAGGAAAACATGTACAGACATTAGTTGTGGTTAAATATACCTGTTACATGTGTGCAGGGCAGATGACAGATCCATTGATGGACAGAGGCAGGAGCTCAGCAGGGACATCTGGTGGACATGAGTAGAACAGCAGATGACACTGTAAGACCAACAGCTTTAACAGGGAGAACAGAGGAAGAGGAGGAGGAATGGATAAGAAAATGGATAGAGACAGAGAAGTGACAGGGAGCTGTTACACACACTGACCTTGTACATTAATGTGACATCACACTCATAACATCTGTTTCTCTGAGCTCTGAGCAGGTTTTTTTTTTTTTAATAAAATCAAAACTTCTTTACAATTTAGTTGGTGAAATGTAATGTGACAAAACAAAAAGTGACAAAGAAATTACCTAAACAGACAAACTGATGGTGTGTTATGTGCTGACATACTGACAGAAGCAGAGGGTACAGGCTGTGAACTGATCTGATTAGTGGGTTGCTGGATGTTTCTGTGTTACTATGTCTAAGGCTGTGAACGGGGCACAAAAAATATGCCTACATGAGCTAATGAACATGCTACTCTGTCAGAAATGTGCAAATTCAATCAGATATTTATTTCTAGGGTCATAGTTAAAGATGATGTTCATACATTGCATTGAGAGGTGTTTCTAATTTTTTATCCTTCCTATTTACATACATAAGGGCAACAGAATGTTAGAATCATCTCTCCATATACCATAGGGCGAGTCCAGTGCAACACTATCACTAACTATGAGCTCAGTGCTAAAACATATAACTGGATTAACATGTCTAAGACAGTGCCCACAAAAGTGAACATCATAGAAGTACGTGTGGCTTCATAAAAGTAGAGTTCATGGGGGGGTTAGTGTTATCCTACTGATATTACTATCCTGATATTACACGAGTTTGGTGTCAGAGGTCACACTCTCTGTCAGACCTCTTCTGAACAAACTGTGATAAAACACACACAATATCAGAGATCCAAACAGACTTTTGGGGAATTGTATTGTTCACACTGATCACAGAACATAAATTCACAATATTTAAAGGATAACTTTTTTTTTCTTTTTCTTTTTTTTTTTTTTTTTACCCTGGGCCTTATTTTCTCATGTTTTGGGGAGTAAATGATTGATAGGGTTTCATCATTACCAGACTCGATTGACAAAAACAGTAAATTTACTGCTGTGTCGATCAATTTGTTAGTTTGTGTTACTGTGTGACTTTCAGTGGTGTAAGAAGTACTCAGATCCTTTGCTTAAGTAAAGGTACCACACAACAATACAAACAAACCAGCCAGTCAAGGCAGCATGTTCTGCCATGTTCTGAGAAGTAAAACTGCTGTTTTTGTCAATGGAGTCTGGTGGCTTATAACTGAGCTATAAATTGGCCATTTTTGGTTAAACAAAAAGGATCTTACTCTTTATCAAACAAGGTCTATCTATGTAGGAGTCCTTTCCATAATGTTGTCAGGAACTTATAATAACAATCTGAACCTGTCAGTGGTAAAAACACTTTTAGTGAACATATTTTGAGGTGAGTAATTGCAACTTTTTGATTTGCTGTTTATGGGTTCCAGGTAAATTGTTCTTGCTCTGTAGTGAACTGAGTGCAAGGATTTGTCCCTATCAATCATTTACACCCAAATACACAGGGGGCAAAATAAGACCCTGGTTCAAAAACCCCTAGAGTTACCAGGTTTTACAGCTGACAGAAGTAATGGGCCATTTTTGTAGCAGACTTTGAAAACATGTCTTCAGAAAAAAACTTGGAAAAGTCATGAAGTATCACGCTGACACAACAAAATCAAGTGACATTTTTGAGCTATAAAAGGCAGCCTCAAACAAAACATTAGATTTCAGTTATTTTTTTATTTTTTTTAACCATTACAGGAAACTGCATAATAAAGTTACACATCATCTTTTCTTTCAAGGACATTACACACAAACTGTCTATACATTCCTCCACTGTGGAATGTTGCAGCCCTGAACTGTTGCAGCCCTGGACAAGGGCTGCGTTTAGGAGCCAAAAGGTCACCTGTGTTCTGTATGTTCCCCGTGACACTTTGCTTTAAACACCCCTCCCATCAATCCCAAGCCTCCTCCATGCAATCTGCAGTACTCCACATGATGCACATGTGCAAACATGTTCTGTACATGCGCAGCATGCCTCCCATGGGTGACCTACAGACTGACTTTGAAGGCTCCTCTGATCTTATCTCCCAGAAGGTGCCACCTCCAACACACCTGGACACACACACACACACACACAAACACACATTTTTAAAATTCCTAACTGCTGCAGGAAAATGTGCTCTTGTTGTCAGGTAAACAGATTTCTGTTGCTGGCCCTCAATAAAAAATGAGGGTGTGTGTGTTTTGGGTGTTTTAACATATGTGATGCTAATTGTGCAGAGTCAGTGTGGAGCCTGAGGATATTATTTGTTTGCATATGAGTGAGGATTCAACAAGTTAACTGGGGCTGAAATGAAGAAAGGACTGTGGGGAACATGAGAACAACAGGGACCATATGTCACTGCCTTATGGGCTGAGATGTCGACCTTGCTGCAGTACACCACCGCCAGGCACACACAAGTTAAATGTTACACATGTGCAAAGCCCCTCCCCCTCCCTCTCTTTGGCTCCGTTTAACCCTCATGAAAACTCAAACAGGAGAGTCCTCTCCTGTAGTCTGTTGCTCTCTTGCCTTAAACTTCCTTGAGATTCCTTCTCCTCTTTTTCTTTCTGCCCCCTCCCCTCTTTGTCATCTAGCTCCGGGCAGTGCATACATTGAGCAAACACAAGCACACATGCATTCTGGGCAATAAACCAGAGCACACACCCCCTTTCAATGAGATCACATTCACTACTTCACGGCACACTAAAGGCCCCCCCCCCCCCCCCTCCTCTTGGCATCTTCTGGTGATTCCTCCAGACCCTTAGACACACTTTTTCAGCAGTCTAACTCAAGACCAAGGTATCCCCTCTGCAGATAGGTAAGAATTAACAGCTTTTGAACAATTTGTTCGTTTTTTCTTTCACTTCAGTCTCATGTTGGGTTTCTGCACAGGAAGCTACTTATGTTACTTAAAGTACATGGTGTTCCTTTTAGTCCCAGTGCACATGGGCTCACAGGGAGGTATGGAACTAGTTTCCCATTGAAGTATATTTCTATGTGCTTCAAAGATTATCTCTCTTGTTATAAATCATATTTTTTTTATAGAACCTGTATGATTTGTACGCCACATACTTTATTGAACAGTTTAATAATATAATATGACATATGTTCAGTATTAGTCTTACACTTACTTATTCTATTTTATGGTTTTTATTTGGTCATCATTTGTATCTGACCTCCAGTTTTATCTTTCGTCCTCATGCCGGAGAATTTATGCATGAGAGAGCATTATTCCTGCCAGAGGAGGTGAGAAGAGGAGGTTTTTTCCGTGCAGGGAGTTAATTGGTTGACATTTGATGCTAATGTAATTTAGGCGCTGCACACTTTTTCTTCTTTTTAGGAATATGAATGAGTAGTTAGTGCTATTTTAGGAAACAACAGGCCAGTTAATGTAGGTTGTCCTTAACGTCAGGCAGATGTTTAGGTTAAAAATGAATGAAAAGAAAGAAAAGCGGAAGGGAAAAGAAAAAAAAAACTTGCGTGGCTCCCTTCCCTTGGTTTCCACGATTCAGCAATACGTCTATGGAACACCCCTGAGGGTTTTAAGGTTCACACGACTGTTTTCCACTCAGCACTACATTTCCCAAAATTCATAGCCTCGTAGATCCTAAACAGGTGCGCAGCGGGTGTAAGGGAGACAAACCAGAAAGAGTGGTCAGTCCGCACGGATCAGGTGAGACACGCCAGGAAAGCTTGTTAAAGTTACTGTGGATATTTAGTTTACAACTTACTAAAATGTTTTAGCGGTGGAGAAGATTAATGTGGTCGCTAGCAGCAGCAGTGTTTGATTGACAGAGTGCAGAATTTGCAAAGTAGTCACCGAGTTTGTGGGGATTGTGCGCACAAAAGGGCTTCTAGTAATCTGCATGCAGAGCAGCAGCGGTGCACAGTTCACACTTCTTGAGCGGGTTGTTGCATAACGACTGAGGAGCGCGCTGCACTGACGTAACATTATTCAACTGCAATGGTGAACGTAATCGTAGGTCATAATCAGGTCTTCATTCTGTTTAAAAAAAAAAAAAAAAGTCTGTTCATCCAAATTACAAAAACACACTTTCCACTTTATACAGATGATGTGTGTCTAGCCATCGTTTTTTTTTTTCAGGGGATGAGAGTTAGAAACTAGAGCCAGCAAAGCAACCCAAGAAAATTTGGTTCATTCGTTCATTTTGAGCGTCAGGCTTTGAAAAAAAAAATCGTTCAGTTAATTTAGTAGTTCGAAAATCACCAACTACGTGTTATGTGGTGAAAAATCTGCAGCTGTCTGAGTCTAAACTAGGCCTGAAATGATTATCTGAGTCACAGAAAGATACTTATTTTGATAAAATGGAGGAAAAAAAGCAAAAGTATTCTCTTGCATGGCAGATTAACTGATATGGAAAATGATCATTAGTTGCAGCTGGAGTTAAAACTTTTTCAGGTAGATATTTCCAATAAGTTTTGAATGTGACCTTGGAAAGTTTGTTCCTACAAGGACACATGGCTCAGTGTAGCCACTACCTCCACTTGGTGTTGAATGAATGCAGTGTATACAGAATAAGCAGTAATAATTAAAGATGCTTATAAATGACAAATGTCCTTTCACTGTGTTTAGCCTCAAACATTTAGTTGCTGTTGACATTTAGTTGAATTACATTCTGACCTTTGAAGCATAGCTGCCATGTGCTGTGATGAAAACTGCAGTGGCAGCAAGATGCTGCATCCGCCTGTGCAAAAAGCTGCCACTAGGTGGCAGGATTCAATGGCTAAATGATGTTGGGGGACTAACTGTCACTATCATCATGTTCCAACTGCCCTGACACACACACACACACACGTACAAGGCTTAGTTCACTCCATTACAGTGTGTATGGTTTGAGAAATGTATGAATTGGGGGTTGAGGTTTTTGCACTACCATTGGACATTTTGTATCTGTTGAGCAGAAATTCAAGCCGGAATCAATCACATGTCTCTGTGACCTCAGTTTATCATGCAGTTTTAATCTATTTCTTAATGCCTGAGCTTTACAGTTGGGTCAGAACCTCACTTGGCCTTGATGGTAGTGGAAGCACCGAACTGCTCAATGAATCTGATATCTGCAAGGAACCTTAACGCACCCCACTTCCCCTCTTCTGTCCCTCAGACCTGCACCCTCCAAAATGTGTTTCCCAGTCTTCCACCTCTGAGTTGCAGTCTGGGTCATTGCCCCTTCATTCTTGCCCCCCGCCCCACCCCCCGCCCACTGTGTACACACGTGTGCTGCCCTCTCACATGTTTATCTCCTCCCACCTCCTCCTGTGCTCCCTCCCCTTTCATCAACTCCCTCTCATCTCCACTGTCTCTCTTGTCTCTGTTGGTGGCGCTGGGATCCATAGGCGTTTGGAGGACAGGAACTGGACACTCACCCTCAACACGCACAGCAGCACCACAGACATGTCGGATTCTGAGACCGCCGCTGCCCCCGCTGAGGCCCCCGTCCCTGCTGCTTGTGCCAACATCAAGGCTGACCTGGACAAATGGTAGGTGATGGTGTGTGCGTTGCAAAGAAGTATGCATAAGAGAAAAAATGTGTAAATGTGTTCGTTCTACCTTTTTACGAGATTTAGAAATGAAGAACAGGTCTTCATCGTGACACCAAAGCAAGGAGGCTTTTGGAATTCTTGATCCGTCTCTGAATGTTTCACAAGTTCTCTTCTGGCTTCAAGAGTTGCCTTCATACATCTATACCAACTGAGATGTTGAACAGCTGAAGACAGAGGAGCCATTAGCAAAAAACTGATCATTTGAATTATTTGCAACGTGCTTGTTAGCTCCAAAGAAAGCATGGTGTCCAAGCTTAGTGCAAAAATTGTTCACAATTCTGAGGTGATTTAACTTTGCACAGGTCTAAACAGCAGGGTTGGTGATTAAATTAGAAGACAGCAGCATCCTAAAATGCGTCACGCTAAAATGGAGTCTCTGCGGGGGGGATGCTGCGGTTAGCGCAGAAAAGCACCAAAAGCGAAATTAAGTCTTGTATGTTGAAATGTCCTAGCTGGATGCAGGGTGAAAGGTTATGTAAACTTGGGGTACACTATGTAGGGAAGAGTGATTTGGGGGTTAATGATGTGTGGCAGGAGGGTGATGTTTCATTCTCATCCGTACGCATGGATGAAGGCTGGGAATCTGCTTGCGTCACTAGCCTCCCATTCCCCAGAATACCTTGCGTTAGCTCATTCCGTTTGTCCCCGCCGTCTCCTTTTGCCTCTTGCTGTGTCAACAGTCAGGGACACCAGCTCAGGGATATTTTTGGGGTTTCGTTGCATGTATTCACAGCAGGCACAGAACAACATGGGTGACTGTTGTGTGTGTGCAGGTCAGTGAGAAGTGCAGTGAAATAGCACGTCAGGTCATGTGCACGTCTTCCTGGCTCCTACAGGCTGTCAGGCCTTGATAAGGTGTTGGTGGGTGTGTGAAACCTTTTAGATAAGACAGCGGGTTGACGTGGGGGAGGGAGGGCAAGGGCAGGGAGAGGGGTGGATCTTTTACAAGTGCAAACTTTGTCCTCCCTTTTTACTTTATGTTAAGTATCTGGACACTCTTAATATTCTTTTAATTCATGGGCTTGATTCAGCACTTCAGTGTTTTTGGTTTTTGAATACAAATCATACAATACTGATAAGTATCTTGGGTTGCTCTTGTGTTCAGTCTGAGTGCAGGCATGGCGTGAAGCCTCGCTGCTTATTGCAGCTTCTTTAAATGCAAGTAGGCCTATACTGGGAACTCTGGCCAAGGTCAGGACTCTATAGGGTGTTTTAAAACACACTACAATAGGTTTCATGTGATAAGGTGTTCTGTCACTCATGTAACATATCATGTTTCAGGTGATTGCTGTATGTGGGCTGTGACATGCAGCTGAAGTGAGCAGAACCTGAACCAATGACCTTGAAAGGTCGAAAGTCAGGTGGCACCAGTACTAGCAAACAGGGCCACACAGTACATGTTAAGCTGCCGGCAGCTGTTAATCTGAGGGCCACAGTGGCCTCTCACACTGTACAAAATACTTAACCTTTGTTATTCCAGACCCTTGTCCTTTGACTTTTGTAATATAAAATTTTTAACTGAATGCATTTTGCACAAACAAATGCACTCTTTTGTAGTAATCACGCATTAATGAGGTCCAGTGGAATTCCACTGAGCCATTTATCTAATGTTAAGGCATCTACAATCAATATTGTTTTAATAGCTATGTTTCAAATGACAATGTGACACACTGTGACAGTGTGAAAGGATTTGCTCATAGTGATGAACTTTGTTGAAAATTATCACCTCAATCTGCACCTCCACTCAGCTTTACAGAGCTTTGTGGTGTTTCAGCCCCTTGTTTAGCTGGCCGGTCCATAATTTTACTGTTGTGGTTCATGCGCTCCAAATGGATTTTTCAGGCAGCTGTTTTCAGAGAAAAAACTCTAAAAACTCACTGTACACTACTTGTTTAGCACAAAACAGTAAATATTGGACTCATCAGATCACCAGAAACACACTTCAATGTGTAAATATGCAACTGTTTGCTAACAAGTTTGCCATATCAATTGAGAAGGTGATGATAATGTTAATGTTCACGACTTGTTTCTGCTGCCCAAAGGCCCAAAAATGTCTTATTATAGGTTTAATTAGCCACCTTGATAGCTAAATGACCAAGTCTGCTAAACAGACATTTGAACTCAGGACACATAACTTGACCATTGAGTTGGAGATTCAGGTGTATAATGCTAGCAACAGCTAATTTAGCCTCAAGCTGAGTCTCATAAAGTCACTTTTTCCTAACTCCACACCATCAGACTCTTTCATTTTCCAACAAGATCTCACACAGCTCCCTCTTTAGCCTCAAAAGGCTTCAAACAACATGCAGTAGAACACTCCAAGACCTGTAAAAGATGTTGGTCAGATCAGGGCAGCAATTTGGAATCCTTTAGGACTGAGGGTGGACATGGTGATCAGTTTGAAAGTAACCCATCTGAATATTGTAATCCAGGTTTTATAATCATTCTGTTCTACTTTTAGGTTTGCTTATGGAAAAGTGTTTTAAATTTCAAATACTCAGCTCCCCCCGTGGACTCTCCCCTACTCTGCAGGTGGCCACTTATGTGATGAATACTCATACATAAAACCAGGTCCTCAGTGGAAGTGTAGACGTTATCAGAACAGTATACTGGCCTGTCTGGACCTTCCACTTCATTCCAACTAAGCCAAGCTTCAAGCCAACTGTAGATTCAACATGGCTGACTGTGTAATGAATACCAGAACCCGTGTGTATTTATAGATGGCTTTTAAAAGACATGGATAGAGGCGTGTACGAGTGAGACTGTATGTGCAGGATACCATGACATGTTCCCTGACATTGATCATGTTACTGCTGCACCTGACACCTGCTTCTCTTAACCCAGCCAGCCAAAGAAGCAACAGCCTCACTTTTAACCAGAGATGTATGGCGGCGGCCATGTTGGATTTAGGCCTTCATGTTGTGGTGATAAGCATCTGTGTATGCTTGCTCTAACTCAGATTTAAACATTCTCCCACAGTTTCAGGCCAAGTGTTTTATGTAGTTTGATGGAAGAATTAATTTGTTATTCCCTTTTTCTTTTAAAGAGCAGCAGTAGTTATGACCTTCTCAAGGTCACAGTAGCAAAGTCACAGAGGTGAGGTATGTACAACAGGCCAAGCATGTGTAAGACAATAAAGCATGTCAGACATTTTGCATAACTTTTTATTTTCTTTACACGTGAGGAATGCACTGCAAGAATAATATTTCAGCTATTTTCATGCAAGTCAACTTGTTTCAAATATTTACTCAAATCTAGTTTCATTTTTCTGGACTCTAATGCAGCAACCTGCTTTACGCCTCAGGTTTCAAGATACAGACACTAATTTCTTGAAAATTATTTGAGAATTGAATGAATATTGGTTTAAATACTGCTAAGGCAATAGCAGATTTTTTTCACTAGTTTCAAGAAAATACAATTTTAGTGCTCTGCCATAAATTACTGTACAGAATGAAGTGTGTTTTTTGGACACTTGCATTTAGGACCAGGACAATTAATGCATAATACACACAGGACAAATCCATAGTGCCCATGTGGACATACATGTGTGGACGGTACAGTATGTAACTTGATGCAGTGTTGCTTAGCTAATATTTAGCATGTAGAGTATGTTGCAACTCCTATAGCTAACATGTTGGTTGGGGGAAAGCCTGTGTACTTTGAATCTTTAGTTGAACACAGGCATACACCGCCATCCCCCTTCCTTTACCCTACACACACACACACACACGCCTGCAGTTGTATGTGCAGACATGCCTGTACATTCTTGCCGGTGGAAACTGTGCTGGTTTTCATACTGGAATTCAGTGACTCAGCAGAAGCTAGCAATCTGAGTGCTGTACTGTTGTGTCAGACTGGGACCCCCAGCCACCCCCAGGGGATTCTGCACCATCTGTCACGAATCCCTGTCAGCATGATTAATAGTTATAAATTCTTTGATCTTCTGTCTGTGTCACATAAGGAATTTTGCTAATATGGAAACAAATCCTTTGTAGAAGGTGTCTTCCTGTGATTAACATTACAAATGTTCCTAATTGCATGAAATTCCCATACCAGAGACAGTCTCCAGTCCTACTCAGATGTAGCTAGATAAAAATGTGCTGTGATTTTTAAAGCAGAAATTTCCATCCCCATTTGAATTCACCTAACAGTTAGTGGTAGACCATCACCCCTGTCAAGTTAAGTCTGTATTGTTTTAAGAGGTCATAAACCAAAGGGGTAACACTAACTCAGGGCACCCAGGGATATCTCCTGATTTGTGTACCAATATGGCACTCTGAGCCTTATTCACATGATTGCTTGACTAATGTTTGGCCTCTGTATCATCTTATACTGCTGCACCTGCTCAGTGATCTATTATGCATGTTTGTCTCAGAGGACTGACCACAGCTAGTTCAGCCTAAATAATTCAGCCCTCATTTCCTAATTGTGTTCAAGGCGGGACGATGACGCCACTCTTCAGCAGCGATTAGTCAGACCTGCTCCTGCTTACATCACTGCATCAGTATGCAAGTAGTGCTTGACAGCCTGAAGTGGAGTCACAAGAAATATGCCGGCCATACTAGTGTTCAAGCAGTTATGTAGAGGAATTCACCGAACAAGTGTACTAAGTCTGTATTGGCCCAAATGTTCAGGCCCGAGTTGAGACCTGCCTCTGGTTGTCATGACAACCCAGCTTTGCCCCATGACCCTGTAACGTGACCAGGCTCAGAGTCGTGCTTTCTCTCAGGATATTGCGTGATTGCTGCAGTGGTGGTGATGTCATTGGTCCTCTCCCTTCTCTGCCTGTGCATGTGATCGCCCTGCTCTGATGCTTTCTGTAACCCTCCTGTTTGCATGTGATAAACACGTATCAGGACCGTGTAGAATTAAAAATATTGAAGCAGATATACAGAGGATCTGTAGCTCTGTCAGCCAATCAAAGTTAATAATACGCCCATTATATTAAATTACAGTATTTTAGGATGAAACAGAGCCATGCTTGTATTTTGGTGAAGTACATAAGGTTCCTCCATCTAGTTTGGTCAATTTCTCTTGGGACTGAGACAGAAAAGTACGTATGTTATGGACTCATGTTGCTGTAGCAGGATTATCTGACAACACACTCAGGGGTTAGACTCTCTGCTGCACTGATGACAAAACATCAGTGCAGCGCGTCAAATCCAAGCACTCATTGACTCTGCCCAAACGCATACGCACGCTCCAAACCACAACTAGAAATGCATTCTTGCGATGACACAAACTCAATGGCTCCTATTTCATTGCACACCCTCGCAAAGCAACACACACTCTTCACTCCATCCCTCCTGGCAAAGTAAAGCGCTGAGTGATAATCTGCAGCAGCCAGCTGTGTGTTACATCACTAATAGGCACCCAGCCACAATGTAAAGAGATAAAGCAGCAGAGATGGCCCTGTGTGGGTCAACTTTTCTATTATAATGGATTTGACACTGTAATGTGATGGTGTTGGTTTCCATGCTTCTTGGATTTGCACAATAGACTTTATTCCACCCTGTGTGTTTGAGTGATCACACAGAGCTGAAAACTGAAGACTGAAACTGCCTGTTGTTGACATTGGTGACAGTTTGCCTTTCTATGGCCTCCACAGTTCAACCAGCTGTTTGTTACTCATTTCATTACTTCAGTTGTCCTGAAGTCTTTCTGAGGTTTCAAGGCAACCATCCGAGAACACAGGCAGTCACTGCTCCCATACAGTAAATATGCAGCCAGTTCGCTTAGCTTATTATAAAGACTGCACATATAACCACAGAGAAGGTGCTGGTACGTAGGCTTATCTTTGGATGGAGCCCGACCAGCTGTTTCCCCTATTTCCAGTCTTTATGTAAAGGTGAATGTCTCCTGGTTCCAGCCTCATTTAGTAAACATATATGAGAGGTATTGATCTTCTTAGCTAACACTTTGCAAGGAAACTAATTTGCATATATACCAAAATGTCAAACTAATCCTTAGGGATTACAAAGTCAAGTTGCGGGTAACAGTTTTTGACAGGGCATTGACTAAAAAGAATCCATATCTGTGGTTCTGCTGTAAGAGAGTGAACAGTAAACCTTTACACTGATATCAAATGAGATAAAATTACATGCAGTAACACTAGATTACATGCATGCTTTTTTTCCTTTGAATCTCTCATGCATTGGTGCGCAGTTTGTCAATCCTTCAGAGGAATGGCAGGCTTGGCCACTATTAAAGATAAATTACAAAAATTATTAAATGTTTATAAATTGCATGGCTTTTACTCATTCTGTGGGCAGACCAAAAAAACACAGTGTATTATCTACTGTATCCTCTGGATAAATAACAAAGCTGTTTGATTTTGATGGCTGATGATTAGTGACATGGACTGCTCTGTGGGTTGGGGAGGGATTGGTGGAAAAGCCGAGCGGAGGGATGTTCATGCGTCATGAAACGATAGGAGGAGCCAGGGCGTGGGTTCACATTGATGTGAAATGAAACCCCTCCTCCTGTTGGCTCAGCCCCTCACCTCTGTGTCTTGTCATCTCTGCATTATCACGCAACCTCCCTCCCTCTGTAGTGTCCTATCAAACAGATGGGTTCATCCACATGGCTTTCTGCATCCCTGACTCCGCCCTTTGTCCCCTCTCTCTCTTCCTTTTCTCTCCCTCCCCCCCTTTCGCTCCATCAACCTAATGCACTGTGGCAGCATCGGCTGCTGCATTGGGTCCTGTATGGGAGCCTGAAATAATCTCTCAGCCTGAATTCTCTCTTTCTTGTTTTCACTTTCATCTCCTGTTGTCTCATTCTTCATTCTGTCTTTGTTGTTTTTTTTTCTGTCTTTGTTGTTTTTTTATTCTGTCTTTGCAATAATGTCACTGTCAATTACATTTTCTTGTTTCTGCCATTGAAACCTGTTAGTACATGAAACAAGCGTCTGTTTTGTCAACAGAATTAGTTGGACTGGGACTCAGTTGAGTTCACTACTGACAAAAGCTATTCCAAGTCACATGCCATCTGTGAGAGAAAGTGACAATGAAATGCAACTATTTGCGAAATGAAATGCTCAAGTATTTAAATGTGGATTATGTTGTGTACTGCAATATGTCTTATTGTCATTATTTTTTCTTCCAGTGTGGCAGAGAAGGGAGCTGAGGGCTGCAAAGATCTGATGGAGGCCTTTGCTGCTTGTGTGAAGAGTGCAGCTGAAGGGACGTCATGAGGAGTTGCCCTCCAACCTCCAATGTAAGGGTGTCACATAATCTGGTGTTTCAGTCATGGTCAACAATCACTGCCTGATGTTCTCTCTGCAACTTGCCTTCAAAAAGCCAAATGTGTGGCAGAAACTGAAGTTTTGACATTACAATAGGCATTTATCACAAAACACATTTTGTCATGCAAAGTGCAGGCGTAGATATTAACGTACATGATGGCTGAATTCCATTTAACTGCTTCACTTTCTGCCACAGTCGTGTCTGATTGAGACAATTGCTATTGTTACTATGACAAATCAAAGAGTCTGCTGTGAAAAAACCCTAATCTTAAAGGCTTGGCTCTACCTAATTAAAAGCAAATAAATAAATGAAAAATAAAGTCTGACCCACTTAGTAGTATCTGGCCTCACGGATAGTTTTGGTTTCATTTGTCCAGGTTTTAGATCTTTGTCTCTGGAAAAACTCTGATAGAGAGTAGTTCCCATAAAAACTTGAAAAAAAAAAAAAAATCGTGAAAGGCTATGCTTTCTAAATCCAGGCGTTTCAAAAACTAGTGTCAGTTGCATGTGGCCAAAATGAGCAGTCCCATTTTTTTTTTCTTTTTGTCACACTGTGTCACCTTTGGCACATGGAATAAATTGATTTGTTTTTGCATTTTAAGAGCCTCTGCTATTTTTCTATGCGTTGTTCTGCAATGTATGAAATCAAAACTGTCTCCATGGATATACCACTGCAGTTAAGTTCAAATAGTTTTCTTTTTTCTGTTAATTCTCTAAAATGTATTTGCTGTAGTTAGGTGACAGCTCTGAATGAGAGATATAATGGAACATTTTACTGGATGAACTAAACCATGAGTCTGAATGAGGCCTTAAATAGCATTCCATTCACTTCCTGCCTCCCATCTCACTTCTCTTCCCTCTCTTCCAGGTCCACTGCACTGAGTCCTCCAAGTTCCCAGCATTCCCTTCTGCACAACAGCACTGGACTGAATGATGACAACAACGATGATGATGATGATGACCATGGCGTGTTGATTCGGGCTGAGTTTGGGATCTGGCAGAACCACAGTTTCCTCCCCCTGTCCTTCCCCCTGTTTTAGGCTTATCTGGTGTCCCTCAGTCTTACCGCCATTCCCCTTCTCCCTCTGTGGCTGACATACAGTACTTTGACTTGTAGACAATTCCAGAGAGCCGAGGCTGTAATGTAAATTGTCAACTTGAGTTGAATACTTATAAATGGAAATAAAAGTATCAAATAATTGGTATAAAAATAATTAGTGTTTTTTTTGGCCACATTTGTTTCACCATTTGGTGTGTGGATATCTGTTTTCTTGTAATATGGATGCATGAAGCCTGAACATAGCCATAGTTTCATCTTTTACATCTGAACCACTTCAGTGTTTGGGACTGTAGCTATATTTTATTCTCATGGAAAATGAACCAAATGAAAACAATTCATAATTTTTTGAGCCTTATGTTTGTCTCAATAGTAAGCTTGCTAACTATGTTAGTGAAGTAAATCTATCTTGCAGAGTTTTAAAAGTGCAGTTGAGTTTTTCATTTTGATACATTGTTGAATTATACTATCTATTTAATCATGTTCTCTGAAGGTTGGTGATACCACACTGTTCAGTTGATTTATTATGACCATAGTATTTCATTAGGAGCTGTGAATATATGCGTGAGTGAAATATTCTTTGTAAATCGTTAATAGTCACTGGATACCTCCTCATGACGTTCATTACACAGTATATCATATTGTTTTCATACAATATATATTATATAGTCATGTTTTGTATATTTAGTAAAGCAGGTACAGTAGTATTCAATATTAATTACCATCACATGCTCACATATCTCCCTAACTTTCTGCACATGCAAACAGGGATCAATGCACATTGCAAATCAGTCAGTTTAAATCTGAGTAATGAAGGAAATTCCACAGTGTACAGTGACAGAAACACTGCTGAAAGGTATTCAGCTAAACTGAGTGAGAGGGGATGGGTTACGCACTGAGTGATCAAGAGGGATAGGAAGCCAGTCTGGCCACGCACTCACAAACAGACACCAATACTGTCAGCTGTCTGTTTAGCTATCCTAATCCAGCTCCGGGGGGTAAATTCGGTCTCTTTTTGTCCTCACACCCACACATACCCAGATTAGACTGCCCCCTGCTTTCACTCAGAGCCTCCCTGTCAGAGGTGTGGATTTAAAGACAGTATGTGCCAGGCATTTGTCCACATGCACAGTCCGTCAAACTTATCGGAGTATTGAGGTAATATATTATATGAAAAAGCTGATTCAAACACATTATATCAATGACAGGTTACTGCTCAATAGGCTTTCTCAGTCGTGTCAACATTCAAGCTTGGCCAGTTAAATGTAGAAATATCATCATATGTCTCCATGTAGATAACTGTCATAGAACAGTTTAAACCAAATAGCCAGTAGTGAACACAAGAGGAGCCCCTACACCATCTACTCTACATGAAGTTTTATTGTCAAATGACACACCTGTAATGACCTGCACTAAAGCAAAATGTTACTGGTGTGTGTTAAGGAGCACCTCACAAGACTGTCCCAGTGTGTACATGTGATACTTCGCATGTACACAGCATATGGCGTAGGAAATATGTGCTGTGGTTCCAGGAATCGGTATCAAATATGTGAAAGAACAAACCATGTCCAAAATCCCAACACACACACACACACATGCCAAACACACAAATGCACATGTTCTTGTCAGGACACTTGTCTAAGAACAATTCAACCTTAATCTACAGCCTTATCTTTTACAAGGACCTCTGTTAAAACACAAGAAATGGTAACATCAGCACATGTGTTATCGTTACTGCCATCGGTGATCACACAGACACACTTTGCGGCTAACTGCTGTGTATGGCATGCGTTGTGGTTACATAAACACAAACTGCAATACTTGACGCTAGATATACTCATGTCCAGCCACTCAGAGAGGGGCGTCCAGCTAAATGCCTGAGGAGTCTCCACTGAGGGGAGGAGATACAAGCAATATTTCTGCCTGACTCTGTGAGAGAAGAGCCTAAAGGTCAAGGGTGAGAGCGCAGCAGCGTGTGTCGGTCTGTATCTGTGTAAGAGGCAGGAGTTGGGTAGAAGTTGTTACACAACAAGCAATCAGCAGTCTTATATTAAAGTGGATAAAATTTAAAAAACTTTGTTTTTCTTTTTTCTACAACGATGCAGGATACATATGACAAATACATTCAATGCCATTAGAATTTCAAACATTACATCAAACAATTTGAAAAAATTCAATTTGATTCCAAAATTGTAGCCAGTTTTTTTTCTATAACGTCAAGTTTTTTCTCTACAGCTTACCCTCCAGATAAAATTCCACCTGATTAAGGCAAGACTTGCCAGCTGATTACACTGGGGAACACAATTTTGTTGAGTTAGGTCTGACTAACTAATTTTTAAAAGCGGAATCCAAAATGATCTCAGTTTTGCTACGTGCGGCCACTTGTTATCCTTTGTAAAATACACAAAAGTTAAATAAACATTGGTAAAGCTACATCGTTTCTTTCTATTTCATTGTGGCGTCAATATTTGAAAATGTTGAATTGTTAAGTACAGTATTTTCATATTTTTTTAAGAAATCGGATCCTATAGTTCAAAACTTGACGATAAAAACTGAGACTGGGTTTTGGATTCCGCATCTAAAATTAGTTAAATATATATATATATATACATATTTGCAGTTTCAGCTCTTGCTTAGGGTGGGATCAAAGGTCACTCCCAGTTTCAGGATGCCAAAGGTCCAAGAGGTCACAGTTCAGCTACAGAATAAGCAACTTTACAGTTGCAGTGCACCTTTAACCCTGACATTTAAAAAAAAAGCTCATAATATCACTCTGTGTCCAGGACACTATACAACCCAGTTTGGGGCTGACATTAAACCACTTCTTTTGCAGTTAGTCCCAGCTACTGTAAAGGATTTCTATATGTTTCATGACACTACATGTTAGTCTGTCAAGATTTAAATCATGGATTATGAGCAGGAGGTTAAGCACGCCTGTTGCTGTGGGAGTTTCAACAGTCCCAGCGGGTCTCAATAGATCCTCTCATGGCAGTGCTGTTGTACATAACAAATGCTATGTCTTTTTTCTTCACTAGTCCCTAATACACGCAGACGTGTACTCAGTTAATCATCCATCCGCCTCCTTACCTAGGTACCTGAAACATGGGAAGGGGCTGGAGCCACAATCCCAGCTGACATCAGGCTTAGGAGGTTACACTGTATAGTCAAATCATCAGCAGTGGACGATATCCAAAGACAAACAACTAGTCACACACACATTCACACCTAGGCAATTTAGAGTCAGTTTTGGACTGTAATAAAGTCCATGTTATGGTGTATATGCAACTTACAGAGGAGGCCTGCTAAATCAATGGAACCGAACCATCTTGTATCAGGAGAGGTGACAATGTTACAATAACTGTACCACTGTGCCGCCTTAATGGATCAATGTACAAACCTCAAAAATGGCAGCAGTAAGTCATCAAACAATCCTGCATAAACCTGAATCTTTGGAGCAGCTTACCCATTTGTTAAAGATCAAAAAATACAACCCCCATCATTAAATGAAAAGGAATAATTATCATGTATCTGGTATTGATGGTATATGTCAGCAATGTGAAATACACTGAATTTGACTCAGATATCTAAAAAGTATTCATTAGATTACCACAAAATGTTATACCAAGATTCAGCTATCGCATCAGATGATGAAGCTAATGACTTTGGTGCTAAAATAGAGATAATACAAACTATATCACCTTGTGTGTGTGAAATTAACAGTTTTCTGTGTTGGTGTGTTGTAAATCTAATGCAGTCTGGCTGATAAAGATTTTTTTCCTGAGCAAGGAGAAAGAGACTGTGGGACCTCAGGAAGATCAGTAGAGTACGAGAGTTGATGAAATGTTGTTACACTGTTGCAGCAGTGGTTAGGAAGAAGAGCCATACCACGCACAACAGAAGGCACAGTGGCACCATCCAAAAACGGACAATGCACAAGTATCTATTCACACAACCTTGCACTGAAAACAGACAGACTTAAGACCTAGCACATGATCACCCAGAATTTTGTGTTTCAGAGCCCTTGGCAGCTATTTTGGTCAGATGAGAAACCAAAATTGGCGGTCCAATATGTTTGGCATTGACTATTAGACTATCACTATACCGTATAGTGCCACAGCATGGAGGAGGGAGGAGCTGAGGAGGCTGTATTTAGTATTGACATTTATGTGTTTCTTTTCAGTGTTTTTCTACAGTTTTTTTGTTTTTCTGTCAAACCACCACCTCATATATTGAAGCTTGCTGTATCTAGTGGTACATTTGTTAAAAGGTTTACAATAGATACAGAATTACCAAGCCATTTAACTAAGTGTAATCATCTGTCAGGTCATCACAAAAATGACTAAACTAACTTATACTGAAATGTAAAACTGTCTCCTGAAGTACAGCAAATGAGCTGTGTCTGTTCAGAGAACTGAATGACTGCAGTTTGCATAATTAAATGACTTTTACAGCTGCTGCCAAACTCCTGTAGCCAAGATTGTTTGGCAGAAACAGCTGAATGTAACAATCTTGTTTCATGTTGGCATAGTCAGATTGCGCACTTTCACCAGTTTAATAAACTGAAACCCTAAATCACTAACACATATGTTACCAGTTTGCTAGAGGAAATATTCAGATCATTTACTTCTGTGCAAAAGCACAACTATCACAATTTAAAATTACTCTGTATTAAGTACAAACCTTGCAAACAAAACCGTTTACTGTATAAAGGTACAGTAGAAGCTAAAGTTAGGAGGTTCTTAGCTTTTTGGTTATTGTTTTCATTTTGTTATGTTGCAGCCTCATGCTGTAAATAAAATGATCATTTTTCCTCATCAACTACACTCAGTATACATACAACAAGTTCAAAGTTTTTGCCTTGTCATTATGAGAAGCAACGTTACATAATGTGAACTGTATTACATTATTTGATTGTTATTATTTATGATATGTATCAACCACTTTTGGTAGTACAATTAAGTAGTCTAGTCCAGTGCCAAGGCAAACTGCTGCCACCCAAAGGTCAAAGGTTAAATCTATGGGCTCACATGCTTAATGGGGTAGAAAACACCTCTAAACATATTTATATATGTATATTTATACTTTAGTTTTTAAGAACATACACCATATAGACATACAATTATATCTGTCAGTTCAATTATTCAACAACCATCTCTTTGATGTAGAAATAATAATTCACAGATGTCTGAGACATCACAAGCAAAAACACTGAATCACTGTTGAATCATGTTTCAAAACTTTAGTCTGAAATGCACTGTTATTTGCAAAGTTGGAACACTTTTCAGACATATTCCTTTAATTCCTATTTACACATCAGTAATCACCTTTGACCAGGTGCAATGATTACATAATCGAGTCCCAGTTACCAATTTTGTTTTAAAGATATACCACCATCAAGAATAAATCACATTGTCACAATCATTTCATGAGAAGAAAAATTACATTTTATACATACATTTTTTATTCCAACTTTAAATAAGTGGTACATAAACTATAAAATAAAATGTAGAGGACAAAGATTTAATTATTTTCTTTTAATAAGACTAAATTAAAAGTCCAGGTCAGTGTATTAAGAGCACGAATAATAACACATCTAAATGAGAAAGACTGAATCCAGACAGACTAAGATAGAGTGAGGAACAGTTTTGAGAGTACAACATTTGAATTAGTCCGGTCAACCCCATAATCACACCTTACTGTACTCTAACATGTGAAAAGGTGCAGTGTATTACTGGCCCTGTGATGTTTAGCTGAGTATGTCTCATTAGCTGTCTTTGAAAGAGAACAGATTCAACAGTTATATGGCAGAAGCTGTGAATGAAATATATTTACAGCAGCATAACAGAAAGCAATTCATCGCAGGGTTTTGAGACAAGAAGCTACTACAGCTTTTACTTGAGTCAATGGAAAAGAGGTTATTGTTCTTGTAAACAGTATGTTTAGATATTTCATTAATACATACAGAAACACCAAAATTACAGGACGTGGATGGAAGTTTTAAACTGTAATATGAGAAACATCTGAGACAAAAGCAGTCATATCTTATGACTTTTCAATCATTTTAGTCATTCTTGTTGAACACCAGCTATCACACAAAGACAGACCCACATGCATGGACACATACATACCACACGCAGTTCATTAGATAATCTGAGTTACATCAACCTGACTGCATCAAGAGATTACAGATTAAAAAGGATTAAGATTTAGAGTCAACGCCATGCAGATATCACATTGTGAACCTTAATCACAGCATACAGTGATGCAGCAATCTGTCTCAGTTTAGCTCTGGGCACATTATGACCCGCCCGAGGTCAGTGGTGTTGTAGCTTTTCATCAATTGTTTTTATGGCCTTATTTTTTTATTGAAGAAATGAAGCACATGAAAAGAAACCCTCAGAAAAAAAAAAAAAAAATCCTTCCAAGGTATTCCCATGCCACTGATATAACTTTGGACAACTTCAGGCAACAGGTAACATCTATTATATCTAACCAACCCCAACATCCAAATCAACATGCCATAGATAGCTAATTTCAGATGCAGAAACAAGAACAATAAGTATATACTGATCAGTTTATAACATTAAAACCATCGATGGATGAAATCACGATCACCCAAGAACAGACAGTGTTCTAATAAAGCGCACACCCACCCAAACATTACATGGCACCAAGCACACCCTGTGGCAACAACACTCCCCAATGGCAGGGGCTCGCACCTATCAGAACAGTGCTCCCACCACACCACACAAAACTCTCAGAAATGTCTGAGGAATATGATAAGAGCTATCTACCCAAACTGACCCAGCATCTGCGGGGCTGGGCTGGTTATAGGTCGATCCATGGAGGCCCCACAACCCACAGGATACTGGATCAGATTAGATCTGTAAATTTAGGTGGGTGGTATGTGTCAGCAATATCTAGATGAAATGTCAGGACCCATGCTCTTGTAGCAGTAACGAGATGATCATGTTATTCGTACTTCCACCCGTCAGTGGTTTTGTTGCTGTATATATATACAGAATGCACAATATACAGTATAACTAGTGGATGGCAGTGTTTAAACTGAGCTATCTCTTCATATTACTGATCTTGTAAACATAAGTCATAACATATAAGACAACATAACTTCCAATCAGTTAACCAAGATAGTTCTGTTATGGACCCTATCAAAGTGTCATATGGTCTTAAAGTGAAAAGAGCACAATCATTTTTCCTCTCACAAATGAAACATTGAATCATGGTTGCACTGCACACCCTCGCCTCATCACTCAAGACAATCAGTGGTTTTACTGTCACAGCCTTTACTTGGTCTGCATGACCTGTAGCCTATGGGTGAATAATGTTGGCAAACTTTTAGATAGCTATCATACCAGATACTGAATAGACACACCGACTTTATGACTGCTCTCTACTAAAGGCTAATGATACGCTATTTAACAAAGGTTACATAGTCTCACCTTAACATATTTGTTAGTTGTTACAGAACTGGTGTGAGGTTTGGAGCACTTGAGACTCAATGCAGAAGATCCTAATAAAACAAAACAAAATGATCAGTCTATTTGTGTTGAAATTCAGGAGGTCATTTGTTAAAAATCGACTTTTAAAACATCTAGAAGTTGGAAAATTTAACCCATTTGTGTCCTTTGAATGATCATCAAGTCATGCACTTGTTAAGCATTGCTTAAGCAAGCATGCTTTATACCCTTATTAGTAATTCTTAATAATTATTGGTATCATGACATGATCATTTGTGGAGGATAAATACAATGGTAGACAAAACGCAGCACAACTCTTTGTATCATTCATAGTTTTACCAATATTTCAGTGTCATTCTACATGTAAGCTCTTTTAATATCCGTATATTAATTCCTGGTTGTTACTGACGCTAACCTGAATGCCAGTCGAGGGATCTCGCCAGGTCTCGTTGTTGCAGCCAATCACACAATGGAACTTTAGCGAAAAGGGCGGGGGCGAGGGAGGGGAGGAGGGAGGGGTGCTGAACCCGGATGCTGATGTTGACCATTGAAGAGAATCAGGAGGAGAGTGATGGGGAATAGCAGAAACGTATGGAGTGGAGATGATGGGCAATTTGTGATGTGGCAACTTCTGACGACCTGAGATCATTGTCCTTGAGGCGAAGTTTTTTTTTCTTCTTCTTTTCTGTGTTCTTTTTAAGTTGTTGTTATCAGGAGCTCAGCAGCCTGGCGCTGGCCAGGAGGAGATGGGGTGGTGATATCATGAGCAGAGCTGACCAGGGGCAGAGAGAAAGAGAGACAGAGGAAGAGAGAGTGAGGGAGAGGAGGAGAAAGAGGGAGCAGGGAGGAAAGGGAGCACGCCACCAAGCCAGCTGAGGATGCTTGTTGTTTCTAGAAACCGGATTAATCACCGGGCCGAGCGCTGATCTCCTCCCGCACACACCGAGCGCACCTCTCCCCCGCCCTCTGCCGCAGCTGTCCTGACCGAGGCGCGTTTCGCCTGTCAGCCCAACCAGTTGTTTGCCTTTTGATGCTCTCCTCTTCCTCTATTTCCTGATGCAGGCCGGGGAGGTGAGCAAAGTGTGCACCTGATATTGAAACCTACCTCTTGTTGATGCTGGGTTGCGATAGATTATTACTGACACGCACCTGCACAGAAAGGCAGATCCTGACCAAACGAAATTCCGGCTTATGAAAAAAAACAAGGGAAATGTATGAGTTGGGAGAATTAAGGAAACATTTTTGGACGGTAGCAGTATGAGAGGTCCTTATATCAGACCAGAATGGATTCAATCAGGCATTCTGACTTGGGATATTTGAGACTCTGCTCTTAAGCAGAAATCAATCCGTGGTAAATGTAGCCTTCCTGTCCAGGTCTGAAGGAGAATTTTCTTTTCTGCCCACTTTGGCCAGCTGCATGTTTGCGCATAGGATCAATCAGCTTTAAACTACTGTTGTTTGGTAACAGGGTGGCTTGATGTGGTACAATTGTGGGATAACCCCCATCACTGGCACCGGCCAAACCTCATGCTCCTCTTCTAATCTTTTCTACATTTCTGAATGATGCTGCCAGTAAAAGAGGCACGAGCCGATTCTGGAAAATACTTATTCTAGGCCTTATAGCAACGGACCAGAAACCGCATGACAAACAAGTGCATGGGAGGCTCAGGGCCTGGCTTTAGATCACGACCAGTCCCGCACCTCCCTTCCGCCGTACAGCTGCTCAGATGGGGTGTTACGGCATGCACGGAGCAGGACCGAGCGCTATCTGATCTGCCTTATATCAGGAATAGAATTTCATCTCGGGAAGGATGAGCAGCAAGGAGCTGATTTAGGCTAGTCCAGCTAAAAGTGCCGTAATGGTATGGTGCTGAGAAGACCTCGAAGGGACAGACACAGGTAGGAACCCTAGATTGGCCCCATGCAAGTCAAATAGGACGTCTGGTGAGGTGCATCAGCGATCCTAGGGTGTTACACCCTGATTCATAATCACTGAAATTCCCGTGAAAGTCAGAGCTCATGGTTTAACCGCCTTCCCAGGCGTCCTCATCTTCAGTGGTTTTATTCTGCTGTAACCTTCTTAAAGAGTCTCCTGAAATTATAGGGATTTTGTATAAGTGGAGGAGAGGACATCACAGCAGGCTCTCAACAAATATTCCTATCAGTCTTTTTCTTTGAGCTTTCAGCCATTGGGTGTTTGTGACAATGTCAGTAAAGCCTTTTTATTTATGACATCCCTTCCTTCCAGTCACACTGCATGATGATTTCTATACTATTTGCCTCTGCCTCTGGGCAGGACTGGTGGTTGGGGTGTCCAATGTATAACAGGGCAGAAGGTGGCTATTAAGATTGTCAACAGAGAGAAACCTCCTAATCAGTCCTAATGAAGGTCCAGCATCACACTTGATTTACCTATTCATGCATCTTTCTATCATCTATTTGCGTGTTGTATCTACTGTGTCCGTGACTGTAATTATGGCGGCCAAAGCTCAAATCATGTAAGCTCGCACTTTCCAACCTACAGAAGTTATTAGAGTTCGCTTTGTCAAGAAAGCCCACAGTGTGTTGTAACTTGAGCCGCGAGGTAAGTAATTGCTTCTGTATGTTGAATATCAGAGATGATTCAATCTCAACGTTCTGATGAAAGCTACTGCAGCTGAAACAATGGCTGAAGTGGTAAATTGGCGCTTTAGCTTTTTTGGTTTCTAATGTGGCTACCATTGAAACCGCAGTCTGCTTTTTAAAATGCAGTGTTGCAGGGATAAAGGCGTGCTGTGGCATCTTATGTTTTAGTACATACAACATCTCAGTATTGTCCAGTCTCATCAAAACCCAAATGAGTTTGTGTGGGTAGCTTAAACCACAGATAAATCCTTTAGGTTTTTCTTTGACCAGATAATAGATAAAGTAAGGCGTTAAATATCTAGCTTCCTGCACATATGCCACTGGTCTCCTTGCTTCATAGAAAATTTATTTGTACTGCTTTGGAATTTTTCCATTACCCACAGCCAGCTTATATTTACGCTTAACCACAAGGAACTGAACTAGCGTAGCTTTTTAATGTTGGGACCCAAATGGCTCTGCATTATTTTATTTATTTGTATTTTGTTACATGATGTAGATATATTAGTACAAATATAATAAATCAGATAAATGTATATCTGTCATAACTTTAAACCAGCACATTTGTTTTTTTTTTTTATTGTTTTTTGGTTTCCTATTGTTTATTGTTGTTTTTGTTTTGTTTTTGGCCACTTAGTAATAACAAACTTGAATACTAGCGTGAATGTCACCTTTTGATAATATACAATTCAATTTGGTGTTGGTCTTTGCTTGTTGCTACAGTTGCCCATACACTGCCACATAAAGCAACATTAGCATTCATTTGAGATGGTTTTCTGGCCACCTAGAAAATTTCAGGCTATTATCTATCCCCTTAAGAAAAGATCACCAGATAGTCGCTAACTTTGCTCATCCGATATTTGATGCCAGGCAGGTGCTACACTGGCTATCACCGAAATCACTTGGAAACCATGTTGACGTGAGTGGTGATACTGAGGAAGCTGGTAAAGTTGTAGGTAGTGAAACCAAAAGAAGCCCAATTTGCAGCAAGGGGTCATGAGCGCGATAATTTACAGGTACAATTCTATCTGGTTTATTATGTTTTATATAAATATGATTGCTTGTTTCACCGAAGTTAACTCTAAAACTGACAACACCATCTGGCTCGCTCCACATTTTATCATCTAACTCTGCCTTCATGCTTCCTCCCTCTCTCTGTCTTACTTCACATTTACCTTACTCCTCCTTCTTACATTTCCATTTCCATAATTTTAACCACTGTGCTCCCCTTCTCTCCCTCTCTTAACCTCTCTCCACATCTCCTCCTCCCTCTGTTCATCCAGAGAGAAATAGCTATTCTTATCCATTAGAGCACCTCATGCTCTGGAAGCTGTGCTGATGTCTGCAGAGTAGTCAACAGTCACCTGTGAGTATCTCTTTATCTTTCTCCTCTGCCTTTTTTCGTCTTCCTTTCTGCCTGGACTGCCAGAGCAGAAACAACCTTGAATGAAAGGGAAAAAGGTCCAGTACAAAACTGAGATAAATAATATGACATTAAAGATATACAAGGTTATGAGGTGTGTTTAAGTGTGTCTGTTTATAGATACAGTGTCGGTGACTTATGTGAGCATGAATGTGAGAATATGCATGCTATGTGAAAAATAGCAGGGTTTTTTTTTTTTCTGTTACCGTGATCTGTGCCTCTCACCTGTTTTTGTCTGTCTGACCTCTGTCCTTCTGTCTTTCAGCTACCTGGTGTTAGAGCATGTCTGGTGGAGGTTATTTGACTACCTGGTGAAGAAGGGCAGGCTGACTCCCCAAGGAGGCCAGGAAAGTTCGGACAAATCATCTCCGCCTCGACTTCTGCCAGTCACCCATATGGTCTGTGAGAAAGCTATAGGACACTTTCCCTCTCTGTAGATCCCTGTAGATCTCTGCTACCATTTAATAATGGTTCACATCAGTGTTCATATTGAGTAGAGCAAAGAGTTTAGTCAGTCACACTAAGACTTTTGAAAGCTTCAGTTACTTTAAGTACAGAGGCACCAATACAGCTAAAATATCCATAACAAGTAAAAGCTCTGTACTAAAATCCAAGGCAACAGTACAGTTGTATTATCAACATATTTTACAGTCAAAAGTAATGTCCATTGTAAAAATATTGGATAATTTTACATATTTTTGACTTGAATATTACTGTTTAAATTTCAACTAATAGACATTCATATGTGACAAGGGGTCCAGACTAGACAGTTTATTAAACAAAACCAAAGAGGTTCTAACCACTTTTGTTTAATCTTAATAATGCATTACATCATTAGCAAGTCTTATTTTATTTAATGTAAAATCTACAAGTACAATATTTCAAAATGTAGTAGTAGAAGTAGTAGTTATAAATACCTTAAAACTGTACTAAAGTACAACATTTGAGCACAGTAATATAACTACTTTCCACCCATGGGTTTAGTATAATTTTATGTATATTGAAAGAGGTTAACCCAATATCCAAGGTTGTCTGTTTGGGCTTATAAAATTCTTTTTACCCTGAAGGAGTTACATGCTGTTCATTCACTGTTCATCAGTAATCATATAAACATTGGAAAATGAAATTATCACCAGCTGAATTATAGTTCCAAAAAAGTAAACATTTTCAGATCAGAGTTTCCTATTAATTGCATGATTCTGCAGTATTTAACCAAGTTCTCGCTAGAACCACGGCTAATAATGGCTGTTTCCTGTTCAATATCACTATGCTTTTAATAAACAATACATGTCCATTTTGGTATGAATGTTTGTCAACCAGATGTACCTAAATAATAAATAAGCTTAGTTTAGCTTTACGCGGTTTATGGTCTGGAAAAAGTCTTAAATACTTTCACTGAGCATGTTTGCATGTGTGTGTAAACATGAGACCTGAAGTTGGGAGAATCTTCTCCCGGACGCAAGAATAACATCAGGATAGCTGACTTTGGCATGGCCTCGCCATAAAGCCTGTATGTTTGGAAACCACAGCTGCAGAGTACAAGGTTCAGTGGTCTTTGGCTGAAACTGCTCTATCTATGCATACGGTACATTGTGTAGAACATTAGGAACATCCTCAAATGTCCTATTGTGCCTTTTCACATAATCAATGGCTTTGTTCATGAGAAGCTTAACATTTTAAAACCTGCCTGCCCATCAGCAGGAACATGGATTTGGAAATGATAAAATTAGTAAGTGGGATTGTAGCACTCACCTGGATTCACCCATCAGTCTACCCATGGATAAAAGTGCAGGCCCTCTTGTTTTGTACATCGAGGATAAGGCCTTTACATAAATTGTGCCTATACACACATGAATCTTTGAAGCCTTATATCTGTGTGTGTATGTTAGTATCAGGTTAAATCATTTAATTTTCCTCCCTCCTTTTTGTATAGACTCTCTACATTATGCTTGCCCAGAGGTCATCAGGTGAGTTACTTCTCATCTGTGTGTGTGTGTGTGTGTGTGTGTTTGCATTCTAATGCTACCTGTCCTTGTACTTACAAAATCAGGGAGAAGTGGCGATGGTCGTAGGCAGATGTTTGAGTTGTGGAGTCATCCTTGTTTTCTTGTGGTAAGAAATATTGTTTTATTCTGTTCTATTTCTGTATTAGTTGTTGTCTTTTTTCTTTTCATTTTGATTCCATTCATGTCATGAACATGCGTAACTCACACATGACCTCACACTTGATTGACAGGTGTTAGCAGTAATATGCCAATAAGTGTAATAATGCACCGCACAAAACAGGGCAGCAAGGATTGTTTGTGCACTTGGATGCAAAACACATTCATGAAATTTTAAACAGAGACACCGCATAGCTATAGAATATACAAAAATATAGGTATCTTTGTCAAAAGAAAAACTGGCGGGTTAACTTTTAAAGGAATAGTTTGACAAAGGAAATAAAATTGCCTACCAGCAAAAGCGCACTTAACACTTAACGTCTTTGAAGAAGATTGATTGTCAAGATATAACTTGTTCATTTGTGTTTAAAGTGCTGGTCGGTGGATTGTGTTATCTTGACGGTTTTCAGCTAGGTGTTGCCCTTTGTTTTAGTCTTATGTTAAGCTGTTTGCCACCTGCAAGACGAAAGGACCAGAGTGTAGGATTAGTGGCATCTATAGTGGTGAGAATTCAGATTATGCACTAACTGAAACCTGTCCTCATCCCTCTTTATAAAGGAGTGTAAGAGAGTCTACGGTGGCTGTCAGGTGACAAGATAACTACTACACTTTGACTAGTCTGTCAAGTGAAGTTGTAGTTTACTTTAGAGCTGTATTTAGATATGTTAGCCCTTGTTAGCCCAAAAATTAGGTAACAGCTGACACGTACTCTCTACTTTCATTCTCTCCGCTCAGATACTACATAGAAATGTGGAAAGGGGTGTTCAGCCTCTATTTAGGCTACTGTAAATGTTTCTACGAAAGAGGACCCACTCTCTTTGAAAACCCAAAGACATTATTACAGTATACTATATTCCCATTACTGCAAATAGATCCCCATACATGCTATGCATCATCCACACTGGTTGAATTGCCCCTAACTATATTGGATGAGAGGTTTTATTGAACACAGAAAATGTATGCATAAGCAGTCCCACTCATTTCCATCTCTCATTATTTCTTCCCAGCCCTCCATCTTTCCTTGTCACCACAGGTGCCTTGCCCTTGACTCCACAACCTGCAGTAGCTTTAGAGAAAGTGAAGAGCTGGCGCCCACATGCCCCACTTTATACCTCCTGACGCCAAGCTTTGCTTTGGCGGAATGATAGAAGCCAACCCCACAAGAGAGACTCACACGTGTGAGGAGGGGAAGATCATGTGAAGGGAGGAGTTAGAGGGTGAGGGAGAGTGAAAACAGTAGCTACTGCTGTTGCACTTTGAATGTCATGCCTCATTTTGTCAGCCACACCTCATTTCAGAACACTGGCTGTAGTGATAGTGATTGTTATTTAACCCAGCAAAAGTCTTTGAAAAGCCAAGATCACCCAGCCAAAGCATACCTGGAATCAAAGAGGGCAATTTTTCTGGTGGAATGTTTCACTGTCATCGAATATTAGAGCTCCAATTGTTTAAGCCAATGAGATTCATGTCCTACAATTAGTGTCAATATACCACACTTTGATGATATAAAATATACAGTCATGGAGGACACCAAAATCAATGTCATCAAAAATTTTAATGTTCTTTAATGTCAACATGTCAGTAACTGTGAGAAGTACTATGACTCAGCAAGCACTAAACACCAAAGTCTATTTATTGCATATGTATGTTTAAAATCACAGAGGGCACAGAAAGCAGCCATATATCCATAATTGTATATGATAAACCACCATTTGCTAAACACCATCCACTGAGGCAATCATATATAGCAGCAGGTCAAACTTGACCTTCCGCGATGAAGTGGTACATAGCTATAGTACTGAACTGTTATATAAAGTTTAGTTATCTCTTTTTCACCTTTACAAAACTAAAACACAAGAGAAAATATGTAATAAATAGAGTAAACAGAGAGTTTATCTAAGCAAAGTAGCTGTAAATGTTAGCATGTCCACAGAAACAAGCATTTACTTATAATAAAAACTCTTGAAGAACACATTAGCCTGTGTGTTACAGAGATTTAAAAGCCCAGTTCACATTAGCGTGTGTCATGTCTGTTTCAGTCTACACCCCTGAATAGTGTTTCACCGTGCTGCTTCCTGTGGCACTGGGTTTGGACATTAGCAGCTCTCACTGCTCTTTATTGATTTCAGGAAGCTTTTCACCCAGCAACCCCAACCAACTTTGCCCAAGATAGCATTATGTCTACATTATATTTAACATCCAAGTTTTCTCTGTATTGTTAAAAGTGAAAAATATACTCTTTGAATAGTATAGCAAGTATATAAGCCAAGCAGTCACATGTTGGTTGGTTGCCATCTAGAAATGAGAGTTTTGGCATTTGTAGCCCGTTTTGAAAGAAGTACAATTGTTTGCAAATTATAGAGAATTCTGAGAGGTAAATGTGCCTTTTGTTGTCACTGGAAATCTGTAGCGGAGAGGCGAGTGCAGCAGGAATTTATAAGGTGATGCCGTCAATCGCTGCTCACAGTGCACCATACATCAGTTTCCCATAGCACATGAAGCATGGCTTTGTTTCAAGGTGTGACAGAGATAAACCCTGACATAAGACCAAGCAGAGGGAGGACAAAGGAAAAAGAAAAATGTGAAAAATGCATGAAAAGGGCGATGGGCTTAAAGGCAGGTATGGGGTCAGCCGTGTGACAGTCTCTGCCTGAGCTTCTATCATTTCTGTGCTCATGCATGGAAACAAAGATGTAAGGAGGATGAAAGATAAGGATCTATACCCAGGTACCACATGAATGTATGGATCAAGTTGCCTATCAGTGGCTAAAAGACAGGTGGAAAATTGAGGTGACTGATACTTTTCACCCAAATGCTAACTTTCCATACTGAAAGCAGGGCTTGTGAAGAGACTGAGTTCAGAGAGAGATAGAGGGGAGGGTGTATGAATGAATAAATGAATGACTGAATGAAAGGACTAAAGAAATTCCACGTATCTGATTTATAAAAGGGAAGCCAAAAGCATGTGTGAAATTAATTCATGCTTATGAGGCAGAAGGGACAGAGACAAGGTGATGATACAGCACAGCAGGAAGAGAAGAAAGAAAAGTCTGTCAGTTAGTCATCAGTCACTAAAACAGAGTAGATTTAATCAAAGCTGTGGGTTTTGTCTGATGAGTTGTTGATGGAGTCTGAAACCAGGGTTTATCTGTTCTCTCTGTCTCTGCTCATCTGTTATTTGCCTCCATGACCCATCATGTAGAAGACAGATTTCAGTACATTCAGCAGCAAGGAGAACATTAGAATGAAATCAGACATCTTCAGTTTGCCTTTTGGATCATAGTCTTATCAGAAACAGGAATTTTGGAGTGTCTCCTGTGCAGCATACAGTGCTGACAAACGTAGAGCCTTGACACATGCAGCTGCAAGCTAGTTTTCCCATGTACATGTAGCCTCCACTTCACTGCAGAACTGGGTAGTTGCTTCATTATCTACCCCAAGAGATACTGTGCTGTGATGCTACACACACTGCACGCAGTCCTAATGCAGGGAGCGGACTTCTAGAGAGTATGTAATGCACAAGGGGAATTAGGACTTCGTAGGAAAACGAAATGTTAGAAAAGAAAACAACACAGTGTGGTTCCAGAGGCTGTACTCACACCAATGCTTTGAGGCAAAGGGTTGGTCAAGTTGCATGTGACCATGCTCACAGTGACATTGGTACATGCTGATGTGAAGCAGGTATTATGAATACCATGTTCACCATCTGGTCGGGGCAACATTTGTGAATTAGCATGTAAAACAGGTGAGGTGAAAGGAGTGTAACAATTATTAAAGGTATTTGGTCATAAACCCAGTGCATTGGAGTGTCAAAACCTCTAATAAACCTTATCACAGGCTTGAAATTCATTTGTTACTTTTCACTGGGGAAAAAGAGTGCCAGCATTTAGCATTATGTGTGCAGGTTGTAATGCTAACTCGCTTATCTTTAGCCCTCCATTGAAAAAATATGTTTGAGCCAGGACTGCTTCACACTGAACTCAGTGTTCACTTGTATAGCGGTGTCTAGTTGTAGAGGCTACATCTTTGTTGATGCATCATTGCAGAGTTGAAACTGGGGAGTATATGTTTTGAGATCAAGCAGTGCATTAATGTCTTGTCATTTTTTTTGATTGCAGCTTAGAAGTAATACAGAAAACACGCTTGTGTTCAGTCATTTTTATTACTTTTTCTTACTTTGTCTGTATTGTTCCTTTCACCCCAACAACATGCGGCTTGTTATATTTCATATTTTATGCCAAAATGATCCAGCGCCACCTGCTACTGATAGTTCCAGCAAGAGGTAAAAATCTTTATTTCCTTGTTAATTTGAAACAAGTGGTCCCCTGTTATAACAAACCCTACTAATTAAATATTACAGTAATCCTAATATATAAGCTATAATACTTGATATTTTGAAAATACTGTACAGAAGTTACACAGCAGTAACTCAGGCTACCTGATCCATCTCTGTTACACCCATGAAGAAAGCCTTATGTGTTACTTGCCAAACCAACATCACCGTTATTCTTCCTTGCTGGGAATTTCACTTAACTGTGTGGCTATTAAAGCTCTGTGTTGGATCACATTGCCCAAATGCTTGATGTAAACTTTGAGATGCCCACCCAATCACACATACTTACTAAATACACTAACGTTCTCCTCTCAGGGGTGGTCGAATGGAGCCTTGCCCAGAGCAGCCGCCTCCCTCATGGTGCTCAGATCCGTCCAATAGAGCTGGACCCCTGACGTGGTTGGAAAGTATGTACTCTTTAGGGTGCTTCAGTAGACTGTCAAACTCACACAGTACCATGAGGAGATAAATATAACCCATCAAACCTTTTCCTCTGAATGTTGATAAGAAAATAAGCATTAGAAAGCAAATGAACGTATGATTGGCAAACCCGATATAGATTTCAAACAATATCACCACTGACCTGACTGCTGAGTTTTATATGGACAAACATGCATGTCAAGCTTCACCATACAGCAGGTAGTTTCCATGTGTCAGCATGCTAGAAAAAACTATGACATAATTGTAAAAAGTATTTAATCTATTTTCTCTCATTTTTTTGTCTGTCTTGCTGTGGCCAGTCAATTACTATCTGAAACAACAAGAGCAACAATATCAACAATGCCTCTTTTATTACTCCCTCTCTTTCCACCCATCCCTTAGCTGTGACTCACCATTCACAATGCAACAGCAGTTGTAGTAACGTCTTGTTCAACAATACAAGCTAGCAGATGTGAAGCATCTAGATTAAGGCTGCACTGATAAATGTTTTTATATTATCAAATGACCGTGTAATGTGAAAGATATTGCTCGTAGTGATGAACCCACAGAGATTTTACGCCCAACTCTGTAGTTCCTCTCTGCTTCTATGAAGAGTTTTAGCATCTCTCAGCTTATTATTTTGGTTTTTCAGCACGCAGCTTTACTGTTTTGACTGTGCCTCACCACTTTCATCAACCCCTTCACCAGCTGCGGCAGGCAGCTGTTTTCTCTTTAATCCCATCCCACTGTATGTTACCTGCCCAGCACCAAGCATCAGACAGACAAGTCTCATTCTTGTCCAGTTTACAAACATGAGTGGACATCTTGTCCTGCACCATAGCTTGTTGTTGAACAAGCCAACAAAGAAAGATTCACCAGGGAGGAGTGCACTGCTAACATCACTTTGAAGGCTAGTTAGCTAATTAGCTGCTCAGCTGCAGCACATTAAACAGCATGTTAACTTATCTGCAAATGTCACTTGGGTCTGGTTAGATGCTCATTACTCTTTAGAATAACTGCTAACAACAAACAGTCTGACCATGGCTTGTAGTTACAGCACAAGTTTGTTTGCTTTGTCAGTTACCTACAGTATAACACTGTCAGTCAAACACTACTCCTGCTGGCTAAGACGGAAAGGAGCATTTGTGATATTTACCAGACATACAGTAATTGTCAGGAGACTTGAGGCAACCTGAAAAGCCTCTTTTTCGTGCCTTCAAAACTTGATTGATTTTTGTGTCTCTCTGCATCTCTTTGTGCAGGGAGAACCAGGAGAAGATGATCTACTACCTCCTGTTGGATAGGAAGGAGCGATACCCCAGCTGTGAGGATGAGGATCTGCCACCCAGAAATGACATTGGTGGGAGCAGACAAAAGCTTTATTATGAAAACAAATGTCAGCTTTGCTTTGAACTGTGCTTTTACAATTTAACATTTCACCAAAAATTCTTGAAAACATTTTTAAGATGTAAAAATTTTTCCTTTTCCCATTTTCCATTCTTTTTTTAAACTAATATTTCTCTCTTCCAAGACCCACCCAGGAAGCGCGTGGACTCGCCCATGTTGACGCGTCATGGCCGCTGTCGTCCAGAGAGGAAAAGCCTGGAAGTCCTCAGTGTCACAGAACAGGGGTCTCCCACCCCACCTCGCAGGGCCCTGGACACTAATGCACACAGCCAGAGGTATGAACCAACACTGATGTATCATGACATTGTTAAGCTCACTGAAATTGTTGACAGTAGCCAAATTGACATCATGATTACACATGAGACTAATTATCTGAATCTTAAGATTAGAAATTAACAAACCATCTTTTGATTGTTGCACCTCCATTCACCTTTATGGCTCTTGTTGCTTGTCGCTGTCTCCGAAAGGTCTCGTTCAGTCAGTGGAGCGTCCACAGGTCTGTCCTCCAGTCCTGTCATCAGTCCCAGGGTGAGAACTTTGTTCTTCTCTATTTTACACTGCTTTGTTCAACTGTACTTCACTACATTATGATTCCAAACTCAGAGCTCTTCTTTCCTCTACTCTGGTCTTCTTTAAATTCATTTACCTGCGTGCACCACAGTGAAGGAAGCATTTCAGTCACATTCAGTCACGTAAGAACTAACTGTTGTATTAATGGCATATTTAATGTGATCATGGATACTTTTATAACACTGATGATTAAGAACTATTTGTTGCCGCTGACCTTGCTGCATCATGTTACATTACATTAACTCATTTGCCAAACCCTTTTATCCAAAGTGTCCTTACAACACTAAGGGATAACACTAAAGTTTCAGTGTAGGAAGTAAGTACCAAGTACTAAATCTGTAAGGCAGAGTGCATGGAAATAAATTAAAGAAATGCACCATAAGTTTATAGTAAGTGCTAATGCTGATGTTAGGGTGTTAAAGTGTCAAGAGAGGAGGTGATCTTGGAAGAGATGGGGATGCCCCTGTTCTGATAGCACGTGGTAGCTCGTTCCACCATCGGGGAACCACAAACGAGAATACCTTGTGTGCAGGGATGGCAGTGCCAGATGACTATCCTTGGAGGAATGTAGTGGCTGTATGAGTTCAAGTGGATAGATGCAGGCCCAGAAGTCGCTTTGTAGCCAAGCATTAGTGACGTGAATTTGTTTTGGGTGACCATGAGCAGGCAGTGGAGGCCAGTGAGCAGCAGAATGACATGTGCCCTTTTAGGCTGATCAGAGACCAGACGTACTTCCACATTTTGGACCATTAGAGGTGTGAGATAACTATGGCTTGTACTAAGAGTTGGGTGGCATACTGACACAGGTAAGCTCTGATTTTTCTGATGTTGTATAGTGCGAAGTGGCATGACCGGGAGACAGATGCATCATGGTCAGAGAAGGATAGCTGGTCATCAAACATGAAAGCCAGGTTTCTCGCAACCTTGGTTGGGGTGAGAGATGAATAGGTGGTTTTGATATCGTGATGGAGAGATTGATTGGCTGAGATGACTATGAGTTTAGCTGAAGGTGGTATTCCTTCAGTCACATGGATATTTCTGAGAGACGAGCCAAGATCTGTGCTAAGACCATGGGGTCATCTGGCAGGAATGACCGGTAAGGTTGGATGCCGTCTATGTAGCAGTGATGTGAGAAGCCATGCTAGCTAATAATTGGACCCAAAGACATGGTGTATTTTGCAAAAAGAAGGGGCCTCTGTACTAATCCTTGGGGTGGGAATGGGATGTTTGCCCTTGCAATGACCAACTGAAGGAGTGCCCAGTGAGATAGGATTCAAACCAAGAAGGTGCTTTGCCTGAGATGCCCATATTTGGCAGGACAGATAGCAGGATGCAGTGGTTCACTGTGTCTAAAGCTTATGATAGGTCCAGCAAGATAAGAACCGAGGACTTAGCTGCAGCTCAGGCTGCCCTTAGGGTTTCTGTCATAGACACAGCTGTTTCAGTGGAGTGGCTGCTCTTAAAGCCAGACTGATGTGGATCAATGAGGGCATTCTGTGAGAAGATTTCTTAGTCATGTATCCATAACTACAATAAAGTAGGGTTGGGCCATTTTCTCCAAAGACTCCAAAGCAAATGAAAATTTTAATGGCCTACACACCTGCACTACAGTTAACCTTCCATATGTCACAAGAGGTTTTGATGCTGATGATGCCTGCTTCCTCATGATAATCTGACCCATTTTAATCCCCCTGTGACACAGCGATTCTGTCCCAGTCTTAGAAATGTGATGTTCTGTACTTAAGGTCTCATAATCTGACAAAATGATTACACTTGTGAGAGTGGGGGATTAGCACAAAAGGCTGAATTATTGTGCACATTCTTCTCTGTTCATTCAATTTTAGCATCTGTCGATTAAAACTACATCAAATATTAACTTTTCAGCAACAAGGTGAACAGTGTTTTTTCATATATTGTACGGTATGGTGTATTTGCATTCTGTTTCACAAATTTTAATGATCATAAGGAGCACAGTATCTTCTTTTGCAGTTTATTAAGGGGACACTAAGTCACACCTGATTTTACCGTCATTGCTTTTACATGGTTTGATGCAAATTCTGTAGATATTATTGTTTTTGTTTTTTAAAAAAGTTAAATATAAAATAGTTATATATTTTAGGAAACAGGCTTATTCACTTTCTTGCTTGAGTTTGATGGGCAGATTGATACCACTCTGTACTGTAAATATGAAGCTACCACCAGCAGCTGGTTAGCTTAGCCAAGCTCAAAGACAGGAAACAGTTTGCTTGGCTCTGTTCAAAGGTAACAAAATCTGCTTACCTGTACCTCTGAGGTTCACTAATTAACACATTATATCTTGTTTGTTTAACCAATGCACTGAAAGTATTGAAATGACGCATTGTGGTTTTATGTGCCAGACACAGTTTTGGCACAGATTAAACAAACAAAACATAACTTGATCATTAATAATTTGTGAATTTTAGAATTGCTGATAGGTAGATTTAGTTTGGACAAAGGCAGGCTAGCTTTCTCCCTCTGTCCTCAGCACCTACAGTATAAGCTAACCAGCTGCTGCTGGTGGCTTCATATATACAGCACAAACAAGAGAGTGCTGTCAGTCTTCTCATAACTCTCAGCAAGAAGCCAATTAGAGAATTTCCAAAAATGTCTAAGTTTTCCTTTAACAAAAAAAAAAAAAAAAAAAATTAATTAAAAAGGCTCTGGGCTTGCATTAGGCCTGTAAAACTGAAACATATAAATTGCACTATTTTTTACACATACAATGGGTAGACATATTTATTGCAAAATATAAAAAATGCTTCTTAACCCTAGAACACTAACATTGGGGGATTTTCACCCATGCAATTGTGGTCACATGATTTTCATTGTGTTGCCACTGTCTTGAGTTGCGTGGGTCCTTGGGTAGCTTCAGGGTGCTCACTGACATCACTGAAGTTAGTCGTGTTTCCCTGCTCCCATCCCTGTTTTTCTCTACAGGCACGCATTCAAGTGATTTTCACCCCACGTTAGTTATCAGTGATTCAGGGAGACTGTAACTTCACAGGACAAGGCTCACATGTCCCAAGAACAGTTGGACCAAAGAACAAGTTCCCAGCTCCGTTATTATTATTTTTTTAAGGATTTTTTTGTTAACAACAGCCTAATTTTTCACTAATTTTAGAGCCTTTTATAGGGCCCCCCATGATACCTTTTTTTCATTTTATGAGATGTTGTATAGATGGAAATGAAAGAAGAGTACTTCAATTTGCCATGTATTGTTGTGTATATTACATCGGGTAAAATATACCTGACGTTAGTGATGGTGTTACAAAAGTGAACGTTAGTGTTCTAGGGTTAATTCTGCCATCTGTGTGGATGAGAGGCTTCCACGCTGTCTGCACATGGAGCATACACACACACACACACACGCACACAAACACTTGTCTTCTTTGTAATATAACCAAATGATGAGGTTGGTTAAAGAGTGAATTGATCCTACCAACAGGTATTGTGTGTGTGTATCCAGAGCTCCACTGGGTGAAATGTTCATCCATTATAAATATGGACACTTTTAAGTTTAAATCTTAATTTTTTTTTGTGCTATGCAGTGTGGTGTATTGTGTGGACTGACTTTGTCAGCCTGTCTTTCCTGTCTTTTCCTATTGAACATTCAAGATTCATAGTAAAAACATACATATTACCAGCTACCGGTATATAAATATCAATTCTGGCCATCAATAAACACAAAACCAAATTCCCTGTGATGTTTTTTTTCCTCAAATAACTCAGACTGTCACTGCGAGTCATGCCTCTCCATCATACTGTCACATTGTCGGCCATGCACATTCTCATTTCATGGACACACCATGCTGCCTCATACAAAAGATGGTGAAAGGGACAAAAGCACACACACACACTATACCCAAGATTAGAGATCACCTAATTCTATTTCCATTTGGTATGTCTGATCGAGGCTTGTTGAAGAATTGTGTCCATGAATCATAATTCATGACCATTACTTTCTGTCCATTCCTCTATCCCTCCTTCTCCCCATATCTCTCTGTCTGTCCATCAGAGCCCGGTCTTCACTTTCAGCCCATCAGAAGTCACCTCCGCTTCCTCCTCCAAAGACCCCAAACCAGGAAGTACCACCACCTCTCGGCCTACCCGCCCGACGCCTGACCCAAAAACCCAGACCTTGCCCTCAAAGGGCCCCGCAGACCGGCCCCAGCTTCACTCCATGAAGTCCCTCCCTCTTCAGACTCCACGCTCCCCTTCCCCGTCTCCATCCCCACTCCTCTCCCCCATCCCACGCTTCTTCAACTTCCCCTCTCCATCTGTCTTCAAGTCCAAGAATGTCCACTCGTCCTCTAACTCCTCTGCCACCCCTCCTCCTGTTTCGCAGGTCACGCCGCAGGGCTCACCACTGCCCACTCCGCTGGGCACCCCTGTGCACCAAATCCAGCACCCTTCCTCCACCACCCCTCCCTCCTCTTCCTCGTCATCTTCTTCTTCCAGAGCAGATGGAGCTGGGGCCTCGCTGTCACTGACCCCGCCCTCCAGCCCGGGCGGCAGTGGCGGGCTAGCTGCCTCAAGCTCTGCACACTGGAGAACAAGGCTCAACTCATTCAAGAACAACCTGCTGGGCTCACCGCGCTTTCATCGGCGTAAACTGCAAGGTGAGTGGAACTGAATCAAAGCTAAACGCAAAGTGAACGATGGATGAATTTGGTGTGATACCTCTCCACTTATTTGTTCAGATAATGTTACATCCTAAGAATTAGTTTTCCAGCTGCGTAATGAAGCAATATTTTTCTCTGAAAGTGTGAACTTGATGTTCTGCTAACAGTTTAAACAATTCGATTTATCCTACTACGCATTTGTATCCAAGATAAAATCTATTGTTACCAAGAACCTTGCTCGGGCCCCCAGGCTGCGGCTGTGTTGAGTAATGTCTGATTCTGTGATAATTTGTAATTAGGGCAATTGAATTAGGGCCTGTCAACAAGATTCACTGCCTTCTTCCTTTTTTGTCCCTCTCGTCTTTCTCTCTGTCTGTCTGTTTTTCTTTTTTTAGTCCCTACTTCAGAGGACATGTCCAGTTTGACTCCAGAGTCCAGTCCGGAGTAAGTACACACGTCTCAGTTTATCTCTCTCTATTTTCTATCTAAGTGCATTACAGAATGTCAAAACTTTGTTCAGTTTGTTGACAAACCAGTCTCACCACAAGGTGCGTTTAGTAGCTGTTCTGAAGCCTTTATGGTTTCAAGATACAGAACAGAGATTTCAACTACTGTTTCTAGGGCTGATATTGTCTTTCATCTACTGTCGTATTGACAGTGACTGACTTGTTGTATTTTCATCATCCTAGTTGGAATATAAATGTCCTGTTTTATTTTTACTTTTATATAGGACGTGTTTCTCAGTATCTCTCAATGTTTTCCTCAGGAACATTGGGCTAACATTCATGAGGTGGCCAGAGACATTACTCTACATGAATGTTAATGTTGCTTTGTGTCTGGATGTGTAAAAAGGCAACTGGTTGCTAACATTGTTTGCCAGCACAGTTTTCACTTATTACAGGTTCAGTTGCTGACTTTATGTTTTGATTTACTGGCAGAACAAGAGGTGTAGGCTTCAGTTTTTTTCTCCATAGCTCTGTACTATTTTATGTTAAGTTAAATCAAGCATAAAGTTAGAGCTCCTTGGCTTTTCTGTCCTGTGAGCAGGTTGTTTAACATAAATACTGCACAGCGATAGTTCACTCCAAACACTGACGTGAGCAAAATCACATGAGAAATATTTGTCTGCTTGCAGACTGGCCAAGAGGTCCTGGTTTGGGAACTTCATCAGCCTGGAAAAAGAAGAGCAGATCTTTGTTTTGATCAGAGACAAGCCGCTTAGCTCTATCAAGGCTGATATCGTCCATGCCTTTCTCTCTGTGAGTACTATCAAGCTTAGATAAGCCTCAGTGACTACCAGCATTACTTTATTTGCCATTTATGACATTAAAGGCACAGATTTCTGAGCATCATCCTTTTTTTTTGCCTCTCCAGATCCCATCCCTCAGCCACAGTGTGGTGTCTCAGAACAGTTTCCGGGCAGAGTATAAGTCCTCCGGTGGCCCCTCTGTCTTCCAGAAGCCTGTCAAGTTCCAAGTATTATTTCATTTTTACTATTTTCAGCCCTGACAGAAGATTAGGTCAAATTCTAGTCAACACTTCAGCATTATATACAGTACGTGTTGATTCAGTAATGTGAATTGTGTAATTGTGACTTCTCATTCTGTTAATGTAAGTATAACGCTCCCAGGAACAGGAGGAAAATACATGGAAATTCTTATGAATTTTTTTGAATTTATTATACATGTGCCCATAAAAATGTTGGAATCTCATATTTACTTTAAATATTACAGAACAGTTTAGAGAGAAAACATATATTATTTTGTCTAAAGCATGTATGCCTTTATATCACCATTAATAATTTCAGTGTTTTCAAAATGTCTTTAAAAATAATTTCACCAATGAGTAGATAGATTCCAGAGGGTTTGTTTATTTGACAGAATTCAGAATACAGAAACCGTGATGCCACTACATGTAGAATTTGGAAAATTCCAACTTTGATGCCCCTTAGTGGTGATTTCAAATGCCCAACAGATCCAGCACTTGGAGTCTGAGATAAATGGACTGAAAGAAACATGCAAACTGCACTGCTTCTTTTTTCTACAAACAGAAACGTATGCCATCAGATTACTCTGAAACTGCTGTAATCTCACACAGCCTGTAATGTGAAAATCCTTTGTATTGGTCCTTTTCTTCTGTAGGTGGACATTGCTTTCTCTGAGGGAGAGAGGGAGCGAGAGAGGGAACGAGCAGAGAGGGAAGGAAGAAGAGAGATGGGCATCTACAGCGTCACTTTCACTCTAATATCAGGTAGAGGAATTTGTTTAAAGGGATTTAGACAGAGAGAGACACAAAACGGGAGATATAAGACATTTATAACCTAGACATAATGGAATAGAAATAAATGGATGTTATGGAAGAGGCCTTACTGTTATAATCTCACTCCTGGAGCAGTTTTACACCTAAAAATAAACTGTAGGCTAAAAGTCTAAAATCACATGCTGATTTTACATAGCTTTTTTTTAAGCCAACAATATCAGGCTATTAAAATACTCCCTTGAATGCATCTTGAATCTTTCTCTTGTGGGAAGAATGTGTATAAAAGTGTCTCCTCAACCAGTAAGTTTAGCTTTAGAAAACTGTTCGTGCTTTCCATGCAAGACGTGCAGTATGTTTGGAACAGCACAGTATCACACCTTATTTACTGACACTTCATACCAATCTGATGACCTCATTTACATTATAATCAGTAATTTCAATATGATATAAATCATATGACTTTATATTAACAATTTATCAAATAACTACTTGCATGTGAAAGCCTGTCCATCAGCATGTGACTCTGTAGTGTCCCTCAGCTCTATGAACTGTTTTAGTGTCTTTTAGCTCATTGTTTTGGTTTTATGGCCCATAACTTTACTGTTTTGGTCTCACCACTACCATGGCATGGCTACCTTCTCAGCACCAAACAACAGACAGAGAAAGTTAGTGAGTAGCTGTTGAACATAGATACTGTATATACATACTGATGTTAATTGAGATCAATAACAGAACTAAAAGGATTCATATTCATCACAAGGCCTGAACCCCAGCTTGTTTCCACAGCGCCCAAGGAGCAGAAAAAATTATTGCAGATTTAAAATGATCCAGGAATGGAATATGAGGCAAATTCCTACTCCTTTTATGTTTCAGTGTGTGTTTTCCGTTTATATGTTTAAGTTCTAATTTCCCCCATTTAAGTTTGAATTGTCACAGTTCAAGACGAGTTGGTCCTCTCTCCTCTCAGGTCCCAGTCGCAGATTCAAAAGAGTGGTGGAAACAATTCAGGCTCAGCTCCTGAGTACTCATGATCAGCCTTCTGTGCAGGCACTGGCTGGTGAGTAACACACGCACATACATGTGCACTACATGTGCCAGTAGTTGGGTTGTTTCACTTCCTCTCTTCCCGTATTTTACATCTTGCCGCTCAGATGAGAAGAATGGTCAGCTCTCCCGCCAGCCCAGCACTCCCTCCCGTCAGAACTCTCGGCGCTCTGAAAGTGGATCGGATCGGGAGCGAGGAGAGAGGGAGCGTGCAGCAGATGGGGGGAGCGGAAGTGGTAGTGGAAGTGGGAGCAGCAGTAGCACCGTTTTACAAAGGCGAGGGTCAGGGAAAGACAAGACCAGACTCCTCTCGTCGTCCAATGGGACGCAGTCTCATCCCTGAAAAGAATGTTGTGGAGGAGAGGCCTTTCTCTCTTCCTTCCCTCTGTCCTTCCCACATTGGTTCCTTACCTGTTTCCTTACTTCCTGCCTTGCTTCCTACCATTACTCCCCAGCAATGGGATGGAGGAGGGGGGAGATTTTCCTTGAAGCTGATCTAAGGATATGACGGAGAATTCCCCACAAATGGCTGATTTTAGCAGAAATTAATATTTGTGGGGGTGGCGGAGAAAGGTTGAGCTGATCTCTAGTCAGCCTTCAAGGGCAGCTTCACCCCAGAAGACGAGTCTAAAGACAGGATGTCCAGAAAGTCCCACCTTACAAGAGAAATACAGGAAAAGCTCACAGCCAGGGATACACATAGTTCACCTACTCCGGCAAATCAAGAAAGCACATCACCTTCCCACCGACCAATCACAAGCAACACGCGGTTCAGACCCAACAGGAAACCTCCCATCAGTCAGTCAGAATGGTACAGGAAGATACTGGACAATGACAAAAGCACCTCAAGGCATTCTCATTTATCATTTCCTGACCAGCCAACTGTCACCTGGATCAAGTCTCCTCAGCACCACCTGACCAGACACAGAGTCACATGACAAGAAACCTGCTCCCTTCTCTTCTCCTCACTTTCTAATTGAAGACAAATGTGTATTCTCAAGCAAAGCAACAAAATGAAGAAGTCTTTTGACAAAGGAATGAGAATAACAGAATGAGTCCCGATTTAGACTTGATTGTTAAAGTGGATTTTATCTATAAGTTTTAGCAATCTTGATGCTGTACTTTAACATCCAAGGAGTCTGAGAGCAGAGAGAAATGATGGAGAACGGATCTGACGTGGTCTACATAATGTAGCCCGACAGCTAGGTGAATATCAAAATAAAATGGACACAACTTTTCCTTGAGTGTATAAGAAACATAAATCCCACAGTTAACTCTGAATTACACTGATAAAGCTATGATACCGTATTGCCTTTAACGGAGGAGAAAAAGTGGATAGCTAGTTAGATTTAGCCCCGTTTTCAGGACACTAGTCATACCACAGGTAGAATCTCTCACAAGTAAATACTTCCACTGCAAGTGAAGGGGCTGAATAGATAAAACAAGACAAATAGATAGACAAAACAGAGGAAAGCTAGCAACAAGGTGTCCATTTGGTAGCAAAAGACGAATGAAAGCAGAAGCTAGCAAAAGTCTCTTAAGCTAACTTAGAGATGACCATGAAAGTCTTTTGTTTTGTGAAAGGATAGGTCAGGATTTAGTCTGTCCTCGTCTATCTGAATACAGCGTTGCTACTGTATGTCTATTGTATATGTACAATGACAGAGTAACTCTGAAGCGATACCTTCCAGGAGCAACTACATATGGAAAGACAGTGAACACAATGAACAGTCCTTGTTCTGTGCAAAAGTGCATTATAATTTTAAGTTGAAGCTTAAATGAGGCTACAGCTGTCTGAGTTAAACCCATCCCCTGTACAGCAGTTGTCCAGTCATGGTCCATCTTTAGCAACCAAAACTAGTGACAGCAGGCCTGTTAAACTTTGGGTTTCTTATGATATATACTCAGCTTTTTGTGTTCTTTTAGTACAGTACCATGTGTATAGCCATTAACTATATATTTAAGACTGCCTTGAGGGTCCTTGTTTTAAAACTAATTAGTTGAAGTTTGAGTTTTCAACCAACTTATGGAGCTAACAATAGCTTAATTAGCTAGCTAGCTAGAGTTGATAAAATCTGGCAGTGACAGTTGTATTTTCAGAGAAAAATGGCATTATTTAGAAAATTACAAAAAAAATCTACCACTGTTACAGTTTTTTTAGTCTAGCTTTGTCCACAACGTTCCTTCTTTGTATTTCCCTGGATGGTGTTTCCTTGCTGAGTCGTGGCAGAGGATACTTAGACCAGCAACAAAACTAGATTCAATGTGATTAACAGTTTCGGGCTTGTATCGCAACTAGGAGGCTTACGTGAATGTTTTTCTTCTGACTGTGCTGCTTGTAATTACAGTCTAAGATATATGCTGCAGATGAGGCACAAGACTCAGACTGCTAAAGCCTCATATTAACTTCAACATTTGAATGCATCGTTGGACTATTTTGTATCTTAGCTCTTATGATATAGTCACGTAGGGAGGGCATCACTTCAGGGCCAGTATAGTGAGGATGAATGATTACTGTGACCAACAGCCCTCTCAGTGTATAGATGGGCATTCTGTATTAAGAATGACTTGAAAAAATTCTAAACCTATCCTCTAAGTGAGATGAAAATTAAAAGCCATGAAATTACAGTACTTTAAATGAAATGTGGAACCAAAAAAAGAAGCTGGTCAAACCGGACAACCAAGTGTTTAATCCTTTTAGAATTGCAATTAGGCAACCAAAACCCATCCTATGTTCCTTTTTGTGTGACAATAGATGCAGAACGATGCAAAGCCCCAACAAAAGCCTCAGCCCTTTTCTGCCAGTGAAAGGAGAGGTGAAGGGAGGACAGAGAGAAGCGGGTGGAGATGAACAAATAATGTACTTTTCAAAAGAGGGAATGAGAAACGGGGCAGAGAAAAAAAAGGACTCTGGTGTGTCTTTTGTCATAAGAACTCTGCGCACATGCCTGGTTGGGGGAAAAGGAAAAACTAAGCCACATAAAAAGAGTAAAATTTTTGCTTGTTTTGTTTTTTCTTTCCATTCCCTTTTCTTCTACTCTTCTCTGGTCTTGTTTGTTTGTGTGTGTTTTTTTAAAAATGTTTTTGTGTGTGCCACCAGCAAAACAGGAGGCGGCGCTAACCATGTGAATGTCAAAAACTTTTTTGAAATTATTACAAGAGTGTAAACATATTTTTGTTCCATATATTTATTGAAAATGTATTTATATTTCTTTTTATTTATTTGCCATGTATTTGTTGAAACGTGTGATTTTTTTCATGAATGGAACAGCAGGAGATGGGTGAACACAGTGAAATGTCACTTTTAAGATGTCTCCCACTGCAGAGCACACCGGCTTTCCCTGCCAACCACCGACAGGTCAAAACTTTACATTTATCCAATTGGCACTGAATTTCATTTTTCTCTAAATGACGTACGCTATCCTTCTGACTTTGGGATTCTCTCATTATTCATTTAGTTCAGTTGTTCCTTCAAAATTTTGATTTGTCCATTTTCCGTTAGCCTCAGCTGCACTTTGTGTTTAGAGCTGACAAGCAAATGTTAGGACTGACTGAAAACACAAATGTATTTCCTGTCACTTTCATTCCTCATTGATACATTCTGTGTTAATTCATGCAAACCACCATCCCAATGACACCATTACTCATTCCTAATTAACTTTCAATAGTCTCTTTGCTTACTTTGCCCACTAAACTGAAACAGCTGCAGACAACATTTGCAGTTTCATCAGCCGCTTTCTGTTCTTTCTTAGTCTTTGTCTTAGACTCACAACTTCTTGAAAAGCTGGAAAATGTGATTAGGTTATGTACCTCAACACAAGCTATCTAACTATCCAAATACAAACTGAACTTTTTCACACTAGCAAGCCCGATAAGCATCGTACCATTAGGTGAAGTTTTGGCATGGAATTGTTTTTTTTAATCATTGGGGAAAACCATTTGGCTGTTCTTCTTGACAGTTTTGTGCTTTTTAGTGGCACAGCACCCTTGATAGACATAATCAAGGAAAATGTTCAGTCTGTGCTGGGTTTTAATTTTAGATGCACTTGTGTTTTTTTGTTTTTTTTTACCCCCTCTCATGTAATTAGAGGCCTTCTGTTCCCATCTGGCACTTGAAGAGGGCCCCTTAAGAGAATCCAACAGTGAGGTGTGCACATCAGAAAGGTCAGAGGTCAGGAAGGTTTAATGGTACACACACACACACACACATATACACGAAAGAGAGTGTTATGTCATGGTCCTTTTTTAAACACAAGGTCAGAGTTGTGTTCACCTACATTCACTTTTAGAAAGAAAGAAGCTAGTTAAAGGATAGAAATGGGAAGAACATAAAAGAAGTAAAAAAGGCTGCTCCATAGTTTTCTTTACACTGAGCAAATTCTGCGTCAAAACCCATTCAAAGACACAACGGGACCCTCAGTACATTTGTGGCTGAGAGGCTCCCCCGCTCGCTAAACCCTCCTATTGGAAGAAATCTCACCCCTCCCTTATTCCTCTTTTATTCTGCCATCCACCCATTCACCTTACATTTGCTACTCCCCCATTCTTCCTCTTTGTATCTCTTGAATCCTGCCCCACGCCCCTCCTTGTCCCAACTGCACATATCTTACCCCCTTATATAATCAACACCTCCCTCCCCTTGTATACATTTTATACACTGTATACTTCAACGCAGACGCTGTATACATTTGTATACACTGTATGCCTGTCTCTGTCTCCATTGTATGCCATTCATATCTATGTAGCATTCACTATCTTTTATCAACATTGTAGTCACCGTACCACTCTTCTTCTCATCATTATTGCTCAATCTTCCTCTGCAGATAAAATTGTACAACTATAATCTCTGTCTCCCGCCCATATTCCCCTCCACCCGTGCCCTGCCGCAGCCCATTCATGACCACCACCTCATCTTTTGGCCCTCCACTCCACACAGTAAAGAAAGTTTTTTTTTTCACTCTGGAGAAATTCATGATGTCAGAAAAAAACTTGAAGGAGGAGGAGGTGTGTGGGGGTGGTTGGGTCGAGAAAACAGCTAACACAATTAATGATGACAACAACGACAAAGAGAAATGTCTGTAGTATAATTACAAAAAAGGAAAAGTGCACTATTATGACAATGATTATTATTGCCTGTGAGAAATACTGACCAATAAACAACAATGGAAATATATACAGGTGTTTGTGTTCAGTTTCACAGTACATTCATAAATGTGTTCATGTTCAGTAATTACCTTTGCTTGGAATGATAGCAAAATCACTATTATAGGTCAGTGAGCCAATCAGTGTGGAACAGATTTTTATCTAAATGTACAATATGTAATGACCTTGTCGCTGCCCACAAGCAAACACTGAGCTCAACTCAGTAGGGAGTGTGGGATGGCGATACTAACTTCCCCCCCTGGGGGTAGCAAAACTCAGTCTACAGATGGATGCTGGGTTTCAGGTGGGGCTTTTGAAATGCTGACAGCAGCAGAGGCAGCAAGCAACAGCATAGCTTTTGGGTGAGCAGTGTGGCAGCAGGTGGTTCAACAACTTTTTTTAGTGCTAGATGAGAAGATCAATACCACTCATATCTGTAGGCTGTAAGAAAAATGAAGTTGCCACAAGCAGCCAGTTAACTCAGCTTAGCGCAGATACTGAAACAGCTAACCTCTGTAACAAGCTCTGTCCAAAGGATGCAAATTTCACCTATAAGCACTTCTAAAGTTTACTGAATGACATGTTATATCTTGTTAGGTTAATCTGTACAACCAAATTGTAAAAATTACATGTTGTGGTTTTACAGGAGGTTTTGGGGTCTCTGCCAACCTACAAAAACTCCATGAAGTCTCTGTGCCAAGAGATGTATTAGAGAAACAATTGTATAACATGTTAATTAATGAACTTTAGAGGTGCTTATGATCTGGGACAGTTGCTTGGCATTTCCAGTCTTTATTCTAAGCCAGGCTAAGTGTCAGAGACATGAAATTGGTACTATATCTTCTCATATTAATCTCGACAAAAAACTTGTTTTTCTTAAAATGACAATTTGTTGCAGTGTACAGTGAAATATATATCTAACGACCCCCAGTGCAACACAATCTCCTGGGAAAGAAGCTTTTAAAACTTTCACATTATTTGCATTATCATATTTCTCATATCATTTAACTATTGAATTCTATATTCTGTACTTATAGATAAACAATTGTATGGATCTTACACTGTATGATACAACTTTAGTGTTTAAGTTTCTTGGGAAAATTAGGTGGGAAGGGGTAATTATAAGGAGATAAAGTGCAGTGCGTCAACCTACATCATAGTGGCAATTCCCAAGTGCAAAGGATAATTAGTGATCCAGCTTTTGCTTCCGTGTGTTTACTTTTAATTCAACTTTTTATTTATGTTTTACTAATTTGAGAAATAAGTGGATCAGGCAGTGAGGCCAGCAAAGAGAGTGACGTCATTTTCTCTGCGCTTTCTGCGCTGAGGAAATGAACGCAGTGAACTCTCACTCTGACTCTGATACTAATACACTGTCTGTAAGCTGTTTCTGTAGAGAGAAAGGCAGCTCCTAAAACGCAGCTCAATGAAACTAACTGTATATTTTCTATCATTTAAATCGCGATACAGCTAATAAACACACACAGCGGGGAGATGACTTACTACCACCACCTTACTTACTAAATTAATTTACTGGACAAAAAAGTTAGCATATCTCATCTAATAATATCTTATTATCGTGTCTTATTGCCTAGTGTCCACAGCTACAGCATATAAATTAAAGTAAACGCCTACATTTACACACCCACCGTTCTGCCCCCTGGCTTTTCAGCTGATTGTGTGAGTGCCTCATCCTCTCATACTCAAACCATCTTTGCTCGCTGGTACAGGCAGTGATTGTCCTGCTGGTGAGTAGAGGAAGGACTCGCTTTCACCGAGAGCTAGCTGTTGCAGGCTGAGGAAGGGAGGGGTTCAAACAGACGGTTCTCTGTCGGTCTCCTCATCGCGAATACTTCCCGAAAGACACATTGGGTAAGAAAATTAACTTTTTTTAGAACTGCTGCTCCAGGTTTTCTCAATTAAATGTATTTCCTCCTTCATTTTACTCGACTCCCGTGCATAGCGCGGGGTGGGAGATGGTGCTGAGCATGAATGGACCACTGTGTGTTGAATTGGAGTGATATTACAATAGGCTACACAGAGTGTGTACACAGAAGTACACTGGACTTTCACTGAAGTACATGTGTGTGTTGAGTATCTGGTTTGGATTTGTTGTTTTGGTAGCCGGAGGTGTTTCTGTCCACCCTCACAGGGACGAGGTAGTGATGGAGATCAACATGGTTGCGACGCACTGTAACTATTTTCTTTGAGGAAACTGGTTTGGGCACAGTCACATAGACACCACAGTCCTAGTGGTGTCGACGTTTGATGTTGAATGTAATTGTTACTTACAGCAACCCGAGCTGAAGCGCCGAACAGCGCCTTCTCTACGGAAAAATCGTGTAGCCTGTCCATATTTACAGGAAAACTCTGTGTAACGTTAGCTTGTTTCATAGCAGCCTGTACAGTCAAACATTTCTCCGAACATTAAAGGCATTTATCACGGGGAGCATGACAGATAAGCTAAGTATGGCACAGCATACATTAAGATAGAAATATGAGTGTTTGTTTTGTTTTGCCATCGTTGTGCCAGGAAGAGAAAACAAACAGCCAAACAAAAACTCCACTGAGAGCCATAGTGTCGGGTGTTAAGCTGACGAATAAATCGCCTCCGCAGAGTATTTGTTAACAATAGCATGCGGACAGTTTAATTTACATTACACCAAGCTTCAGTTAGTATGAGCGTAGTAGCCTGTGTGCGGTGTGTGAATCCCGTGCACGCGCGCCTCTTCCCGCCGTCCTCGTATCCGCGCGCTGAGGCTGAATGAGCTGCCTTTCTGCTTTGGCAGGTAAAACCCGTTTGCCAACTCCGTCTTAATTTAGAATCAAACACCAATTTGTAGCTTTACTAAAGTATGCTACACAACTTTACTTTGTTTGCAGTACCTTACCTTTAAATTATTGCTGCATTAACTTATGTTACAGCTTGAGAGACAAGTTAGAAAGTTTTTTATTTTGCAACACACTGAATATTTTTTCACCCTGGTAAGTGAGGACAGCAGTAAATGTTAAACTGCCTTCTGGGTTTTAAAATATCTCCAGATATCTATTTTTAGTAGAACGTAATGGTGAGAGGCAGAAACTGGAACAAGATTTGAATGAGATATGTCACAATACTGAGAGCAGCAGCAGAGAGCGGGGTATGTGAGAAGCAGACATAAAACTAATAGAATATGGATATGTTGCAACTGGACAAGTTTTTTCAAACCCTTGTATTTAGAATCAGAACCTTGTCAGCAGTATTTACCATATACAGGCCAATCCTTTCCTACCCAAGTGAGAGCACTAGACTGGGTTCAGTAAAAACATTTCTTAGCCAACAGTGGAGATTTTTGAAAAGTAAAGTTGTTTCAGCCAGTCACTGCTTCATGACGACATACTAGTCCTGGTTAGAATTAGGTTTGAGTTTAGAATAAAGGCAAGGATTAAGATAAAAGTAAGGTGTCCATAGCTAAAGTTTCAGCACTGGGAGTTACTTAATGTGCCCACACTTTTCCTCCAACCTTCATTCTCTCCATTTCATTCATGCACTCACACAAACAGTGAAGTTGAAAGTGAGAAATATGCAGCAATCAGTCGCTTGGCTGGACAGAGAGGAGAAGAGATGACAGAGGTCTGCACACATAGACACACATACACAGACACTGGCAAAAGACCCCATAGGGATTATATGTTGACCTACTTTTCATAGGTTGTGTGATTGTTACTGTATACTTGTCATGTAATCATCCACTACGTACCAGAAGCCTAGTACATTGGTAACAGCTGTGCATTACAGTGCCTTTTAACAATGCAGAAGTAAAGGAATTCAAATAAACCAAGCCAGCAGCCACTTTGTGCCAGATCTCTATTGGCTCAGGTTGGTGTAGCCCCAACTTCTGCCAGTCTGCTGTGGAAATTCTGCTGAATTCTAAATGTTCCAGTCTGAAGTTACTAGACTTAAAGACGCAAAACCATATGCTGCTGAAAATAACATGGATGTTGTACATGTGATATCAACTGTAAACTTGTTAAGTGATGTTTTCAAACTGGGGTTTGGAAGTACACTTGCCAGAAGCTTTGTCATCTGAGTATGGAAGGCTGGTTCTGGAAAAAAAAACACTCCAGGAAGACCAAGAATTAAAAATACCCTAAGATTAAGTCAGAGGATAAAAGTGATACTCAAAAATAGTTATACGCAACATTACACACACAAGTCTTAAAAAGCATTTAGTTCAGTTTCCTCCAAAAAAGGCCTCAGACAGTAAATTAAATATTTTCTTTTCCCAGCCATAGATAGTAAAGTTGGTCATAAATGTTTTTGTATGTGGCTGTGGGCTGTCAGGAGATGGTACTATGGATACGCCTATGTTAGAGATAATAATAAATAATTAAAGACCATATCATCCCTACTGATTTTTCTATCATGCTTTGATACTTTGGCCAGTATGATTGTCAAAAGGCTATTAAATTGCATTCTATGAGGTAGTGAAAAGGTGCTAAAAAGTGTTTGATTTAACTTGGTTAACCCTGCAGAAACTCTTACACATATCTGAAATTTCATTGGAGACACAATCCTGCTTTTAACTTGCATACTTTCCTGTTAATGTACTTTGCCTAAGGGTGAGCAGTAGCAATGGTTACTGTTCACATCATGTCTCATCTCCCTTTGTGTCTTGCTCACTTGGTCAGGTAGGAGGCTACAGGATGATTTATTATTATTTTTTATTTGACAAATAAAAAATGTTGCAACCACCCCCAAATTATCTTGTAATGTTGGTTGAGGTTCTGAGTCCGTCTGTACAGTCATTGTCAGTTTTTAGTTTCTACCATTAGAAAGATGTTGTGAGGTGTTACTAATTAACACTGACAATGGCTCTGTTCTGTTCAAGTGTTCCAGTAAGCAGTGACGGTGAGTCAGCACACACAAACTTGAACCCTGAAACTGAAGCAACTAAATGGAATGCAGCCATCGTCCATTTTTATTAACACCTGTGCTTTCCTCACTCTTTTAGCACTGCTGTGGAGAACTTAGAATATCATGTATATTATGAAAATAATAACTTGGGAGAAAGGTAATCAATATGTTGACAGTTTACAACTGGGATGTTAGCAATGGCTTCATTGGCTTTTGAAATGTGTTATATTTTTAACTTAGGAAGCAAAATATTTTGCTCACAAAAACAAGATATAAACTGGATTGTTGGTTTTTGGTTGGCAGAAACAGAACTCACAGCTGCTGACCTGTTGATGGTATAACTTGTATGAAGTTATGCCGATAAAATGGATGTACATTTACATAGTTTTAAAGAAGAGATTAGTCAAATCCTCTGGCCACACTTACCTACTTACCAATCAGTGACTTGCATTTTCCTTGCTGCTTCGCTGCAAGTATGATGCCAGAGCTTGTAGATCATACTTATTAAATAATTCATAATGCCAAATAAAGGCTCTTGGTTGCTCAGGCATGGCACCAGGATACTCTATTGTATATTAACTGCAGGCAGCACTATGTTTCCTGAGCTGAGCACATTTTTCTATTCATGGATTAAATCAGCGCTGCAAAGAAGAATGACTTTCCATCAGTTGGACCATTACGTCTGCACTACAGGTTATACCCTGATAAACCATCTGTCACTCAGCAATATAAGGACATATTGACACAGTGTAGGACATACTGGCCATTCTTAAAAAATAGTTGACATTTTCTAATAGGCAGCATGGCTAATACTAATACAATTTTGTATACATACATTTAATGATTTCTATCTATAACCAGGTCTCATATTACAAACAGTCATGGAGCTTTGTTTTTCAACATTTGGTTCAAGTGGTCTACTAACTTAACACACTGTTAAACAGAGGGCTTTGCATTGTATTAGGAAACAACAGAACAGCATGCTAGGAGCAGTTTTTACTCAGTATTCTTGGTGCTGCAGCAGGATTCAGTGAGACAACAGCATTCCACTGACACACTAAATTACTCAAGTGTTGTCACACATAACATTCATACAAGAGAGACGGCAAACACACGGAACCGCTTGCAGTTGCTGGTTTACAAAACTAGCTGTTGTTGACTGTTATGAAACTAATTAAAAACCTGTTATTCACAGCAGGTAATTAAATCTTGTTTAAAATGAATCATAAATTATCCCACTGTCCCAGTGAAGTAATGAATATTTTACTTTACTTTAAGTGATGTAAAATATGATGAAAAAAGGGGGTATAATAAACTATTCCAATAAACTGCTCATAATGAATTCAACTTTTGTCCATTCCTGTTTCCATAGCGATGGCAGAAGCCCACCAGGCAGTGGCATTCCAGTTCACCATAACTCCAGAGGGCATTGATCTGCAGCTTTCCTATCAGGCCCTGAACCAGATCTACCTGTCTGGAGTACGATCATGGAAGAAACGAGTCAGCCGCATAAGGGTGAGCATGATAGGAAATCCCTGCCTATCCAGTACTCAATGTGTGTGTGTGCGCACATGTGCAGTGCTTCTCCTCATATTTTACATTTATGCTGTTATCATTTAGTATTGGCACTATATTGGCATGTACCACATGCCTAAACCTGTGTGTGTGTGAGATAACTTGGAGGAGGTGTGTAGGGATGTAGTGTATGTGTGAGGTATGAGGAAGCTGAATGCAGATGGACTAATTACAGGCTGTAAATTCCCATCTGTATAGGTTAGGAATGATGAGGCTTTCCTAACATGTACTGACATGCATATTTTCCTCCTGCTGGGGTGACACAGCTGTTAATGTGCTTGTGCAGTTGTGTGCTGCTGTAGTGGTTCTCAAAAACAAGCCTCTCAAATCTCTTTACTAGTCATGCCAGTCCTGATGTATTTTATTTTTTTCTAGTCAAGATTAGAAAGTTTCTGAAGTAACGTCCTGAATGAGAAATGTAAAAGAAGCATCAGTTTTTCAGCTGTTAAGAGGAGTCTAGTTGTTTCCCTTTGTTTTCTGCAATTTTGCCTCAATGTAAAAGAGGTGAAAATGTTTCACTAAAAACAATGCTTTTTGTTTCTTCTTCTGTGGTAACAGAACAGGGTTATTAAAGGAGTATACCCCGCCAGCCCTTCCTCCTGGCTCTTTGTCGTCATAGCAATCCTGGCCACCATGTACATGCGCTCAGATCCCAGCATGGGGCTCATCGCTAAGATACAGCAACACCTGCCACTAAGGTACACAGACACACACAGACACACTTTTTTGCATATAAAATTGAATTGATAAAAAATGATGATCCATTAATTTTATGTCGTTCTGCTGTGGTGCAAATTGCTCACACCTCTCTAAGAGGCATTCACAATCAGCTGGATACGAAAATTTTAATGTCTACAGCAGTATCTGGGCACTGCCATGTGGTAACATTTTAACCCCAGGATAATTGATAGTTTTTCGTTTGTAGGCAGAAATTATGACTTTAAGATGATCAAATTTTATGCATTATATCCACTCAAACATAAAAAAAACTGCAGATCACATTCCTGTTATTCATTATGAGCTAAAATTGTGTAATACCTGAAAATAGAGCTAGACCAATAAAATCAACAGATGGATATTAGCTGATATTAGCTCACTGCATCTCACCATTTGTGTACATGTCAGCCCATAAGAGACAAGAAATGTCTACCAGAGAGCAATGACAAGTTGATTATTATGCTTTAAAATGCCCAGCTTAGAATATATCTGGTTCACAAAAAATCTGAGGGATATACATGTCCATCAGCCCATAATATTGTTATCTTTTTAAAAATGTCGATATCGGTATCAGCCTCAAAAATCCAGTATTGGTCAGGGTGTACTGCCAGCTGAAAGTCACAGCTCCACTGTAAAGGCCAGTCTGATGAGTTTGGCTGATCCAAACAAACAGGCATTGATATCATATAAAACTGATGAGTCACTATGTAGCAAAGTAGGTGTGGTGTCTGCATTTCACCTTTCCCCTACTTCCATCCTAGTCTATTCACTGACTGTTGCTTTAAATACTTGAAACACTGTTGACTCACTGAATACCTCATACATACACCTGCCACATTCCACCCTGATAATATGAGAAACGAGTGATTATAAATTTGTTTTTCTTGTAATTATATACAGTATCATGCTGAATCATGTCCTGCCACATGTTTATCACTTACAATACATTTTACATACATGTGTGTGATGTAGGAAAAAAGGCAAAGGGGGGTGATGGAGAATGATGGTGGCCTTTCTGAATTTGCTACTCGCTGAAAATGACAGCTATAAATAAAGGGTAGTCAAACAACAAGAACTCAACTAAACGTGCTTTTTCCATACCTAGATCAATATTCAGGTATTGAAATCTACATTGGAGCTTCCATTTATGGATATTTGGACTCGGACAGCTCAGAGTGCATTACAGCATTTATGCCATGGCCACTTACCACAGGATTAAGAGACTGTTAATTGTAACCTGTCATGGCCATGTCCGTTTCACTACTGAGTCAAGCTGCTGCTGTAGTTTTGTACAGTTTGATCAGTATGTTTTATTTTCTATATTATATTATTGCCTATATATTATAAATTATTTTCTAATATTCTACATGTTACCTTTTCTTGTATTTTCTAGAATGTAGTGCTAACAGACACCTCACAGATTGATTGATTGATTGATTGATTGAACGCCCTTGTCATTATACTGAAAGTACAACGAGATTGGAGAGCTTCTCCTTTTCAGTGCAAACATACAAAATATGCAGAAAAAAATATATAAAAAAGATAAAAGACAGTGCAACTCTATATACAATGAGGTCACAGCTATTCAATGTGTTTGCTATGGCAGTGATATAAGAAATTGCATTCTATATAATTCTCAGTTACGTTGATCAACAGTAGCGTCTAAAAATTCTGTTATTATGTTATTCATTTGTTATATGTTTCAATGAAAAACCTTGCCTCCTTGTTGCCATGTTTTTGTTCATTTCAATGCTTCTTTACTATCAGTTTATTTGTTTAATTTTGTCTTGCTGTTAATATTGTTCATACCCCATATTATCAAACCCTGTTTTTTTACATTCAGGTTTCTTTTCTTTTTTATGCTTTCTGTGATTCCAAAAAAAATAAAAATAAAAATAAATAAATAAATTCATGTCCTCATTGACCCAGCAGATGTTGCTATTGCACTTTTGTAAGGTTTACTTGGTGAGGAAACTCACCATAAGATGTGACATGAGAAATGTGGAGTTGATATAGACACAATTTTTTTGCTAAATAGATCCAGTATATAGGATAATTCACATGAATTTGTGATCATTTCCAGATTATTCACTGCATTTGCAGTTACTTGGTCTTGGTCTCATCACTGTGTACAGTGTGCATTATCTGCCCTCTGCTGGTTGTAATGATGCATACGTTTGGACACATTACAGTCCCATTTCTGGCATTTTAAAGCTGATATTCCTTGGTTGGCATTGCTTAAGTTAAAGTCCACTCATTTAGCATTTATAAGCATTATATAAACATTTAATAAATGGTAACACACTGTGGTAGTCCTCTAATACTGTTTTCCCCTTACCTCTATCCAGTCTCCACGTTTCCCTCAGTGCCCAGGGTCAGACCATGTTGTCAGCGCTGGTCTTCAGTACTCTGCTATGGTTCTCCCTTATACTCGCGCTCAGGTTCTGCCTCAAACTGTTACTCTCCTACCACCAATGGATATTCGAGCAGCACGGACGAATTTCCAACACGACTAAAGTCTGGGTGGTAAGACATACGTCTACTTGATATCACAGCTCCCTCCCATCGGCACTCTTCAGAGATTGAGCACAAAATTGCTACTTTCATATAATTTTGTTCACTGATAGTGAACACATTAAATATAACAACAAACACAGGAAACTTTGCAAAAGACAGTGGCTGTGGCTCAGGAGGTGGAACGGGTCGTCCACTAATCAGAAATGGTTCGATCCCTGGCTCCTCCAGTCAGCATGCCACTGGGCAAGATACTGAACCCCAAACTGCCCCTGATGGTGTACCATTTACTATAATTCCCGTAGCTTAAGGATCATTTCATTGTTACAATAAACCAATAAAATATGTTGAAATATGTTTTTATCTACATGTGTCTTTTATACTGTCACAAAACTCTTTCTCATTGTTTCTCATAGACTCTGTTAAGGTTATTATCAAGCAGGAAACCTCTGCTGTACAGCTATCAAACCTCTCTTCCTCACCTGCCTGTGCCTGCCATCAAAGACACACTGAGCAGGGTAAGTATACATGCATAACCACACCTGTACAATACCTAGACGTATATTCATGGGCACATCTTGTATCCAATTTGCAGCTTTGCTCAGCTTATCTTCTCTATGTGTGAATCAATATCTATGTACATACTGTTCATATATTCATCTAAATGAGATAATGAAATAACCCATCACCCTAGACCACAGAACCAAGTTTTGTCTGACTCTCTGTCTCAGTACCTGGAGTCAGTGCGCCCTCTGTTGACTGATCCAGAGTTTAAACGGATGACTGAACTGGCCAATCAGTTTGAGTCTAGCTTGGGAAACCGTCTCCAGCGCTACTTGAAACTCAAAGCTCTGTGGGCCACAAACTATGTAAGTGTACTTGTTCATACATGTACACACTCTGACATACATATACCCTCGTACACCGTTGTTAAGCCATTTCACTCTGAAATTCATACCCTAATGTCAGTCTCTAGCCACCAGCAGAATGAGATCATACCAAATCTGCGAAGTTGTAAGACGCAGATCCCTTTGTCCAAACCAAAATAAAGAGACTGCCAACTACCAATTATTAATATACATACGACTTTCATAGTAAAGGTACATATGCCTTTTAATGCTGAGGTATTTTAACTCTACCTCTAACCACAAATCAACTGTTGAAAAGCACACTCCCCAATGGTACAGTAATAAAAGAGGTACTGAAGGAAGTTTCACAGTTTAATATGTTCAGTTTAAGGACACAAGGTTTGGACTGGCATCTGCTCTGGATTGCATCATTGTGCAAATGTGGCATTCCCTCCTCAAGCTTTAGTGCCTGGACTTAGACAAATTGAGCATATTTAAATATTTTGCTTTTCTCCAGTTATTTGCTTCCTTCCTTTTTTTGTTTATGTTGCAACTATAACCAAAAACTTAAATCATCCTGCATTTTATAATATTGGTGTGAATTGTTTGTACTGATCACAGACTTCTTATAAGGGCCCTGCTGCTGCTTTATCCGTGACTCATATTCAACAAACAGTTCTGGAAAGCTTTGATATTTGTTTTGAATGAACAGAAGAATTAATGTGTAATAATAATAATGAAATAATGTCCTGTTTTGGTTACAGGTGAGCGACTGGTGGGAGGAATACATCTACTTGAGAAGCCGAAGTCCTATCATGGTCAACAGTAACTACTATGGCATGGTAACCAGCTGTTGTATCAGTTTGACAACATAAAATAGGACTGCTAAATCTTTGAAATGATTCATATCTTTTTGTAGCAGAAAACTTTGGAGATAAAGTTTAGCCAGAATGGACAGAAGTGTCTCTCTTCCTTATTCATTAGCTCTGCTCTCGTCTTTCCTTCCTTAAGTGGTCCTTAAGGTCCTCTCTTAACCTTCTGCCCTCTCTTATTGTTTATTCTAGTTTATAATTAGAAAACAGAATTATTAAATAGTTTGCTTGTCTTCTCTTTGTTCTCATGTCTTCAAAAGCATAAATCTTTGTTGCTTATTTTGTTTATATTTTAATGTCCTGTGTGTGCACCTGTCTAGGACTTTCTGTATGTGACCCCAACCCCGGTGCAGGCTGCCAGAGCAGGCAACACTATTACTGCCCTGCTCCTCTACCGCCGCAAAGTGAACCGGGAGGAACTCAAACCGGTAAGACTGCATGCACCCAACCAAGTGTTGTTGGATTGAATGTTATTAAGGATCGTGTTTGCAAGGGGTCTGGAGCAAGACAGTGCTGCCATAATATTTATGTAAGCAGGGAAACAAGCTTTCAGGAATTTCCTGAAATGTGCAAGTGATGTTGAACAATGAGTGCTCAGTAGATTTCCTGAGGCAGTGGGTTAAAGAGTTAGAGGAAGCATTTAAAGCCTGTGATCCCACACTCACACACACACACACACACACACATACTTGTTTAACATCAATTGTGAGGACACTTTTTGACATAATTCATTCCCTACCCCTTGCCCTGATAAATGATGGGCCAAAATGTCCTAACAGTTGTTTCAAAAATTTGTCCTCACAACCATAGGCATGTATGCGCAAACACATTCATACACAAACACACACATAATATTCTTACATATACAAGATCTTGATTGTTTCCCATTGCTGAATAATGGTAGATGTACTATTCTATAAATATACATTTAGTCACTAAAACTACAGACAAAAAGATAAGAGTTATGGTTGTATTATACTGTACATTCATTCAGTTTATTCTTCATCGAGCATGTTGGCGGATTACTGTGGCAACAAACACATTTTTGCAATAAATTTTTATACCCTGAGTATTTAGACAGCAGAAAGAAGGAAGTTTTTAGAAAACATGAATTAATTAACATAAATTGCAGAGCACAATCTCGCCATTAATTTCTGAACTGTCACCATCACTGATCCAAATTCAGCAGCGCTGATTTTAGCCATGCTAGTGGCATGAATCTGGCATATAATTTACTGTATACCTCTTACTTTAGTTTCTTTGCAACATGCTTTACTGGCTTAAATGCCAAAAAATGTATGTTCCTGAAGATTCCATGAAAAATAACAAGATTAGGTAATTACTAAAAACTGTAGATAACATATGATGGTAGGTTGCAGAGTCAAAATAATCCTTGAGGTATTTTATATACCTAATTAGTGAACTAAAAAACTAAATGCTTGTATATGCACATAAAATAGAACATATCTTCATTTACACTGTACAACAAAATTATGTACATGTATAACTGTCTCCCTGAAACCAGGATTTAAATGAGAAAAAGGATTATACAATAAATATTAATAATAAATGTGTGTGTCTCTGTGTGTCAGAGTCGTGTTCCAGGTACTGTCATCCCTCTGTGTGCCGCTCAGTGTGAGAGGATGTTCAACACAACACGCACTCCAGGAACTGAGACCGGTAGCACGCGCATACACACACACACACACACAAACACACAGCTGCACACACTTTATTGCTGCAGATGTACAGTATACCATAGTTTATTGTCTATTAGATATCAGAATTCTGTCAGCTGATGTTCATACACTGAGCTAGTCCTCCACAAATAAACAAGTAATGTCCTGTCTTCTATAAAAAGTAAATAAAGTAGAAAATAATAAGAAACCAAAAAATCAGCACATACATTAATAGCCTCATCCTTAATATGCTAACTTAACTGGCAGAGCCCAAATAAAGCATTCCAGTATTAGAATAGATGATAGTATTAACTTCTGAGCCAGTGGAATAATCTTCCTTTCCTCCACAGATGTGCTGCAGCACTGGCAGGACAGTGAGTTTGTGGCAGTGTACCACAAGGGACGCTATTTCCGCCTGTGGGTGTACCGGGCAGGCCGACTGCTGTCTCCCAGGGAGATTGAATACCAGGTCCAGAGGATCCTTGATGACCCCTCACCCCCACAACCTGGAGAGGAAAAACTGGGGGCTCTTACTGCTGGAGACAGGTAGGGTAAATATGGTGGGCGTACGCTTCAGTGTGGTCAGTACTGGAATGTATTTGTTAATCCTGTATTGTGTGTCTTACCTGTAGAACTTACCAGTTTGTAGTTTGCATGGCTTACTCTTGGATAAGTGTCAAATGACATCTGCTTGCCACTGACTGAAGTGCACGTTTTTGCTAAGGCGTCGGAAAATGATTAGCTTAAAAGTTGAACAACGCACTAACTTGAAATTGTTGGTGAAATTGAACAAAACAGCAGACGAATCTTTTTGCACATTAACTGAGGTGTATGGGGAACACTGCACATGTGATTAAATGATTTTGTGAAGGCAGAGATGATGTCCAAGACGATGAACATTCTGGGCGCCCATGCACATCAACAACTTCTGAAAACATTCAACAAATTGAACAATTCGTTCGAAATGATCGAGGACACAAGTGGTCTCCACTGATAAAGAGACAGTTCAGCAAATTTTGCATGAAAATTTGAACATGACAAAAGTGTGGGCCAAAGTTGTCCCAAAACTTCTGAGTCCTGGTCAAAAGGAAAAGCAGTTTCATCCCTGTTCACCTGATCTAGCACCGTGTGACTTTTTCCTTTTTCCTGAGATCAAATCCGTGCTCAAAGGAACACATTTTGAGTCTGTCAAAAGATATGCATTGTCAGTTGTGAGACTTGTACAGACAGGTGTGTGCCTCTCCAGATCATATCCAGCCAACTGAATTTACCACAGATCAACTCCAGTCAAGGTGTAGAAACATCTCAAAGATGATCCAGAGAAATTGGAGATAAATTAGCTAAATTTCAAGTGTCATAGTAATTCAAATTCAATTATCTTTATTATCCCCAAGGGGAAAATTGTTGTGCAGCCAGCACTGAAAAGTAAAAGGTTCTTTTAGCACACAGCTGCAACCTAGCATAACGTGAAAATGTGAAGGGGTATGCACTGTAAATCAACATGCACTATTTAGTTATAAACAAGTCATCCAAAAAAAGACAGGAAACCATATCACTGAGCCACATAATATAAAAAACAACTACCTTATCAGTGCCAGTTCCTGTCAAAAATCTATATTTAGACACAGATGACGTTGTGTGTGGTGTACTCCAGCCACTTGGTGACACTAGAGTACAAAGACCACATTTGTTACGCACACATCCATCTGTTATGTATTATTGCACACTGCTGGTGCTTTAATCAATGGCTACATACAAACTCAAAACTTAAGATCAGTCACAATCAAAGAAAGAAACAGCTGTTTTTGTACTGTGCAGGTGGAGTGTTATGATAGAGTGCCAGGAAAACCAGAAAGGTTTATGCAAGTACTGACCTGACACAATCTGTGTGATTTTGTGGTAAACCATGTTTGGGGTGACTTAGTACATCATCCTTTTCCCTCTTTTGTCTCAAGGCAGCTAGAGATTTGAAGCACATATTCAAGTCTGAGCCAAAACCCTTCGATGTCTTAAGGAATGTGCACTCTTTGTGTGCTCTAAATGAATGCAGGAAGAGGACTTTAGAAGTCAAATTTCAAATTTGAAATTCGAAGCTTTTTTGAAGGTTCAATGTAAGAAAGAAAAATGACATCTTAAGTCCAAACTCTATATGCCTTACATCACTGCTAGTTTATAAAGCATACTCTAACATTGTAGACTGATGTATTGATGACTAAATATTTTGCTTTCATGCTTGTTTGAAATTTTACATTTACTTAATAATATTGTGCAAAAGACATGGCATTAATTACATTTCCATCCACATATTTGATGATGAAAAAGTGTCACATAACATAAAAAAATTACACTTGGCTAAAATTGAAAAAAGAATAGTATTTAGTAATATCAGATATACAATTAAATATATATTTAATTATATATAATTAAATTTTGAACATTTGCAGGATCTGCTTTTGTTTTAAATGTAAGCATCAGCCAGAATGATGCCATCTGCCTTTACATTAATGTTACACTCAGATACGGTTACAGTGACAAATCCAGAAGATAAGACTTTATTGTCATTGTAGTTAAACAACAAAACTTGTTTGGTTGCTCTCAGAGAGACTGACAGCGATAAAAAAATATATAAATAAACATATGCAAATACAAGTACAAGATAGTGCAGTGTAAATAAGTATTTCAGAGTAAAAACAGAACAGTGTAACAGGCATATTGCACAAAAGTAAACAGTAGAGTTGCACAAGTTGTAGTAGTTGTACTTTAAGTTCTGAATGAGAGAGCTAGCAGCATGGGGCTGGTTTGTTTGTTGTTTTACAGGACTGGATATCTTCCCCCTTGTAGTGTTGTCGTTGGCGAACTTCACTGTGGTGTTAGAGTGGATGGCTATGCAGTCATGCGTGAATAGAGTGAAAGAGTGACACATGGCTGTGTCCTTAGACCAGCCCTGTGGGACAGGGATGTGTGAAGTGCAACTGAGATTGCATCCTCTGTAGATCTGTTTCCACAGTAGGCAAACTGGCAACTTAAAACATTATGGTTTAAATAGACATTAGGCATTAACATTAATCCTTATATTGCTGCTTTGTAATAAATAAAGCTTTGAGAGCTTGTGCCTGGATGACAGCTTGGTGTTATAGTTTTTAAAAAGACAGCTGACATTGAAGAAAGGGGAAGGAATATTTTGCTACGGCATCCATTCTTTGATTGATTAGCTATCATAAGCAATATTTAAGTCTCAACAAGTTGAAAGTGAGACTTTCGATGTCCGTTTTGCTGCATAAAAATAGGGAAAGATAAGAAAGGAAGGACACAAAGACAGACAGAAAACAGAATAATAAAGAGAAACAGAAGAAGGAACTGAAGGTAAGGAAAGTGGATCTGAAAAGAATGGATTTTCTTTGAGGTTGGTCTTTGGTTTGACATTTTGATAGGGTAAACCTCACATAGGGAGAATGCATTTGTGTGTGTTTTAGGTGTTCTTGTTTGTTTGCCTAAGTGGGATTGTGCCTGGACAGGAAAGATAAGAAAGCAGCTGAACCACATTCTGAAGCACTGTGTTGTTTTTCTTCAATTTACAAATTGACATTTGAATACAACACAAAGACAAGATATATGTTCAAACTGATAAACTTAATAGTTTTTTGGAAAAACGTCGGACCAGGAGAGTGTGCCACTGTGTACATCACCTTTTCTTCTAACAACACTCAGTAAGCAGTGTGTCGCTGCTACACAATATATATGGTGGAAACGCTGCAGACACTGGCATCTTAGTCATAGCTCAGTTATCTCTCTTTTAACTTGTCATAACATCTGTAGTTTCCACCTCAGCTGTGTCCATTCTAGCAACTAGCATGCAGCTCTCAGCTGGTAGAACTCACCCTCACCTGAGCAGAGAGTATCGGAGCGAGTCACACTGCCTGCATTGAGCTGTCATTCTGCCCTCCTTTTTCATCAAATATCTAACTCCACACTTAATTTTGTGGTTTGGTCATTTTAAGACAAGATTTGGTTGTAAAGTTTACAGCTTGTCACACTGTTGCTCCTGCAGTGCTCTGTGTGTGATCTGTAAGGCAGCTAAAAAAAAGGGTATGCCTCATCTGCTGACATTCTGTTGTAAAAAATAATCACATTAGCTCAAATCGTGATTTTGGTTAAAATTCCCTCCCCTAATTGCCCTACACCATACATTTTCAATGGGAGACAGGTCAGGACTGCCAGCAGGCCAGTCTAGTACCCACACTCTTACATAAAATATCTTGTCTTTTTGCTGTATTCGACTGAATATAGGTTGAAAAGGACTTGCAAATAACTGTATTCTGTTTATATTCCCATTGAACACAGCATCCCAATTTTCTTGGTGTTGGGGTTTGTACTTTGTGCTGCATTAAGCTGAAAATATGAGAATCTGTCTCTTCAGACAGTGTCTTTACGCAAGATAATATGTACCCTGACTTGGATGGCATGTGACTCAGTCTTGAACTCTAAGGTGCCTTTTGGTTACTTTTAGCCCCTAAATATCCACATTATATACTCACTAGCACTAGATGAAAAGTTCACCAAAATCACCATTTTGTGGCTGCGGTACCAAAGTTGTTGCTATTTATCCTATGGGGAACACAATTGTATGTAGCAATTTCATGGCAATCCATCCAATAGTTCTCAAGACGTGTTATTAGAATCCAAATATTTCTATTTTAAGGTGGCGCTAGATCAAAAGTCCATCCAGTAGTTATTAGATATTTCAGTTTGAAATCAGATGTAGTGTTACAACCATGTAATTGTAACATTGAAAGTCTTGCCACTTGGATGATACCACTTAAAATATGACTAGGAGAGGAAGCAGTGTTGTAACCAGCTCCTTGTTGGAGAAATGCCAAATACAGTAAATGTGTACTCATCTTAATCATACAATACATCTGCAGTTTCTTGCTCTTAAGACCCCACCCTCTGCTCTCTTGGGTAATTTAGAAATGGCTTGTCTGTTTTTAACATCATTTGTGATCAGTTACAGATCTCTGTGTGCATGTTAGCAGTGTATATGGATCGATGATAATGATGGTAATGATCATGAGCCTTCAATGTCTCACAATTTATATGTCCTCATATACATTTTTTTTTTACCCCATTTATATCCCCATATGTAGGATTCCTTGGTCTCAAATGAGGAAGCAGTACTTTAGCTCTGGTGTCAACAAGAGATCACTGGATGCCATTGAGAGGGCAGCCTTCTTTGTAACCTTGGACGATGAAGAGCAAGGCATGAGGGGAGAGGATCCAGCAGGGAACCTGGACCGCTACGCCAAGTCCCTGCTCCATGGGAAATGTTATGACAGGTGAGGAGGAGAGAAAGTACATGGATGCTTGGAAATCGCTAGGGGCCTTGAGATCACAACCAGAGCTACCTTGTCTTGAACTCTGGATTTAAACGTCGTATTCCAGGATGAAACAGATGCCATGTTTAATGGCCTACCTACAAACTAGAAGTAATGATGGCCACAATGACAGACAGGATGAAGACAGGACAGACAGATATAAGATAAGATACACTGAAATTTTTTATACGAGATAGTTTTCTTTCATTTTGATCTTCTGTCTGCTGCATGTTCTGCGTGAGGCACAAACTAACTTTTTATTTGCGTCTGAAGCTGCCTGTTATCAGATCCACGTGTGTCTGCATATCCTCTCATCTGTTTGTTCTGTTTTTTTTTCTTTTTGTGAACGTGCCCAAGGGACAGAATGAGATCGGTAATTCCTCTCAGTTCATGTATGGTTAGTGGTATCTCAGATTACACAAATAATCCAGTGCCACCTTAAACTCTGTGTATTCCTAATACAGCTGTAAAGAGTTTCATCAGAAGTACAGGTAGCACCGCTGATTAAAATAAAGCGGACAGGAGGAAAAATGTATATCTTGTATGTCTTCAACAAGGTTTGATATCAATTCTCAATATTTGAACACTAAGTGCACTGTCTGTAGCACTAAACATCATATATTAAAGGTCGAGAAGAACTGAAAGTTTGCACAGTACTAAACCTTTCGTCAGATTCTTAAAGGAATTGTTAGACATTCCTGAAATGCTTGTTTAATCTTTTTCTTTTCAACCCATAGATAATTGCTCCTGCTGCATAACACTTATGCCGCTTTTCCATTACACAGTTTTAGCACTACTCGCCTCTACTCAACTCAACTCTACTCGGTTTCGGTCGTTTTCCATTACAATTGAGTACCACCTCAACGTGGGTGGGGTTGTCATAGCAAGGCAGCCCGAAACTCTTGTGACGTCATTTGTATGCGACACAAACACAACACAACAATGGAGGACATCGAGGCGATGGTATACCTGCTGTAGAAATAATAAAAACGCACAGTCGCTGTTGCCAGGTTTTAAGAATGGGGCGTTTGATTCTTGTGAAGGAGTCGCTCTCATGATTCATCCAGTGACGTCACTCCCTGGCCAATCAGTGGCCTGCAGTCTGTTGACATCACATTTTCAGTTCGACTTAACACACTTGGAACCCCAGCCGAGTAGGTACTAAAAAAGTACCTGGTACCAGGTACTACCACCTAATGGAAAACCCTGAAAACCGAGTAGAGTCGAGTTGAATAGAGCTGAGTAGGTGCTAGTGGAAAAGCACCATTAGTAGCTTACACCATTAGTAGTGTACAGGGCTTGACATTAACTTTTTTGCTCACCAGCTACTGTGGCTAGTGGTTTTCCAAAATTACTAGCTACTCAGCATAGCCACTCACTAGCCATAAGTTTGTAGTTGGGAGATTGTGTTTTATGTCATTAAAGTTGACTGTGTTGCAAATGACCAACATGAAGGTCACATTTCTCCTCTCCTATGTTCTTGTGTGTGTGTGTGTGTGTCTTGTCACACGGAGCTAGAAAAGCTCCTTCAACATCAACCCCCTTTGTTGATTATTATACAACCCCACCTCCTTGCTCTCCTGGTTTGTTTACACCAGTTAAATGCTGCCACATCATAGGATGTCTTAAGTTGTTCAGGTTGCTGGTTGCTGGTGTGTAAAAATGGAAGTTGTAGTGTTGCAGTGTCACGGATGCAGGGGATTGATTACTTCAGTTGTCTTTTGAGAAGACTATAATATGCCACCCATCAAAGTGGCAATGTCCCCTCTTTTGAAAAACTTTTTTATCAGAATCATAATCTGTCTTTGTCCTAAACTCCTTCAGTTCTACTTGCCCTCATCTGTCATCCTCTGTCGCTCTCTCCTTCCAGCTAACTCCTATGACCCTCTATGACCCGCAGCAATCTGTGTCTAACAGTTCAGTACAATGACCCTGTGTTCTGCATTTACATCCTTGAATGTGTTAATGGTTGCTGTTCTTTGTGAAGGCCTAATTGACTCAAACGTGTGACGGAATTGCATTTATCAGTCACTTTTTATTTGGCCAGTGTATGTATAAAATGAAGACTATAAGGCATTCATAAAGATGACTACATTTTCTCTTTCAGTTTACAACTTTCAAAATCAACACACATAGCCACTGTTACATTTAGCTTATCACCATTGTCATGTAACTGCCAAACCTTGATTTATTGTTTCAAATATGAGCACCTAAAATTGATCTTTTAATGTAAGGCATTAAAAGCTGGTTTCCCTGCCAACTTTCTTTGTTCAAAACTCTGCACAGCAGAGTCACACGTAGCTGTGATGATGATTGTGGACAGAGGTTCATTAGAGTTACACAACCCATAGCAGCCAGTGAAGCTCTCTTTTTAAGCTCTCTTACTTTTTAAAGTTTTGTAATGTTACAGTAGATTCTAACAGTATGGTGGGCCAATTGCATGACAAAAAAGACAGATAGGGTCTCATGTACTGTATTTGCTCTAAGTAATACCACCACTACGAGATATACATCAGCGATTGATAGATACACATTTCATCACTTTCCTAACTGTCATTCAAATACAAGATAATGTACATTCTCTCACATTTTGCTGTTTCTTTATCTTTCCTATCTCATCTCTCAGGTGGTTTGATAAATCATTCTCCATTGTGATCTACAAGAATGGGAAGAGTGGACTGAATGCAGAGCACTCCTGGGCTGATGCACCAACTGTGGCTCACCTTTGGGAGGTGTGTTTATGTATGTCTCTCAGTGCTCGTATTTTGTTTCAGAAATGTTTTTTTTGTTTGTTTTTGTTTTTTTTGCTTATTAGCGTTTATCCATTATAGCCTGTCACTCGAAGCTCAGGTACTTCCACTGTGAGAGACCCTTTTCTCAGAAATTGCTGTGTTAGGAGAAAAACAGAAAATTATACTAAAAGAAAAAACAGCACAGATAATGAAGACATCAAACTACTCACACTACACTGTTGCTACACACTTACTGTAGCTGCTACATACAGTAGTAGTACAGTAAAACTGAGATCCCACCAGCTATCTGGTTGTTGGAGCACATTTGAAAGCTGCATCGAAAAAGACTGCATAACAGTGGCCTGGCAAAGGCAACGTCACAGTCAATATATCCGACAGTATGACATATGATATATTGGCACGATTCTGCCAATAGCATCAAAGTTTGCCATTCCAACAATGAAAAATGATATATTGATTATTTCAGGACCACAGTATAAAACCTGATGAAACCTCAGACAAAGTGTATTGTATCATTGTATAATTTAATATGTAATGTAATGTATGTCTTTGGGGCAATGGAAAGAAGGCGTGAAGTCTGATGACTAATTTTCCCTTTTCAAGAAGCCTTAATATACAATGCAGCTTGTGTCTGCTGCTGATGCCGTGGGTGACAGTGCTATGATGGAGTTATAGCGTGGGCTCATTTTCCAGGCACCATGTGGGCCTGTGGGAGTGCTAAATGGGCAATGACACTTTGCATTAAATTATATATTATAATGCCCACTGGGGTAAAGCACCTTTGTTTAGATGGGAGTGGAATTTCTGACCAATCTTCAACTTGATTAGGCAAGTACCAACTACTTCTTAACTCAGTCATTCATTTCGTTGTCAGTGGGTTACCGTGAAAAGAGGCACACATAGGAAATGCGTGCATTAACTGAGCCCATCCATAGGCCAGTGTGTTCATCTGTTTTTTTTAAATCCAGTTAATTCACAGACTGTTACGGAACAATTGTACTTCTTAAAAATACAGACCCAATGACGTCTGTGAGACTATTAGGATTTTGAGTTTCTCACAATGTCGAGAACTAGGTGTCAGCCACAGCAAAGGGCCCTTATACTTTTGCTCAAAAAGCAGTTGTAATTATTCATAGTAGATATTACATATCATATTATCACATATCATTATATCATAAAATTATAAAATTATACAAATCATGATATATAATGTATATAATTATATAGATTATGTATATATACATTATATACATTATGATATATAATGTATATAAATATACAGATTATGTAATATATAATTATAACATTGAAACCAGAGCTGTGCCTCCCTGTGTGGGTCAGTAGGAATGCAAAACAGATGGTCAAACAAGTCATTGTTAATTATGGAGGAATGCCATTTCTCCCAGACCCCAGTGTAGACATATATAAGTACTAAACAAAACAACAAGGGTATAAAAATGGTACGTTAAAAATCCAAAAGAAAAAAATACCAATGCCAAATAATTAAGGATTTTTGGATCCAATTTCTAGTTTCCTCAGCTGTTGAGGGATGATGATGTTGAATGCTCAACTGAAATCTATGAACAACATTCTCAAGTAAGAGGCTGATGCAGTCCAGGTGGGTTAGGGCTATGTGTAGGGCAGAGGAGACTGCAAAAATAGTGGACCAGTTGGCAGGATACGCAGACGTAAAGAGGTTCAGGGTGAGAAGAAGGATGGATTTTAAGTGGTTCATGCCTAGATATTCAAAGCACCTCACGATGGTGGCCGTCAGTACAACTGGGCAGTAGTCATTGTAGAAGGATGGGGGTGACTTCTTGGTCACAGGCATGATGGTGCTGGCTTTGGAGCATGTTGAGACAACAGCCTGACTCGAGGTGTTGAAGATGTCTGTGAGGACGTCCTTAAGCTCTTCTGCACAGTCTTTAAACACGTAACCAGATATGTTGTCCAGGCTGTTAGCTGAGCCGAGGAGGCGTTAATCATGGAAAGTGATTCAAATATTGAGTGGGAATGCCAAAGTTAAGGCAAAAAAAAAACTCTCTTTGCTGTCTCGATCTAAAAAAGAAAACAAATAAAATAGAATAGTTGGAGTAATTTTGTGTGTGTATTTGTAGTGTGTATTTGGATGTAAATATGAGCATGTCTCTCCCCTTTTACAGTACACCTTGGCTACAGATGCTTTCCAGCTTGGCTACACAGAGGACGGCCACTGTAAAGGCGAGGTGGACCGCTCACTACCCCATCCTCAGAGGCTTCTCTGGGACATCCCATCAGAGGTACATACACCCTGTGAAAAGTATATGTATGTGTGTTTGTGTGTCTGTTGAAACGCAGTGCGCTCACTCACTAACTATCCCTGTATTTTCAACACTCAACACCATCGATGCAGTTGTGATCATGTCATACATTGTTATGAACATGCCTGAATGTTTTTACTCTGTCACTTGTACCTGGCTGGTACAAGCAGGCACAAGTCCTGCAACCATGCAGTGTTGTCAGCGTTGTCTTGATCCACTTCAAAATGACCAACCAAAACGTTTCGTTTAGAGTTGTTCCCTGAGTTGTTCCCTAATTAAGTAAATGCTATTCTGTGTGCTATGTAGCAGTAGTGATTGTTTTGGGATCAGAGGCTACACACTCTTTGCTCCTCTGAAGGATGACATGCAGCTGCATGTCAAAGTGGCCATTGCATTGAATAACTCCCATCCCATCCCTGTGGTGTGTTTTATTTAGAGGGGTAGTCTTTAGCCAGTGCAGTGCTTTTTATTTGCTGTTCTCACCATCCTTTTCTGAGATTACTTTGTGTTCTACTGCACAGTTAAGTACCAAGGTTAGTCGAGATATGACTTTGCCACCTTAAGTTTCGCAAAAGAGCTGATTTCCAGCTGTCTTTCGACATCAACACATCAGTGGTGTATTTCATAACTACTCAACATGTCCTACAGAGTTGTAACTGTTACTCTCAACTTGTTTATACTTGCCTGAAAGCTCTGTCAGTGTGATACCTGGATCGTTGCCCTTTACTCTGCACTGCAACACTGTCTTCCCCCAATCTGACTCTGACTCCATTGTGGGCGATAAAAAAGACAACAGGACGACAGGCAGTGGGTGATTTGTCATTTTCATCACAGGGGTGGTGCACCCATGTCTGGTCATTGGCTTTAAAACCATGTCAGTGGGCAGTAGCATAATTTATCTGACATCGGCCTCTCTGGGGTTTTTCCTAATTTCCCTGTCTGCTGTGCTCTTTGTCTCAGCCTCTTTTCTGTGTCTCTCTACTTTCCATTATCAGTGATCACTCACAGAGGTATAAAGGGTTACTTCAGGACACAGCACTCACTTCATCAGTCACATCACAATACATTTATTCTGCGTCACGATGCATTTTGTCATGTTTTCTGAATCGCGATGCATTGTGCCACGGTGCATCATCTCATCCCGAGCAAACACAGGGTCAGCTGATATTTATATGAAAATGTTACCAGCCTCCTCTAGAAGCTAGCTAACATTACATAGTCATGATCATGATGGATGGTAGTGCAACTGCTGCAGCTTTCCACTGCAGTGCAGCATTGAGTTCACAGCACATAAATTACTTTCACTTTTGGACTGACTCAAATGAGCAGGCCAAAATCATTTGTTCTGCCTTTGACATCCTGATGGAGCTAAAGGAAAAAGAACCTATTCTTCATGGACTTCCACAAGCTGTGATAACAAATACAGGAAACTGCTTCCAGTGTTTCCATAACTCCCAAGTGAGTAGGTCCAGGTAGTAGGTGGTGCATTTAGAACGGGTGAAAATGCCAGAAATTATGTAGAAAACAAAACCATCTCATATTTGGGCTGAATGATTGAGGGAGAATTCTTTCAAATCAATATTGTAAGTGATCTCCTCTGATACATTCCACCTCATTTATAAGACCAAGAACTCTATCCATACCAGAGTTATATTACAATCATATACCTTATATTACTTCTATAGTTACATTATAGTTATATACAGATGTTGGAGGAGGGCTAGCCTCTCTGCCAGCAAAGCCACTGTTGGCAGATAGCCCGTAAAAAAACGCTAATAATTTGGTCTGACTTTTGGATGTTTGGGGTCGACGTCTGTCCATCTATGATTTACAGAGACTTACAATGCTTGTCAGAGCTTCTCTTACACTTAACTGCGAGATGTCCACCTGTCTCCTCTGTGGCTCCTCCACTCCTGTGTGCAGACGTGTACGTGGAGACGCAGGTAAAACAGGAAGCGGGGAGAGAAACGCAAATGTAAATGATCTTTTAATTTTCTTAATTTTCCTGGGAGGGCAGGGGGCTCCCGTTGGCGGGTCAGGCTGCCCTGCCAAGACAATGGTAGGGGAAACACTGGGTTATGCATGTAACCTTAGAATCTTGACTTGACAACATTGTGAGCAAATGTGAGATACCTTTTCTGGTTGGGCTCTCCAATTGCGTGTACTAGTGTAATACCACTTACCACTTGTGACACTGTCTTCCAGGAAGAATCAATTTTCCAGGAAGTTAAAGCCCCTCATAAGCTCTTTAAATGCTGGTTGTTGTACTGCCACAAAAATAGAGCTATCTACTTTCATGGTGGGTTCTAGCTGGTTTTGCTTAACAAAATTAGAAAGGAGGTTCCTGAAATCTGAGAAGCTTGCAGCCGCTGCTTAGATTACATCTCCCACAACAGAATATTAAGTCATAATGAACCAGTTTGATATGTGTACCGTTATATGGGGTTACTTTGTAGCAGCCTGGTCTCATTTGCACGTAATTTAATTACGATAGTGGACAGCTGTAGTGTGCTAATAGAACTGTGCTCTGGTGCAGTACATCTCAAGTAAGAGGCTGCAGATTTATCAGAATGTGTCCTGCCACCTTCAAATGTATGAACTCAAGGAGAGGCTTATCATGTAGTGTAAGTCAGCTGTGAACACAACTGATAGCTGAAGCCAATCCCAGCTGACATAGAGCACCCTGGACAGGTTGCCAGTCAATCACAGGGCAGACACATAGAGACAAACAACTATTCACACTCACATTCACACCTCCGGGCAATCAACCTAAACTCTGTGTCTTTGGATTGTGGGAGGAAGCCGAAGTACCAGAGAGAGAGCCCATGCAGGCACAGGGAGAACATGCAAACTCCACACAGAAAAGCCCTGGGTGAACCAGGATTCAAACCTGGAACCTTCTTGCTGTGAGGTGACAGTGCTATATGAAGAATAAGAATCATTCATACTGATAAACAGTCTGCTCTTCCAATGTTCATGTTAATTTTTTATTCCAATCTAAATGCATTATTGGCTGTGGAGTAATTAATTGAAATTATTTATTTACATTTTAAGCATTGTTGCATTGTTTAATCATCAGATTGGCAGCAGATTGATGTTGCACCAGGAACATATTTTCAGCAGATTCTGAGAGACTAATTTTCCTCCAAAATGCCAACAACTTACTTTGTGCTTCCTTATTTGCATAAATTTCACTTATATTTGTCCACCATGTTTGGCACCAAACTACACAGACTGTCAAAGCAAATTTCAATGTCAGGAAAATAGTAAATGATCAGACCACTGCTTGTGCTGGTTGTTTTGCCACCACAAAAGGTTTTTCAATCTGTCGCTTAAGAATTGACAAACAGTGATTAAAGTGGTTAAAAGTAATCTGGAAAACTGTTTTGTGGAAGACAAAAGTAAGAGACATTTTGGGGAGAGAGGACAGAGCTAGTGCAGACTGAAGTAAAGTTTACTGGAATTTACCAAATTTTAATATTAGTGGCAAACTAACCAGTCAGACTACATTCAGACAGATTTCATTTTAGTTTATGAGTAACAATTTGCTGTTAGCTTAAGCGTGCTGTGGTTGTGTTAAACATGTCGGGAGATGATTATCACCAGTTTGGGAAAAGTCAGCAATAAATAATGTATGAGTGATCTCTCACATCACTGCAGCGACATCTGGTATCAGCCTGACGTCAGCCTGCCATGATTAGACTATCACACAGTTCATAGAAAAACACACAAATGTGTTCCCAGAACTGCACCGAGGTAAAAGTACAGTCACAGAGAAGTATGACCTGAACCCCCATCCTCTCTTCAGCCTCCCCAACATTCTGTGATAAGAAGCAGGTATAGAACTCTTCCTCCCAAGCCAGGGTCAAAAGTCAAATGGCCAGCTCAGAAGGGACTATTCTAATGGACCACAGTTCATATGGAACTTATGAATGAACACTCTCCAAATCTTCATTCTATGCAACAAACGTTGTCTCCACATTCTCCACAACATTCAACTGTTACTTTGTCAAGAAGGTAACCTGAAAAGGAACTATACAGACTGGACTCTCTCAGATCCACAGACCAAACCAGGGTCTTCTCCTCCTTGTTTATCTTTCCCTACACCAGTTCTCTGGCCATAAATTATGTCACATTGCAGTGGTATCCAGACCAGAACATTGGCCAAATTTCTCCTTAGCTTTTAAATCATATGAAATAATTGTCTGACCATTTTATAAAGTAAACCATTTTATTGATCAAATGCTTACAAGTAATTCGATGAAAATCAGTTTTTTCCAAGATGTTGCTAAGCTAAGACAAGTTATATCTCGTCTTGTACAATATCTTAATTGATCATGGTGGAAGGCAAATATGCAATATGTGTGCAATTATTCCAGATTAATAATTTAGAGTTTAGAGAGATCATATTTCGCTCTAACTGAGACAAAGAGAGTGAGGACAACAAATCCTGATTGGCTGAGACCACCTCACTCTGCCTTTAACCCTGACACTATCCATAAAGAGAATAAAAACTCTGGCACACAAAAGAAAAATGCCTTTGGTTGAAATCAGCTCCAAGCTACACAGCCACTCGCCATCGCACTTTAATTTTCTGTGTTCCTTTGTTCTCTTTCCACCACATGCACTGCAAGTAACCTTTTCTTTTTTCTATATGCCCAAGTTACTTTCTCTATTTCTTAAGCCAAGCAACGAGTCGTCTGGCAGACACCAGCCTCCTCTAAAGTTTTCCAGAAAATGTTAAGTAGGCTACGGGAGAGCTTATTTTTTCTTAACCCGTGAGAGAGGCTGGTTTAGTTTGTTCCATATGTGTATGGACAAAAGGCCAAATGACACAAACTGACCCGATTTTCAGTTACTGGCACCAAAATCACAGCTTGGTCCCTGCAGCTTCACTTTACTATATGTGTTGCTGTTTTCTATTTTGTGTATAAGGAAATCCTGCACATCTTTATCAAATCAGATGCAGCAGCACAGTGTGCAGTGTAGTGTACAACACAGTGAAGCTGAAGAGCAGCAAATGGGCTTGAAATATTGACAATTAATGTTGCAGAACCCCAAAATAGCAGGACAGGAGGAAATTGGGCATTGTTGAGAAAAATAAAGTTAGCCAGCTTGTCTCAGTCACATTCACTTAGCCAAAAGGGAAAGGTTATATAAGAAGAAAGGGAAGTTCACAGTATGTAAAAGCATATGGGTTAGTGAACTGACAGAGAAATTGGAGCGAGGTGGAAAGAAATAATATGTAAGAGTGGAGAAAATGTAAATAATTGGCCTGAAACCGCTACACTTGAACAATACATCAAATTTTTCCCTGTAACAGGATTATTTTATTGGCTAAACATTAATGAATGACCAGAGTTACCCTTTCATTAGAAAGAGACTTAAAGTTCACCAGGGACATAAGTAAGGACACCACTGTGAGGTGGTTTCCTGTCGCAAAAGTCCCATGGTTCTAACATGTGGCCAGTTCCAGTTTCAAAGAAAGGACTCTGCTCAGGGGAAGAGTGGGGATTTTCCCTATGTCCTTTGTCTGAGCTGACTGTCTGAGTAGGTGGTTGGTTTCGTATTTGAAAAAGCTCTTGAAAAAAAAGAGCTAAATACTTATGAACACTTTTCACAACAGTTTGTATACTCCCTTGGTCATGTTGCATTGTATGTACTGCACGTAACTGTTTTAAACATATGTTCATCTCTGTGCATTTTTATATTTTACATTGGTAAAACTTCCCATCAGCCTCCACTGTATGTTGTTTTTATTTCTAATTAGCAAATGTTGGCATGCCGACATGCTAATCCAAGAAGATGTCCATGGTAAACATTATTCCTGCTAAACATCAGCATGTTAGCATTGTCAATGAATGTTAGCATGCTGACATTAGCATTTAGCTAACAGTCTCACTGAGCTGCTAGCATGACTGTAGAGTCATACAGTCTTGCTAAAATACACAGCTAGCTGACTTACTCCCTGTCTAAAAAAATGACGAGGGAGGTCCTGCTTTTGTATGTGAAAAAAGAAAGAGCAAGTATGAAACGAAAGGAAGTAAAACTGATTACTTTCTCTTTTGTTCTTCCCCCTTTCATATGTAATGACTACTTCTCATCTGTCTCCGAATGTATCTAACTGGGAAATGCATGTAAAGTCTGCCTGAAGTTTACAACAGGTATACCAGGCTACTTTATAGTCACTATGTGTTTTTTTGTGTGTGGGATGTAGAGGAAGTAATCACTAGTTTATATTTCAAGCAGATATTAGAAATTACTAATACTTAATAGTCACTATTGTTTGAAGTATACTCAATACAGTGGCATAAAAACCTAACCGGCAGCCATTGTTTTGGTGGTGTAATTGCAGGGTGATACAGACACAACAATGCACAGGTATAAATGCTCACACTGGTGTAGGCCACTTGCGTAGGCTACCGTCCGCATCGATCCTATGCAGAACTATAAACCAAGTTTAATGAGGAAGTCCAGAGCACAGTTTTCTATCAGTTCTTATTGTCTGATTTGAAAAATGAGATCTGCATGTTCAGGAACAGGAGCACACCCTGTGTTTGTCAGGATGTTTTGCCAGTTGTAACACAGCAGGTTAATTAATGAGTATGTGTTTAAGTCACATTCTCGCCAGGATATGTGAAATATGAGAAATCAAAACCACATGTGTATCACAGAAGGTTCACTGAAAAGCACCAAGGGAGTGAACTTGGCTCAGACTCACTTTTGGTTGGTTGTAATTACACTGTGTATTTTAGTAAGTTAACTATTTAACCACAGATATACACACAAAAGCAGACTGGCATTCCCTATTGCCTTTATCAACATCTATTTCCAGAAATGTGATTATGTGTCCACATTTTCTCCAGCAGCTCATTTCAGGGTATGTGTAGTAAACCTGTCTAATCATGGAGAACTGAATGAGTGGGTGCCTGCTGAAACTGTTTTTCCTGTTCCTTTTACTATTTGCTGTCAATTCTTTTGATTGCAGAATGTCTTTTAATCTGTGGTCAACCTAAACAAACAATACTGTAGAGAAGGCAAAATATTATTCTCTGTATTATTCTCTGTGTATGTGTATGTCATGATTTTGCTGGCCTTTTTTTCTTTTTTTTTTTTTCACTAAAAGTTGGGGTGGAGCTACCTGACATCAGACCAGGATTGTGCTGATGCATCTGATGCCTCTTCACAATCACTCAAATAACCAGTCAGATTTTTTAAGTTTCTGACAAATTCAGAACCAGAAGTATGAGAAATAAGTGATTTAACAATTTGAGAGGGCCATGTTTTTGTAGAATCCCCACCTTGTGAAGTGTAGGTGGCAAACTGGAAATGAATGTGTCCAAAACAAAAGAACTTATAATACAAACAAAACCAAAGAGGACCAGTAACATCCTCCCTGTCATGCTCAATAACCAGCCTGTAGAAGAGGTGGAACATTTTAAGTACCAGTCATCCATCAGACATTAACTTTTAATATGAACTCAGAGAGCATTTTTAAGAGAGCTAATCAACATTTTTTTTTTTTTTTTAATTAGGAAGTTGAGGAGCTTGGGCATTAGCCGACACATACTTGAAATGGCATACAGGAGCCTGGATGAAAGCACCTTATCATTTAACGTAACAACCTGGTACAGCAACTTGAATACAAAGAGCAAAAACCTGCCCTCTAAAATTACAGAGAAGGTGATTGGCAAGTCACAAAAACAACTTTACAACATATTCGACAGTGCTGTACGCAGGAAGGCAGTTGTTTGTATGTGTGTATGCTGGACATTTCTTGGGGGTGTAGGTGTATGTACGGCATATGTAACTTTGTAATTTTTATTGTGTTGGATGAGAAGCAAAAGACAAATTTCCACTAGGTGGACAATAAAGTAATCTGATGTTGGTGAATTGATTGAGCAACCATCCCCAGAGCCACAGCGCAAGCTTGGCTAAAAAGGATTAACTGAAAAATTACTCTTGAACCTATAATCAAGGATTGAATGAATATTAAACTAAAATTTGACCGTGAAAGTACACAGCTGCATCCCTCCTGCACTGTTGTTGGAAGAGGTGCGGTTTCATAGTACATTTGCTGTTGTATACACATAGACTGCCAAGGCGTATTTACTGAAAGGCCCAACACTAATTTGTCTCTGCTTTAATGTACAAAAATGTGTCTGGTTCGATGTTGCAATAACACTGAGCTCTAGACAAACCAAAATTGCAGCCCATTTTGAAGATATGTGGAGATATTCTGAACTTTTTTAAGTACAGATGAACAGAAGAGCTCTGCAATTGCATTATATTTAATTAGGCCCATGTACTGCTCTTGTACATTGGTTGTTTCTTGTTCTGTTTCATGGTCTTTTTTTTTTTTATTGCCCTTTGCTTTTAGAACAAAAGCTTCCATCTACTTTCAATGGAAGTCCAGATGGCCATCTTTGTTCCAGTTTTGAAGTCTCTATTTCTCTGTTTATCTTTCTCTCTGCCAGGTTCAGGCTCAAGTACACAGTTCCCTGGCTGTTGCCCAGGCACTGGCAGATGATGTGGACTGCCATGTGTTCCCCTTCAGCGAGTTTGGAAAAGGACGGATCAAGAAGCTTCGCATCAGCCCAGATGCATTCATACAGATCGGCTTACAGCTGGCATACTATAGGGTAAGACTCATAAAAAAATATAGCGCCACCAATGTATATTTTCTTGATACTATTTCAGAATCTCAGTGAAAGTAAAACAACTTTTCATTCTCATTATTCATTATTGTCCCCCACTAATTTATTTGATTATTCCCTGCAGATCTGAAGTATAGATGGTTGATTGTCAGGTCAAATGTGCACATTCATCCAGTCCTGACAGTGATGCTTTGTGGGTGAATGTAGGTGTAAAACAGCAATGGAAAGACTGGCATTAACATAATCTGACTTGCTGACCCAGGGGAAATTAAGCTCTCACCACACTGACTATCCTTAGGAATGATGTTTCGTTGTTGTTGCGTGCTAAAATGACTAAGAAATGGTCTTAAGAATGGTCCTAAACTTTATATTATCAGTCAAAAAAATTCTTCCTATTTTCTCAGTAGAAAGTGTGCACACACCTTATTATTAGGACCACCTATCATTCACTGCATCCAATGCTCTGACATGCTTAAGACTGTACTCTTTTTTCTATTTTTTTTTCATGCAATTAATTTGCATGTCAAAATATTTTTTCAAACTGTTGTTTTTGTTAAGAGTACTTTCAAACAGAACATTAATCTTACACTGTGAAAAAGACTCAAGACCTGTTTTGCACTCACTAACAGCAACAGATATTCTGCCTATACAAAAAGGGCTGGATAACAACCCAAAATCTCACACATTACTTTCGTCTTACTCATGTTAGTGTGTGCAAGTTGTTTCCTCCTGTTGGATCACTTTGGTTTAATTACAATATAACAAGTTCTGTTATTAAATACATTTTGTTTATTTCTCAGTCTCATGTCCAAACAACACAGCAGCTGCATTAGCTGACTGTTGTATCAAATGCCAAATTCATTAAGATGCAGTTCTGCTATTGGTTGCTATGAAAGTACAGACTTTATCAAAGTCAACTGAAAAACTTGTCATCTGAAAACACAAAGCCACATTTTGCATTTTGCACAAGAAGCCATGCCTCAATTATTTATTACACATTTGTGATAATGAAGAAGGATACTGGATATCCTGAAGCAAAGTATTGCTTTACTGTAAGGCTAAAGTGAGATGTGTTTCAGTGGAAATGCATAAAGGAAGACATTCATTATAACATGAATAAAAAATACAATAAAGCCTCCACTGTAACTGATCCAAGTATTCCATTATTTTCATCTGATATCCAGAATCCAAATGTCTTTTCAGAAACCAGACACACTCAGGTCATGTTTTCTAGTGTTTGTAGGGTAGATGAAAGTAACTGTACTGGCTGTTGAGATGTCAGTCCATGTTGTCATTAGAATCTACTGAGTTACAAGCACACAATCTTACAATTAAAGGGAATTAATTGTTGACTGAGATAACTATATCCATGTACAGGACAGTACCTTTTGGTCATAATCAGCCAGCATAATTGGATAGTTGACTTTCATGGCTCCTGAACCCTGCTTTTTTAGTTTATGTGTGAATCATCACAGCAGCTACCCTGGACTTTTGTGGTACTCTTCTTTTTTCATTATTTTTACATTAGATGCATATCCTTAAACCCCCTTTCCTGGACAGTCTATTTGTTTGTGTACCTCTTGCCTTTCCTGTTCATGTTTATCTCTATTTTGGCCAGTTATCCTCAAACATCTTCTCTCCATTTCCTCCCTTTCTTCCTCCAGGATCGTGGTGGTTTCTGTCTGACCTATGAGGCATCAATGACGCGTCTTTTCAGGGAGGGCAGGACAGAGACTGTGCGATCCTGTTCCAACGAAAGCTGTGCCTTTGTCAAAGCTCTAGAGGGTGGAGAGGTACTGATGCATTTTTTGATTCTGCTTTCTTTTAAGTGTTTAAAATAAAAGCTCACACAAAGTATTAAACTCCTGATGCCCCTAATGTCAATCCAAAATCACCATATCGTCACAGAATTCAGGCAAACAAAATAGGCAGGATTGATACAGCACATCGTCGAACTGTTACCTGGCCGAGGACCATAGCCCGGTCGTCCGGCTTGAGCGAAGAGCCGAATTGGGCCAACGAGAGCCGCGTAACCGACCGCATAACGGTTGACGTCTCATTGCCATTGCGCCGACGCTTGAGCGTCGCCGCCGTCAGCCCTCGTCCCCGAACAGGGCGGAAATTCAACATTGTCTGGATTTCGTCAGGTCAGCGCGGTCGCTCATCAGCGAGCGTCCGCATCAGATCGTGCACGCACCCGTTTTCCGCAACACAGCGGCGAAACACGGCGTCGTCACAGGCCGGCGCGGCTCGCACATCCGTTTGCCTCAGCTCCCAGCTCTCACCAACCACTGTCAGCCATCATTTGCCTGGCCTGCCGCACGAATGAGACCACGCGCAAGTCAGTCTTGCGTATTGAACTGTCATCCCCGGAATGACAATATTTGTCCTGTTAGCCAGGTCAGGAGCTTGTTATGGCTTCATCTGCAGGAGCACGTTTATTTACAATAAAGTTGCACCGTTCGCAGTTTCACCAGACAGCAGACCGTAGTTTATTCATTGTTTTTATGTCTACAGTTGTCAGACCGACAACCTCACGTTTAGTGACCGGAGACATCAGCATCATCAACGTATCAAGATCGCGCTGGTTGCTGCGTCGCAGGTCATTAGCTAACACCTGTCATCGACCATGGCCTGAGCGGCGCATATGCGTATTGCCGTCCTCGACATGCGGAAAGCAAACAACACGAGAATCGCGAAGCGCACGCCGAAAAAAAAGGTGGTGTTGGCGCAGGCGAGGTCGAGTCTGGCCGTGAGTCGAGGCCCTCGTTGACGTCGTCACCGTTCGAAGCCAGCCGGTGTTGGTTCACTCGTCAGCACCACAGTGCTTGGTATCTCACTCTTTCTTCGTTCGCACGGTCATTTCCACCAGCTGCGTATTAAGGTCAGATGTCTTCACCTTCTTCTTTGTTTTCTTCGGTAGCTCAACATGACGTATTAGATGTCCAGCAAACAACGGTCGTCCATTCACCAGTCCGAACCGACATTGTCCAGGTGTTTGTGGTCCGTGGCATTGCTTTCACCATCAGCTTAAAGAGGTTTTCCGTGGTACATATAACCCACGTATTTCAGCCTCCATTTGTTTGGAAAGATCGTAGAATTACAAGACCATCCAGTTTTCCTCTTCTGTTGAGATCCATTTTTCCGACTCAGTTCTCGTCCACATCACGGCATTGAACCCCACCATCAGCCCACCCGGTCACCAGCAGACAGTCTCCATCCTCAGCCACCGCCGAGCCAGTGCCTGACGTTCCCCAGGGTCACAGTCACACCAGCCGCGCTCTTCCAGGCCGTCCGCCCAGCGCCCATCGATCTGGCAACCCTCCAGCCAGACTGGTTCGATGCCCACAAAACCATCTCACGGCACGCATGGTGATTTGCCTGTTCAACGGACATCGCCCATGCCCAGTGAGTCCTCCGAGTGTTCAGTTCAACCCAGCACCCCTGTCACTTTAGTCTCACAAACATGATATTGCCGAGGTTGGTATCCGACTTCGGGAGCCTGTCGTTCTGTGAGACCGTTGTCCAGCCGTCGATTGTGTTCTTCCACCATCTTCACCTTTCACCATTCCGTTAGTCTACGTTTATTTGTTGTGAGCGTGTCCTATTCGTCAGCGTATGTTGTGTTATCTTCACTACTGTCATGTTGGAGCCATCTCTTTGTGCGTGCACGTGTCCGCTCATTGACCCCGTGAGTTCTCCAGCCCGCCCGTCGCCTGGCTCGGCAGGCACATCCCTCCACCGCGGTCGATCCGTCCCCGTGCCGTGTTTCCACACCTTCGTCTCCCCTGCTCCATCAGCGTTTCGTCTGTCTCGCAACAGCCGACAATGCTCGACGACGTGAGCCCAGCGACAGCTGTCTTCCTTTCTCAGCACTGCACTCTGGGCTGAGTATTCAGCACAGATCGCCCACGTTCGCTCACTCTGCTTCCCCACCGACACAGTCCCAGCCAGGCACAGGCGCCGCAGAGTAGGGTGGGGGGCCGTTGTCTGCAACGGAGCGACGGCGTGACCCGCTGCTTCCTTCGTCTCCCTTATCACAACTATTTGTGAGGGCTGGCATTTGTTTCCACTTCGAGTAGTAGTTTTCTTGCTGTATCTCTCTGAACCGTAACAGACCAAACAAATCAGACCTGCATGAAAGTAAGTGGCACGTATTAATACATCAGGGCAAACCTACAGGCCACTGAAGGAACTTAAAGCTGCATGCTGCAGTGGTTGAGGTCAATATTAAAAGTATTATAAAGCAAAAGTTATTACAAGTGACCTGAGAGAAGGAAAACGGGCCAGAGAGAAAGAAGTGCTTCAGGTGTCCAGAGATACAGCAAGAAAAACACTCACTGGCGAAACAAATGCCAACCTCACAAATAGTTGTGATAAGACAGAGAAGCAACAGGTCACCGACCGCCTCCATTACAGACAACACGGCCCCCACCCTACTCACCATGCCACGCCTGTGCCAGCTGGACTGTATCCAGTGAGGAAGCAGAGAGTGGAAGGTGAACTGATGAAGATTCACAATAAACTGGAAATACTCCAGCCAAAGGAAAGAGATGATCGTGTTGCACGGGCGACCTACTTCCATAGAGGAAGACAACAAGGAACCTGTATCGAAAACTGAGAGTACACGAATATCAAGCAAAGCAGATCAGTCATACAGGATGATGGCAAACACTGAAGAGTGACCCAGGGGAGAGAGCAAATGGTGAAATGCTACACCTAAGGGGAGAGATGACCTCTGGTGGAGGGAAGGGAATCTACCTGCCGAGAGCCAGAGCGAGGAGGTGACTGGAGAAACTCAAGAACAGGATTAATGAAAGACTTGGACACATTGCACGCCCTACAAAAAGAAAAAGATGAGCTCCAACAACACCTGACCCAATTAAAAGTAAAAGATGCTGCACAACGTACACTGGCAGATAGGACACGCTCACAACAAATAAGCATGGAGCCTAACAGGAACCATGACAACAAAAGGTGAAGATAAATTAGAAGAATTTTGTCAACGGCTGGACAATATACAACAGTCTCTCACAGAACTGACAGAGCATCCCAGAAGTCAGATGCAAAGCCTCAACAACTATCATAATAACATGAGACTAAGAAATGGCAAAGTGCTGGGACAGACTGAACCTCAAGAGGACTCACACTATGACATGACAATGATGTGTCCATTGGTGACCAAAGGCTTAAATCCTGCTCATTATGTACCATGGTCATTTTGTGACATGGTTGGTCTAGCTGGAAGACTGCCAGATCTAAATGAAGGAGCAAACAAATGGATAACAGCCCTAGAAGAAAGCACAGCTGGTGTAACCTTGGCCCTAGGAGACATCAAAACACTGCTCATGTATACAGCAGGCAAGCACACCACTGAAGAGATTTTCCATGGGGCTAATCTGCCCCTAGTGGTGACCGGAAATAGAGCTGATAGTGTGGGATTCAATGGTCACCGTAATGAAGTATGGACAGAACTGAGGAAGCAATATCCAGAAAAAATGGATCCCTCCAAGCTAGAGAGAGAAAAACTTAAAGATGAAGAGTGCCCAGCCAAGTTCCTACGATCCTTCCAAACAAAATGGAGGGAGGAAACAGGAAATGCATGGAACGCTAATAACACCACACAGAGCCTCTTTAAAGCAATGGTGAAGAAAGCAATGCCACAGGATGTACAAAAACGCCTGGACAATGTGGTTGGACTGATGAAAATGGACTGACCATTGTTTGCTGAACATCTAATACATCATGTTGAAAATGCCAGAAAAGAAAAACAAAAAGAAGAAGAGGTGAACAAACATCTGGCCAGCAAACTCACACAACTACAATTAAATGACTTAAATGCCAAACAGAAGAAAGAAAAAAGTAAAATACAAGCCCCTGTGGTGCTGGCAGAACAGACCCAAACACCACAAGCAACTACAGTTGTTCAGCAGCAATCAGCAGGGCCTCAACCACCAGCCCAGACTCAGGTGCCCTCAGGGCCTACGCACCCAACACCACCTTTTTTTCAGCGTGCCTTTGCACCCAAATTCTCAGTATTTGTTTGCTTTCACATATCAGGGACAGCAATACACATATACACGCCTTCCTCAAGGCTATGTAGAAAGTCCATTAATTTTTAACAGAGTGTTAGCTAATGACCTACAGCACTTAGATGTAGCAAGCACAGTCATACAGTACGTTGATGATCTGTTAATATGCAGTCCCACTAAAACTGTGTGAAAAAGATTCAGTCTCAGTCCTGACGGCTTTAGCTAAGGGGGGACATAAAGTAAGTAAAGATAAACTACAGTTCTGCCAATCTGAGGTAGAATACTTAGGCAGACAACTTTGTGGAAATAAACGTGCCATAGATCCCTCACAGATTGAAGCCATAACAAAGGCTCCCAAACCACAAACTGTGGGACAAATGTTGTCATTTCTGGGGATGGCAGGGTTCAGTCGGCCTTGGATCTGTGATTATGCACTTAAGACAGCCCCACTACGTGGTTTAATTCGTGCAGCAGGCCAGGCAAATGGCTCTGCTGAACTACAATGGACAGCTGAAGCTGAGGGGGCTTTCCAAGCCTTAAAAACAGATATGCAGACCGCACCAGCATTGGATAACCCAGACTATACTAAAATGTTTCACTTACATGTTGCAGAAAAAGCAGGTTACGCGTGCGTAGTCCTGATGCAAGACACACCCACTGGTAAGCAGCCACTTGCATATTACAGCACCAAATTGGATAATATTGAAACAGGTTTCCCACCCTGTTATCAGGGACTGGCAGCAGCAGCCTTTGCCTTCCAAAAAGCATCAACAATAACAATGGGGCATCCAACCACGTTATACACATCTCATCAGTTACATGCTCTCATTACTAGCCCCAGGTTTGTGTTAACTCAAGCCAGACGAACAGGCTATGAGGTAATCCTCTCAGCCCCAGAATTAACAGTTCAACGATGTACTACTATCAATCCAGCCACACGCATGGTGACACCTGTAGAAGGATCACCACATGACTGTGTTCAGGCCACGGATGTGTTCTTAAAGCCCCGAGAAGATTTGCATAATCAACCTATAACAGCACAACTTACCTTTTTTGTAGATGGTTCCTGTTTTAGAGATGCTTCAGGTAACCATGCAGATTATGCAATTATACAGTTACTGCCAGATAACACCTATACTGTAGTGCAGGCTACTAAACTTCCACAGCCTTGTTCAGCACAACTGGCAGAAATCAAGGCCCTAACAGCAGCATGTCGCCTGGCAGCAGGTAAGACTCTAAATGTCTATACAGACTCACAATATGCATATGCAGTCTGTCATGTGCATGGTATCATCTGGAAACAAAGAGGCTTTGTAAGAGCAGAAGCCATCTCAGCCTTGTTAGAAGCAATACAACAGCATTAGCTATTATTAAATGTGCTGCTCATCAGAAAATAGACTCTCTAATAGCTAAAGGCAATAACCTAGCAGACGAAGCCGCAAAACAAGTAGCAACATCAACTTGTGTAGGACCTCTATTAGTAGCTGAAGACTGTGAACCTCTCACAAACTTAGCATCATTAATAGCAGCACAACAACATGCAGGTCCATATGAACAGTCCGTATGGCTCAAGAGAGGAGCCATCAAAGTCACTCAAGATGGACCACAAAATGGTCTATGGCGTAGCGCACATGGACACTTTGTTCTCCCACAGGCACTGTTGAAAGTTGCAATTCGTGATGCGCATGGTCCTGACCATTGCGCAAGGGGGGAGATACTAAGGAGACTTCAAACTGTTTGGTGGACTCCATTTATGGCGAGAACAGTAGATAGAACACTACAAGAATGTGATGTGTGCGCACATCACAATGTAAGAAAAGCATTTTCAGCACCAATCGCACACATTCCACCACCAGAAGGTCCATTTCGACATCTCATGATGGATTTCATAGATATGACAGAGCGTATAAAAGGATTTAGGTATGTTTTAGTGGTAGTTGACAGATTCAGTAGATGGATAGAAGCCATCCCAACAAAAGGCCCAGATTGCAGATCAACAGCCAAATTCTAACTAACACACCTAACACCTCACGAAATGCTTACAGGGAGACCAATGCCGGTTCCCTATCTTAGAGGGCCATATGAGGGACCACCGCTTGAGCAGTGTGAAAAAGAACTAACTCACTATTTGCAACACTTAACACAAATACATAAAGCTGTGTTTCAACAGGTGAAAGCTGTATCAGAAGACAAAGACGCAGACATCCCAGAACAGTTGAGGAGAATTGAACCAGGAGAGTGGGTCTACGTAACGGTGTTCAAACGCAAGTGGGACCAACCTCGAAGAGAAGGGCCCTTTAAGGTGATCCTAGCGACCCCAACTGCACTGAAAGTAGAGGGTAAGAAAGTTTGGTTCCATTTAAATCACTGCTGCAGAGCAAGAGATCCAGGAGAGAGAGCAAGGGAGCAGCACGAACCAGAAAGGGACGGCGACGCCTCCCAACTGGAAGATAGTCAACACCCAAGGGACGGCGACGCCTCCCCAAGGGCAGATAGACAGCTTCAGGGACCACAAGGAGAGAGACGATCACAAAGACTGGCCGAAAGGCAAAGACGTGAAAGTAGAGGATCAACCAGTAGTGGCTCATTACCATCCAGACAGAGTCAAGAAAGTAACACAGAAACCAGTGATGAAGCTGTTACGCCAAGTCCAGAACCAGATCCAGGAGAAGGGACATCAGCAGGGACAATGCCACCAGAATGCGATCCATACAATGTCTACAATTGGGAGACAAACTTATGGGAAAGACTGGATGATTACTAAGTGGAAAACCATAATCCTGTTAGCTTTGGGGATAATATTAGTACTCATTAATTTGGATGCACTAAACACAGACCTAAAAGCAGAACAGAAACAGCTGATGGAGTGTGCAGTAGCCACAGGTGTAATGGCAGCCATGAAAGGAATAATACCACTTAACAAAACAATCAAACTCACTTATGCACGGTCAACCCATTACAATCAAACCCTGACTATAGGGCCAGAGGGCCAGAAAATAGATACATATGCGGTTCATGTGCAGTGTCTGAGGGAAGGGGCAGTGATGGTAGCAGTGTTGTGTTCACAAAAGCAATGCACAGATACTGAATTAGGCACAATCATAACCACATAGAAAGCAGCTGAATTGGTGACCCTCTATGTAAAACAGTGCAAAACTAGGAGTCTGCAGGAAATGATGAAAGAGGCAGAGGAAATCAAAGTATTGGGATGGGAAAACAATCTGATCAGTGGATGAGATTCTCCGCCAGGCAGGTCAGTGATGAAGCTTGTATTACTTGTCATAATCCTAAAAGAATACCTAAGGTAATGCCAATCCCAGGAGTAAAACAATGTAAGGATCAAAGGAAATGCTTTGCTTATTGTGTAGCAGTTATGGCAAGCTGGGAGAGCAAAAACCATGGTAAGTGGACAAAAAACACAACAGTTTGCCCCAAAAGACTTGGCAGCGAACTAGAGACCTGGGTACCTCCTCTTACTACAGTGTCAAATGATGTAATACATCCCATTTGCATAACAAAAGGAGATGGACCAGAGAAAAAACTAAAAAAACTCGTTAACCGGTTTAAGAAACAACAATCTAACTTGTAATTACAGGATCATAACCTGGTGAAAGCTAACGCTAGTGGATTTGGAATAACTATAAATGAGACGTCCAAATATGGTTTTCAGCTTGAGTACAGATGGTTACGAGTACCAAAGAGACTTAGAACAGCTACCAATACAACTGAGACGGGGAAACATAAGAGGGAAAGGGTGAAGTCATATATGATGTATAGCGCACAGGGTAAAACTATGCGGTGTGAACACCTGATATGGGGAGAAGGAGGAGATACTTTGTATCTAAAAGACAATGACACGCTGCACGCCAAATTCCTGTTTCCCTCATTCAGTAATGGTACTAGACCAATAGCAGATGTGTTTTGGTTATGTAATGACAATAAACAGGTGAAAGTTGCATTGCCGCAAAATTGGACAGGGGTATGTGCACCTGTCATGATTACAGGGCAACTCACAGTAATTGGTGATAAAGCAGGAAATTGGAAACAACCTGCTGGAAACTTTAACCAAACTGGAAGCTTTAATCAGACAAATACGAGAACCAAACCTAGTCGAAAGAGAACCAGACCGAATTGAAAAGGAACCAAAACTAGTCGAAGAAGAACGACCCGGAGCACTGCCAAATCTAGGTGCATGTTGAAACTCTACATGGTAGATGATGAAATATACGTAGTGTGGAATCAGGAACCGATTGGTGTGCCCACTGAACATCTGGCCATAGGAGAAGAGTGGATTCAATCAGGACAGGGAACAGGATGGATACCAGTAATTGGGCCTATGATAAATGCACAATACATAGCTCGTAATAGCAGATGGGTAAACTTTTTGTGGTATAACCAACAACGATTCCTTAATTGGACTATTTCAGCTTTGGAGGGAATTAGCTCACAATTACACGCCACCACTCAGATGGCTTTACAAAATAGATTTGTCCTAGATAGAATAATGGCTGAAGAAAACGGAGTCTGTACATATTTTGGTGATGAATGTTGCACAGTCATACCAATGGTAACTGGAGAGGATGGTAACCCCTAACTATTAGCTAACTTAAAAACTATGAGAGATGAACATGTGGACAGCTCAAACTGGAACACTAAAACTCAAGCTCTTGCCCAGATATGGAAATGGCTGAGCAACTTGTCCTGGCGCAAAATCTTACAAGTAATTGGTATGATATTGGGAGGTTTTCTGTTGATGGTAGCGGTTGTCATGTGTTGTGTCCTCCCGATGGTCTCAGTAATGATAAAAAGGACATCAAAATTGGTATCAGGACAATTTCCTCTCCATATTCAAAACACTGTAAAGTTGAACACGCAAAACCAAAGAGATGACATGGAGAACCTCTACCAAGAAATGTACCCGGTTTAATAACTAAAATAAGAATATCAATGGAAAATTCAGTAAGTAGTCACAAAAAAGTGAAAAACAAACAAGCTTGTAAACAAAAATGTGAAAACAACATGACAACAACACAACTTTCTTTTCAGGATTTTATAGTTATCTAAACCTTAAAGCTGTGTTTAACTGTAAAAACAGATTTTTCCTTCCTTTTCCTTTCAAGAGCTTGTAGACATGATGTGGGAACTTGTAGCACAAAATGTCTGAACTATGTTTTCATATGTATAAAATATTCACACACACGTGAGCTGAATTTGTGACTGTACAGTTGTGGCATCAGGTGTTTGTGAAAGCAGGCTGTGTTTCCCTGTGAACTGAAAATTTTGATACTTTCACACTATTCATAGAGCACCTGAACCTGTTTTATGATCAAGAAAGACATGGAAATCTCACTTTCTACAATATTGGACCTTTATTAACTTATTTAGAAAACTGGACTTAGTCACATGTATCCTCGTGCTAACTGACTGCTGTAGTAGATGTAAGAGATGGATCACAAGGTTGAAGTATCATTATTCATGGAAATATCAATTTGCACGTGTGAATATTTTCTCTGAGTTCACATTCAGAACACAGGGTTATGAATATTTTCTATTAGTGACTATTTCAACATACAAGTTCATTTTGCCTACTAGTTCTCATGTGTTTTGTGTTTTTCTGTGGCTCACAAGTGAAGTGAAAATTGACATGAGTTTAGATTTTGTCGTTCTTATATCATATTCTCTACGCTCTGCAAGCATTTTGCAACATATTTACCCTCATACATGTAGGTCTTCAGTTTGATAGCAGTGTGGTATGTGCTGATGGAAAGAGCAGCACAACAGTGTGGGCAGAGCTACCAGTATGAAACAGAAATTTTTAAAAGTTGCACTGTCCCTCAGTTTGATTTCACCTCTCTCTTTTCTCTCATTTCCTGTCTGACTGTACCAACTATCCATAAAAGGTGAACATGCCAAAATATGGAATACAATTTCACAGGACTTCCCTGAGGGTTAACATGCTGGGTTATCTTCCTAAAAATAAGGAACTGTGTCTCTTTTGCCATCAAATTATTACTTTTTGATTTTTAAATTGCTTATTATCCAGTTCAGTTTTATTGTGCATCAAACATAACAACTAGTCTAAATATGAAAATATTTTTAACAGTATTTTTAGGTGTTTTGCTTTTATAAACTGCAGGGAGATAAAGGGAGAGAAAATAGGAATGGCATGCAGTAAAGGTCCACAGCATGTCTTGAACTGGGGACACTGCGGTTATATGTTGGTAGTTTAAACTAACAGACCGCCACATTCTATACTAATATTATTACATGTCAGAGAGAAGTGGATCGCTGAAAAAATCTGGAGCACCAGGTCACTAGGTTATAATTTCAAGTTAATATTCCTTTAAGATCACCATAGGGACTCATATTGGGTAGGTCTAGTGACTATACTGTATGCTCAACAGTACATTCTTGAGTAATGTCTAGCGTCACTAAAATTTATTAAATGTTACTGTATTCCTGTCATTGGCATTGTTTTTATACCTCATGACTAGCTTTATCTTCATCTATATTTATCATATGGCACTGTGTGGTGTGAGTTTCTGTTTTAGTGCACTCAAAAAGTCATTAGCCAAGACAACACATCCCTGAGAAAAACCCCACCCACAGGAGAGGTCTGCGTCACACCTACAAACACGGCACGGCAAAGAGAGAGCTGGCAGTGTAACTGTAAAGCTTATCAAAAATGCTAAATGCTGTAGTTTACACAATTACATGATTAATCTGTTTGAATGTTATGTTTTACTTTTAAGATAACTTTTTCTTCTTTTCTTTTCACATTACTGAAGGTGTGTTTGTGTGTGTTTGTCTCTCTCTCTCTCACTCTGAACCTGGGTGAATTGAATTTATAATGAAATTAAATCAAACATTATATTATTCATTATTAAACACTGTCACACTCCAGCAGTGCAAAATGTAAACCTGAGGTCGCCTGAGCATGAGGTCATGAATAAGAGGCTCATACTGCATCAAATAGACTCAACCAATGCAGTTACTAAATCAATCAATCAACTAGTTTATTTACACTTGAGGGAATCATTGAAGGAGACCCTCCTTTACAATGATTTCAAGTCAAGACAAAGAAAATGAAAAGCACGAGGACATGAACTAGAAGAGAAGAAAAGTGTAATGATGAGGAGGTTCTGTAATTTGTTCCAGAAATCTGTTACATTAAAAGATGTCTGACAGGCATCCAAGTAACAAAGGAATTCTGACATAATGTGATCATTTTCCAATGCCTTGAAGTGAAGACCACCCACCCAACAGTGGTCTAGAGTATGAAATGCTTTGAATAAGTCAAAAAAGGTTCCACACTGTGCTTTGGTGTAACTGTATGTTAGTCCTGAATGATGTTGCATAACAGCAGTTAAAGGGGCTCAAAATGGAAGCTCTGGACAGAAATACCTTCAACTAATCATTAACTATCATTAACTAGAGGTTCAAACACCTTTGCTAGACAGAGCAGCTTAGATATTGCTTTGTAGTTGTTAAGATTGCTCTTGTCACCTCCCTTATGTGGGGGAAATATGAGCCACAAACTCTTTGTTCTGAGTAACATCTGTCCAGAGTGCCCTCCCCTCCAGTACTCTTCAGGATCAGAATCTTTGGCTATATTTGAAGAGACCAGATCTAGGGTAAACAGAGGACCGTGAGAAAACAAAGTAAACTGTTATTAGTAGGAGCGGGACCTAGTCTACGAAATAGCCTGATTTGATTTTTCTTACATGTTTCTGGGAATACTGCCAGTGGGAAATACCAGTTTGTGTTTCTTTGTTCAGTGTGGCTCCTCCCTGTGTGTCCCTGTGTATCACCTCATCAGTCCCAGCAAATAAGCCTTGGCTCCTCCTCCGCTCTTTGCCAGATTGCCTGTTCAACTACAGTGGTAACATCTATGGCTGTCTCTACTGATTTTTCTAGTGACTTTTCTAGTGTATATATCTGGATATCAACTTTTTACTTTGTGCTTTTTAAAGGGTTTGTGCTTAGGGTTGTGGCCTATAGGTAGATGGAGATGAGTTTTACAGTTTACAGCAATTCAACCCCAAGTGATGCAAGTTTGAAATTAATTACTTTTGTGGAACATTCCAAGTCAACACTGTCAGAAAGTCGTCCATGGTGACAAATACAGCGCTGTCAAAAATGGTGATCACTGAGCCTCTTCTTCATCCTGTGGAAGGGAGGATGCCACATCGGGCCATGTTGGACGAATACAGGTTCACATTCTGCAGATGACTGACTGAAGGCTGATGCCGTCCATTTTCTCAGGCAGTACTGACAATTATCAGTTACAGAAACAGAAATACCACAAAAGTCTGTAAATTCAGACTTGCTGCATAATAATATAAGATAAAATAATCCTTTATTAGTCCCACAGTGGGGAAATTTACATCATTGCAGCAGCATCAGAGATTGAAAAGATAGAAAAAAGGCATAAATACAAGATGTAGGCAATATAATATTATAAAAAATATATAAACATAAGAACAGTAGAAACAGGACAATGTAATACAAATATGAACAAAGGAGCAATATACACAGGACTATATACATAGAGACAGATTAAACAAAATACTTTGAAATGGAATTGCACACAGTGAATGACTGATAGCAGCTGTTTTGGATCAGGACGGATTAAAGTGCAGAACCTAATGGTTCATGTGTGTATGTGGTCTACTAGGAGCAGTGCTGGTTGTAGAGTCTGACAGCAGCAGAAAGGAAGGACCTGCGATACCTCTCCTTCACACACTTTGGGTGAAGCAGCCTATCGCTGAAGGAGCTGCTCGGTGCTGTCAGACTGTCCTGCATGGGGTGGAGCTCATTGTCCATCAGGGATGATATCATCCTCCTCTCTCCCACCACCTCCACCGGGTCGAGGGGGCACCCCAGGACGAGCTGGCTTTCTTGATCAGCTTGTCCAGTCTCTTCCTGTCCACTGTCTGCTCTGAGCCTTCACTAATTAATTAATCACTCAGTGTTAATCAGCACCTGATGTTTTGAGCACTTTAAGTTGCTCCCTTCTGGCTACAGAGTTGTGGTGCCCAGATGCAGGACTAAACTCTTTTATTCTTGCTGTTATTATCATTTTAAATAGCTCTATGTAAGTCCATTTATCATGGTGTACTGTTCCTTGTATGTTGTATATATATGTTTTTTAACTGCTGGCTGTGTAACAAATTGTCCCTTGGGGATAAAAAAGATTTCCTTGATCTTTGATCCTTGACTCATCTCCTTCTACCGCAGACCACAAACTCATCAATCATCATCATCCCAATTTGGCTGAGAGGACAGTCTTGATGAAATGTTCCATAGAGGCGACTTTTGTCTTGACAGTCTAAGAATAACTGCAATTTTAAAATATTCTGAGATATGACCTGGCCCACGATTTACGTTATTTCCATCACTTACTTACTTACTTCCTGTTTAACTTGGGGACCCTCACAGGAAGGTCCTGCATATGAGACTCTAGATAATGGCACGAAGGCAGAGCGCATATTAAGGGACGCCTACGCTTGTAACTTGGGGGAGTTCATAACTTTCCCCGCGGCTAAGGTGTTTGTTTATCTCAAGCAGTTTTGTTTGAGACGCCGCCTCTCATTGGAAAACTCCAAGATGATGTCATAGCCTGCAATGGGGGGCGGGGGGAGGTAGTAAAAGTGGAAAGCGAAAGTAAAGCTGTCAAAAGGAGAATGTGTGCAGCCCTTCTGGATCAGTGCACACCAAAAGCACCAACCGCATCACAAGGTAGGCTCAACACTGCATTTTCGGGGTTCATTCAGTGTGTGTGTCTGTGTGTGTGACTTGTTGAAATGTCTCTGAGACAAGTAGAATCTGTTGGATTGTGCTGAGAGGTTTGATAAGAATGACGTCAAAGCCAGGTGAAGTCGCTCACTGGGTGATAGGTCTTCTTGGTGATGTAGCCAGGTGGGTAGAGAGTTTGACAAGTCGACTGAATTGTCTGCGCTGGACAAAGACGTCCCCTATGGCTGAATAGGTAAAAGAAATCATGGAGCCTAACTCACCTCATGTGGCCTCTGCAACACCCGAGAGAACATTCGCTGCATGCAGACTCATTTAATCTGTAACATTGATATGACACAGTCTGTGGTTAAAAGCAGACCCAGCTGTGCCGTTTGTTCTTTTTCTTTTTTAAGCTGTTCCTCCTTCCTTCATTCCATCTGCCGCCCCCGCCCCCCCGGAACTGCCTGTATTAGGACTCCCGATCAAAGTATCATGTGAATAAGTTGGATTCAAGTTCAAAGTAATCAAAATAGGACATCATCACATTCCAACTTTTTTTGATAATTTTTCTCCACCATATGTTTTTATGAATATCAGTTGTAAACATGTATTTATTTAACTATTCATATGGTTATTTATTTAGCCATCTATTTGTTTATTTGGCAAGCTATTTCTTGTTTCTGGGTGGCATGGTGGTGCAAGAAGGTTCTGGGTTTAAACCTCAGTTCTGTGTTGAGTTTGCATGTCACCTGCATGGGTTCTATCTTCTGGTAGTCTGGCTTCTTCCCACAGTTGGTTGATTGGTGCCTCTAAATTGCTCACAGGTGTGAATGGTTATTTGTCTCTACATGTTAGCCCTGTGATAGACTGGTGATCAGTCCAGGGTGTACCCCGCCTCTTGCCCAGTGTCAGCTGGGATTGGCTCCAGCCACCAGCAACCCTTAAATGATAAGTGATATAGAGGATGGGTGGATGGAATTCCTTGTTTTTGATCAAAAATGTATGTTCCCATGGATGAAAACCCTCTAGACTCTACAGATTGGTCCTGTTTCATCCAGCATCACCTAATTTTCTTCATTCTGTCCTGATGGTGGCGCTATACTAATGATCTGACTTTATAATCAAATCATTTTTGAGTAATTGTTTAAGTCTGTTTCCACAAAAAATCTCCGCTTTTCTCTGGCCGTTACATCATTGTCAATTAAATATCTTTGGGTCTTGGACTTCTTTATCATAACATATATGACCTGAACAATGGGCACACTGCTAAATCTGTTACTATTGCCAATGTGTAGCCCGCATCAGTCCAGTTGTCTAGATATGAGATTCTGTAGCACATTTAGTGTTTAATTAGAATTTAAATATTTGTCATGTAACAGTATTTAATGGGTGTTTTGGTAGTTTGTGCACAATTGAAGTGATTTTTTTCCCCTCGATTTCAGCTTACTTTCTTTATATATCTTTTTTTCCATAATAATATAATATATAATAATATTTCTATCTGCCTTTATGAGGGATCAGTTCATTTATCTACTGATATGATGATGCCATGATGTAAGATTAAAGTGTGGATTAGATGGGGTTTGTGAGGGGATGTGAAGAAAGACCTATGCTTTAGTGACAAGGGAAGGAGCAGATATGACCTTAATGTGGGAGTCACACCTACAGGAGACTTTAACTGAAAATGAGCACCTCAAACCTAAATGTAGCTGGGTTGTTCAAGTTTATTTTTCCTCTTTTGCTACTACTAGCAGAGGGGTAGTCATACTGAAACATAGGAAGCTTCTATTTCAATTGGTGTTGTGTGTCAAAAAGAGATACCCAAGACTTGTGATTATTAAGGGTGACTTACATGGTGAAGAAATGGCCGTTACGAATTTCTGCTGCCCACCAAATGACTCCCTGGATTTCTTTATAAAGTCTTTGCAGAGCTTCGACAGCGGCTGTAGTGGGTGAAGATTTTAAATTGTCTTCTCAGTTTCTTAGTTGGCAGGCACCCATCTTGAAATTCACCTCTGTCAAGTCAGGTGACTTTGTCAGTCCATTTGTAAAGAAATGAATCTGGTTGATACATGGCAAACTCTTCATTCATCTAACCACACATTCCACACATTCTAACCACCTCACCAATGCCACACCCAGACCGATTGTTTTTTCATACCTGTATCATTAGTGCAGTGTGTACTACACTTCTAGAGATTTGATACGCTCCTTTTGAAGGATGAAAAATTTACTTCTTACTTTCAATAACCCCTCCCTGCTGTGGGAAACATTGAAAGCCTATATTATGGTTTATCCATCCATCATTATCTACACCACTTATCCCTTGGGGGTCACAGGTGGCTAGAGCCAATCCCAACTGAGACTGGGCAAGTGGACAGATCACCAGTCTATCACAGAGCCAACATGTACAGATAAACACTTGCTGTCAGGCAACAGTGTTAACCACCTTACTGCCTTATCATGGGTTTGGCTTTTTCAGTCACAAAAAAAGTGAAAATTTGAGGGTTTGTCTAATTTAACCTCCCCACCGAATCCAATTCAAGGTAACCCTGGTTTCCTGTCAGGTATGATAGACTGTGAGTGTAACACTTAGTCATGCCAGGGAGTTGAGGAAATGTGTGATTTATTTGAGGGTGCAGAGTTCAGACTAGATGAACAGACTGATTGGAGAAAGTCACCTGCATGATTCACTGTGGTAACCTTTGTGAAAACCTTCTCTTCATATGTATTTTATACCAAGAATCAAAAAATAAAAGCATAAAGAATGAGTATACTTTACTACTCATTAAAAGAGGACTCCATGTAATTGCATCAAGACACACACTGAATGGTTAGAGGCAGGGTCTCTTATTGGTCTAGCTGCAGAATCACATCACATACCTGTCCAAAAATCAGCAATGTTTTGGTCCAGATATAATTTCTTGTTATTTATCCTACCTTGGTTAAACATCAGTATATTGTGAAATTGAGTGGTGATGAAATAAGCAGACATGCAAGTACAGGGTAATTATCACATTTTTTGGCTGAATCATTTTCTTGCTGCCTGCTAAGCAGACGTCCCCAGGCCTGATAGGTCCAAGTGATATCAAATCACATCAGGTAGCAATAAAGTGAATTCCTGAAGTGGCTGTATGTCAGCAACATGCAGAGATGTAGTGATTATAAAGTGGAATGTTAATTACACTTCTTTGTCTGTGTTTTTTGAATAATTTAAAGGGGAAGTGCAGCTGATTAAGATGGACCTGAGACATTTCACTTAATTAGAAAACAAGTTTTTTTCTAGGCTTTTTCCAGTCTTTATTAACCCACAGAAAAAAAATCTTAAATCTATCAGTAATGGATATTTATATCTATACCTGTTAAAGATAACATTTCATTTTTACCAAATATTGCTCTATAATATGACTTTCCTCTGCTTTTTGCTGCTTCTTCCATAGTGTGAGTCTGGATGGTCGCATTGGCAGCATGACATCATGGAGATATGTGACGTACCTGCTTTTCTCTGTAAGTGTCACCTGTGCATCTCGTACCTCCTTCATGATTTGAAGGTCATAATTAATGTTTTGAGAAATAGCTGAAAAGATTGTACATTTGTGTATCATTGTGAGATCAAATACAATCACCTTTCTAATAGTGAGTACTCAGTTCATTTGGACAGGGTTAAATTCAGAAACACTGAACCGGTAGATTGCACAGCTTAATTTTAGATGTTTGCATTAACTGATACAATACTATATAACTTGCTGATGTAAATTTTTTATCTCTGCTAGCTGTTGCTGGTTGGCCTATCAGTGGAAAACTGTGCTGATTATTTCACCCTGATGACATGGGTAAATGTTCATCTTTTTTTGATTCAGTGTTCACTTGCTTAATTTAGTGTTTTTGTTTTTGCAAGTCATCTGCAAAATTAAAAAGTCACATCAATATTTATATTTATATAAGCTTTATACACCTGAATAGCCACTGTGTCCTTTTTGTGACTACTATTGAGAGTGTCAAAGCAAGAACATCATTATAGATAGTATAATGAAGATTCCAAATAGACAAATAAAGTAATATTAATAATAATAATAATGACAGCTATAAAAATAGTAATGACAATTATAATGGTAACAGTAGTGATAGCAATAAGACTTATACATTTTAAATGTAACATGGGCACTGGGCAGAATTGTAGGGTCTGCAGGAGGCAGAAATACCTGCAGAAAGCAACAGGAACAGAAGAGCAGAGAAACGAAAATGCACTGAACTACGGGAGAGAATTACGAAGAGAGGGAACAAAGAGAGAGAGAGAGAGAAGCACACAGCCTGGATGCTCATGTGTTTGAGGGAAGAGAGAAACAGAGTTAGTGTGATACAGTGATTTTACAGTTGCAGTAATCTCATCAGCAGCACAACATGGATTTGAATAAATAGAGTTTAATTGATGCATTGAGACTGCCCCAACTGCCTGTGGTAGAAAAGCATGGATAACATTTAGTTGACAGCCATACTAATGACTTTCTAATTGTTTTGCATCCTCTAATACCTTTAATACCACTTAAATGACCGTAATTAGGTTTGCTGTAGTTTTTAGTAAACGTTAGTCAGACGGATGTAAATAACGCATGTCTTGGTGACTATGTTAAACTGCACTAAACTTGAATGTTTTTAATGAATATCCCACAACATGATTGTATGTGAGATAAACTCAAAATAAACTACAACTGACTTCTTCTAGTAGGATCATTTCACTGGGATTAGGTCATCAGACTTATCCTTTTACACAAAACAGGGTTACACTGTCATATTAGCTGTATCTTAATTGTTTTAAAGGACATTACTCCCCTCTCCATGACATACAGAAATATATGTCCCACTGTCCTTTTTTCCTTTCCCCTTAAATTTAATTGTTGAATAATTATTCAGTTTTAAAGTAAGTACAAGTACAGTTCAAATCAATATAAAATGATCAAAACAATCATACTTGGGTAATGACTTGTAGAGAATGAAAAACAAAAACTGAGCTATCAATAAATGACATCACTCTGGAATCTCTTAGGAACCCTGGCAAACTATGTTTTGGAAACCACCTGTCAGTATTTCACTATGATTGGGAGCATAGCAATTACAATAATAATAATTATTAGCTAATAAGTGACCAGAGATGAACAATTAATAATATATTCTGTTTCTCTACCTCTCCGTTCTACTTTCAAGGTGAATAAAAGCGAACAGAGCAATCTGACACTATCGGACAATATCTCCCTTGTAAATACTGATGATCCCGAGGTAACCCATAAACATAGTGTTCAAAAATGAAATTCTGTGTAACTACATGGAAATGCATTTTGTTAAGTAGGCACCGGACGGAATTTCATTTGACTAAGTGTACGTGTCTTTTTCCCATTGCAGGACAGCATTGCATGTACCGTGAAACATCTTTGCAATGACACAAGAGAACTGTGTTTCTTACAACGGTGCCTAAAACATGTGAGTCAGTGATACAAACCTTTTACTGTCATTTTCTTCAAATGTCATGTCTGCTTTTTGTTGTTTCCTCGCCTGTGACTTTTGTTATAGTTCCATGTTTCAGTTTTCTTCCCTTGTTAGACTGACAATGAAGTGAATCAATTATTGTATCTAATTACCTTGTTTCTTTTTCCACCTCAGAATAGAACATGTAAGGGGAATATTTCTGGCGAGATCCCCTTTCTTCACTTTTTGTGTTTAACAGCTAAAGCAGTCTTGGGGGATGAGACTCCTGCAGGTATCAGCCATACTTATCCTTCTCTAACACTCTAACAGCACTCTAACAACACATAAATTATTTTCAAAGCTGCTTTTAGATTTTTAAATTCATATTTGCTTTTCTCTCTCTCTTGCATCACAGTCTGCAAATTTGGTGAGTACAGATGCTGTGTTGTACTTGCTGTTGTTGTGTCTGTCTGAATGGGCATGTGAGGGTATGTGATGGGCAACAAAACAAAACAAAAATTCAGCTTTTTCTTTTATATCATTTTTTAATTTTAATTCTGTTTTTTCATTTATCTGTATTTTTTCAGTTTACTACCATAACCGATGTAATGTTTTTCTCATCTTTTTAGAAAATGTATGCCGTCTCTACATAGGCCATACTGGTAAGTCACACATTTTTGTGTGGGCATGTTTAAGAAAAATTGTTGCTGGCTTAGTCTTAATTATCAGTTATTATGGAATCACAATAATTTAAAACCACTGATTTTTCTTAGTCCCCACTTCCCATCTGAACAGGGGTGAGCTTTATGTGAAAAAGGTTAATGATTGTTAGTGAGCTCAGTGGTGCTGAAACTATTTACTTTGACTTTACATGAGGAAATCCAATACAGAAAACAGTGTAACAAAAACCGCTTTTTTCTTTTGTTGTCCTGTCTAGTGACAACAAAATTACATGCTTCTGTATTTCATTAGCAACAATGTTCTATGGATGACAATACTGTATTTAGTGCAATTCTTAATTTTAATCTTGCAGTAGGGGTACGGGAAACTTTAGATGATCTTTTCCCTCCATGTCTCTATGTAGGTATACATAGAGTATTGTACAAGTATTGTGCAAACCATTTACAGTCACTGAAAATGCAAGATGATGACTAAAAAAACCAAAAAAGACTAGCCATGGTAGCAGCAGCATTTAGGCACAGTGGTGCTTTAAGCCAAATGATAACAACATGATGCTAACATGCTCACAATGTTAATGTTTACATGCAGATGTTTATCAGGTGTAATGTTTACCATGTTCACCATCTTACTATACTGCAGTGCAGCATACTACCCTATGCTAATTAAACACAAAATACAGCTGAGGCTGATAGGAAAGTCATTAGTTTTGCAGGCATTGGGTCACCTATCAAAATATTAACCAAAATAAATTTTCACTTGGTCATGGCGGACTTGGAAAAGCTATGGGATAACCAAACTTAAACTTAAACTGCAATGCATTCTAAGGGGAGACATGAATGTGTGTACCAAGTCTTATGACAATCCGTCCAATAGTTGTTAAGATATTTCACCTAAAGCCACAAAAACCTGTGGTGGCACTACAGAAGAAGTCAGGCAATTACCAAAGTCACTGGGCTTCTTACTCTGGGGACCATGAATGTCTGAACAAAACTGAATGTTGTTGAGCCACTGACGTGGCTAAAATCACCACTGTCTTTTTCTCACTTTTCTCATGAGAGTCCATAGGAGGTTTGATTAGATGCAAATAAAATTAGGTAGACTGTGGAAGCAACAAGTCATGTAGCTTGGCATGCCATGGTAACACTCAAACATGGAATAAAAAGAATGACCTGAGCCAGAAATACATCTGAGCAGCCTCACCAAGTTTAACCCAACAGGAGAGTAAATGCAAAAGTGTGTTTGTGCAGGACATTAAGAGTGGAATCAGCAGACCCACAAATGACAAAACAAGCTTTTTATTTCACTCTGTGTGGACTATATTTGTCATGAGAGAGAGGGAATAAATAAATCTAGCGATGCAGGCAAGATCTTTAGTGTTACACGTGTGTGCACATCGCAGCTGTTTCACACTCCATTTAGAAATAACTAACCTGTTGCTGAGCTTCACAAAATTTCTCCCCGCACTAAACTGTACTTAAATTTTTTGTATCCAGTTCTCGATAATATTTGTACTGCAAACACACTTTTTTGTTGTCTCATATTTATCCCATAAGAATCCTCATTTGTATTCTTTTAACACTGATTAGCCTAATGACTGTCTGGTGATGAAACACAGCCCAACTGATAAAAATAAATAAACTTGATCTCCTATAACAAATGGCATGACCACCAACTTAATTAACACATACAGTAAATCCACAATTTTGAGTTTCCTGTACCTTTAAATCCTGATTTTATTTTATTTATTTTTTTGTCTACTGCTCCAAATTTGGCATATTACGCAAGTATTTATGCTTCTTCTTACTGATATACCAAAAGATATATATGCTTTTAGTGCCTGCAAAGCCCATATTGTAAAAATGTCATACTGATTGAGTTGCCTGCAATTTTTCACATCCAACAACACTGCCAGAAACAACCACAGCGCCCGAAACAACAGCAACAACATCAACAACGGTATTGCCACTAACGACAGCAACACCAACAGCATTGTCACCTTCAACCACACTGCCTGAAACGACCACACTACCTGAAACGACCACACTGCCTGAAACGACCACACTGCCTGAAACAGTATCAGCAACAACAACATCAACAACGGTATTGCCACCAATGACAACAACGCCAACAGCATTGTCACTAACAACAACAACAACAACAACAACAACAGCAACAACATCGCCACCAAACACAACAGCAGTCACACAGAGCACAAGTACAGAGGTGTATGGTAAGCTATAGAAATATTATTTATAGCATGGCCACTAGTTAATCACACTGGTTTCATTAAACTCATAAATCAGGAAACCTTAAACATATTTCCTGTTAAGAGCTTAACGGGCAGTCTGAATTAGTTCTAAAACTTACGGTGCAGATGATCTTACTTAAAGCTATACGAAGGCAGCTGGACTTCCTCAAGGTTCTTGAAGACATTTCATCTCTCATCTGGCTTATTCAGGTCTGACTGACTGGTGGGGACTCCCAGGCATTTAATCTCTTGTGGGGGTGTTAACACCTTGAGAGTCGTTGAGGTCACATTTGAGTCATTTACGAAAATGTGAGCATTGCTGTCCTCAGATGAGTGTCCCTTGTCCTTCAGATGTAGAAGGACTGCTGAGTCCTGACCCGAGGAATTGGCTCTCCTGTGTTGTGCCATGTGCTTGGGAAGCGATTACTGCTTCCTTACTGCACTGAACTTTGCACACTTACATTAGGTGGACTAATTTGTCTTCCCAAAGGACAAAACACCCAGGCACAGACAGAGCAATTTTGTGTGCACAGTTCAGAGCAGAATTCACAGATCCGTGCATTGGGAAAATAACCAGTTCACATGAGCAATGGCACAGGAAAGAGAGGAAATGTATTGCAACACCACTAATCAACCACTTACAATACAATGCAGCCTTGACATCTCTCCCCAGATAGCTTTAAACCCATTCACACTATGGCTTATGTGACCTCAATGACTCTCAAGGTCTTAACAACCACACAAGAGGTTAAATGTCTGAGACTCCCCCACTTGTCAGAACTGATGATGAAGCCTTTCAGATGAGAAGTGAAATGTCTACGAGAACATCAAACCAAGTCCAGATGCCTTTGTATAGCACAACAGTAATTTGGGACTGTCTCATGTTGCTCTGGTCCTCATTCCTGAAGTCTTTTAAGTTGTAAAGCAGAAACATATGATTAGAACACAGACAGAGCTTTACATAAGAAAAGGCTGGAAAGGGTAAGGACTACATGGTTCATCTGGCAAATGCACATCTGGTTAGAGACACTCTCAACAATGAGAGTGAGAATATGAGAATATGTTACGCTATTGCTACAATATGTTAATAGTTAACTCAGCAGTGAAACCAACCACACCATGTTAAAACAATAAATGATAATTATACAGTATGTGGCTAGTGTACCAGTACACTAATGTAGTGTATTAGTGCATGTGTTTGAATATAAAAAATAATAAACTTGGCGGAGTAAAAGACTGACTGCTTCACATCTTAGTATTCTTTGGCTTCATCTTGCTGATTATTTTCTTGTATCACTTTACGTCAGAGTGCATCATCATTTCCTCAGATAATGCTGGGTGTTCCTCCTCTTACAATTCTTCCTGCTGGTATTAAAATTGTTAGCATAGCAGGATATAACACAACATAATTAACACAGCAGCTAACATTGTTACCCAGTACATATAAAGTGAAGAATTTCTGTTTTATTATTTATAGAGTGTTGTGTGGTAGCTGTTGATAGCTTGTGTGAAGACAATTGGGCCCTGCTTTCTTGTATGTTGCATGTGCTCTCAGTCTCCTGCTGAGAGCTGAGAGCACATGCTGTTTGATTCCATACCTTCCAGTGGTAGAAATGATTTATCACCATCATCTGTTTTAGCTGCACAAGTCTTTTCTTTTACAATAGGCACAGCATTCAGCAAATTTAACCATTCACTCTTGAGTCTTGTGATGTTGTTTTTTATTATATTTCAAGGATGACATTTCTACATTTTAAAATATTACTGAGGAGTTCTCAAATAGTACAGAAATTATTCTGATAAAAGTTTTTCCCCCATCTTTCCATATGCTCACCAGGTTCCCATCAGAGCAGAACAAGTAAGATTTTTTTTCGTCATTAAAATTTGTATATTTGGGTCAATACAAATTGTCCAATGAGAAATGAGTTTATAAAATATCAGGTCCTCACATTTGAGGATTCAAAGAATGTTTGAAAGGTTTTGAAAAATAATAATCAGTAATTAAAACTGTTGGTAATTAATTTTCTTCTCTTGAATATTTTCAAGATGCTACAAGAATTAATGATAAAGGATTCTTAGGTCAATGCTGTACTTGAAGAACTAGAACAACTAAGGCTCTAAGAGGGGCCATGTTTCTCCTCTGTGTATTGTAAAAACAGACAATATAATTAAAGAAATAATTACATTACAATAATTAGCAGTTGTATTAACAGTTTTTCTTTTGTTTTTTCTGTAGGCTTTCCTGTTGTAGACAACAAAGGCAGGTTATTTTCCTTCAGTAAGAATTTGCAGATTTTGCTTGATACAAATATGTTAGATTGACAGAACTGCTCTGGAAGCAGAGGCACTGTAATCTGATTAGTGGAGTTAAAGCACTTGAAGGGTGAAGTTTGAAACTAGAAACATATATTTGCTAAGTACTGTCAGTGCCACAAAACAAGTTAAAAAATAATTACAAATAATAAATAAATTAAAATAAAATCACTATTCATTTCATTTGTATAGTTTAAATGATATTTATTTGTTCTCCAGTGAATACAAATTACATTTGCATTTGTATTTTGTATCCTGAGGTAGCATAAGTTAGAATTGGATGGTCATTAAGATAACCAAAAAGATAGTGACATACACTCATTTGAGCTCAAATCGTATATATACACATCTAGTTTTAAATGTAATTGATTAATATGCAGTTTTCTCTGTCTCTAATCTCCTTTTATCAAGATGTCTTAGAGAATTTGTTAATCATATCCGTGATCCTTAATGTGGTCCTGCCACTGCTGGTTTACCTCTGGATGCGCCAGAGGACACAAGACAGCACACAGAGCGTGAGTGTGAGCAAAATGTGTTAGTTGTGTAAATGTAATTGTCAAATACAGTAGTAGTAGTAGTAGATTACAACCAATTTAACAACAAGGAGTGTGGGTACATGTTGATGAATAACTGTGCATCAAAGCATTTTTTTTTCTTTTTCAGGATGCAACCTGGGTGGAGCTAGAAGCTCAGCCAATGCAGGTACTATTGCAGATATTTTCAATGATGGTAAAAAAAAAAAAAAAGTGCTGTGTATGCTTTTTTTCCCCAGCCTGATTCACATTCTGTTTTTCTGTTATAAGGAGTCCAACGCTTCCTCCTAAGCCTCCAGTATAGGCTTTGGAAAGTCAGACCACATCACATTTTGCACACTTCATTGTGTTATAGATTTGGGCAGTTTATTCTATTCTTCCAGACTGATCATCTCAAACTCCATCAGATTGGATGGGATGTGTCTGTGAACTTCTGGTCTCTCCATATATGTGTATGGGGTTTAAGTCTGGGCTTTGGCAGGGGCACTCAAGGACAGTCAGAGACTTATCCTGAGGCCACTGCAGCACTGCATGCTTTGGGTCATCATCATGCTGAATGGTGGACTGTTACTTAAGAGCAGGTTTTCTTCAAGGACCTCTCTGTATTTAGCTGCATTCATCCGTTCTTTAATTCTAACCAGTCTCTCTGTCCCTGCCGCCGAGAAGCAACCTCATAGCATGATGCTGCCACCACTATGATTCACCATGGAGATGATTTACAATCACCATAGCCAGGTGATGAGAAGTGCCTAGCGTTTGGCAGACTTGGTGCTTGGAGTTCTGCCCAGAGTTGCATTTTTGTCTCATCAGACCAAAGAATCTTTTTCCTCTTGCTCTCGGAGTCCTTTAAATGCTGTCTTGCAAACTCCAAGCAGGCTTTTATGACTTTTACTCAAAGTGGCTTCCATCTAGCCAGTCTACCATAAAGGCCTGATTGATGGAGTGCTGCTGAGATGGCCATCCCTCAGGCCGGTTCTCTCATCTCTGCTAAGGACTTCTGAAGCTCTGTTTGACTGACCATTGGGTTCTTCTTGCCCAGTAACTCAGTTTGGCTGAACGGCCAACTGTAGGAAGGAGATATGGAGATTTCAGCTTTTAACTTTTAATAAACTTCCTAAAAATACATTTTCACTTTGTCATTATGGATTATTGGATGTAGATTGATGGGCAAAAATGCTACTTACATCCTTGTAAAATTACAAAAAGTGTGCAAAAGGTGAAGAGGTCTGAATACTTTCTGAAACTTTCTGAAACCACTATTTCTATCAATTTTACCTATTCTAATCACTACTCTTGATTCAATCATTTTTATATGATCTGATCCTGGAAAGTGGATATTCAGGATGACAAATCTGAATGCAGGGGGTAAAGATACAACTATCTGAGATTATTGTTTAACCACCTCTGTCACTGGGTCAGGTCAAAAACATTACAAAATGATAAACAAGTTAATCTCGCATTACATGTAATTTATTATTAACAGACTAGGAGTCTCATTTCCATGTTTAGAGAGAGCACTACAGTAAGATGTCATAAAAATCTCTGTGATGGCTCAAGTGAATTTCAACTTCATGCATGAAAAGTTATGTTGACACTGCTCTGAGACAATTTTACAGTATAACACTGGCCATCTGGACCATGGCAAATTTAACCAAAAATTATGGTAACAGTCAGATATACACAAGAATTGCAGAATATAAGCAAAACATCAACAGCTTGCACTGAAATGAACAGTTATTACTGTCTACTCAAATCGTCTCAGTAACTATGTTTGTATTATATGTTTTTAACTTGTGTTTCATAGACCTTTAGTGATTCTCAACCACTGCATGCATCTGTTTGGGTTAAGTGCATTGCACAAGATGTTAAAGTAATAACTCTGGGACTGACCAGTTGGTCGCATTGAAGTGATAGAAGTATAGATACCAGTCTGACAAAACCTTGGTGTATTTCTTTAAAACGTATGTCTCTTTCAGTAAGTGAGAACCACAGGTGATTATGATTATCATCATACAATATCTAATACAGTACTTTACTTTCCAACCTCCTGACTCTCCCCAACAGTCTTTAAAGAGAACTTTGTGTTTTCATGGCTTCACTAAGTGACTAATGTATTGTAATGTTGCATTAAGCAATCAGAAAGGGCCTGGGCCATTATCTGTCCAGTCTGTAGCCTCTATGTAATGGACTTATCTCTCATCAGGGACAGGTAGTGAAGAGTGGATTTGTCTGAGCTTGTTTGAGTTTTATATGGAGGAGTTGATGAGAGTTGCGATTATACAACCTATTAGCAACAGGAATCCAAGTGTAAAAACAGATTAAAAACTGCATTGAGCTGCAGAGATGGGAGTTAAATCTCAGAGGGTTTCAGATTCCATTGAATGATTAGAATTAGTGTTAATAATTTCAAGTAATTTCAGTAATGACAGTTTAAGTATTGAATCTTCATTTTGAGAGTGATTTGTCTTCACACAGAGTGGTCATTATTGTTTGTTATACATTTTATTTTTGTCATTATCTGTGCTTTATTTAAGTATTTAAAGTATTTATTGTACATTTAAAAGGAAACTTAACCAATGAAGGCAAGGAGTACTAGTCAATTACAGGCAAGTTAGGAGTGGATCTTTGTCCACCATAGGTGGGAAAAAATAAGGCTCACAGAGCTGCTAGCATAGCTGTAGATTCTTGGTCTTGTTAATGGATGGACAATTAATGATTCTCTTGTGTCTTTCTATGTCATAAAGCCCATTGTGTGTCATTCTGACGTCACACCATCAGCTGAGACAACTAGGAATGGATGCGCTGGTGGAAAAGGCTCGCCATATTGAGGACAACGTTGCCTCTGTCACACAGTATTAGGATGCTTCGAGGAAAGCTCGACACTGCTTGGTAACAAGACAGGAGAGCTGAATGTCTGTGGTTTGCAAATGTCTTTTAGGGAGGAGAAACTCTGTGACCTATAGCTTGAAACGTGAGAAGGAGTGAGAGCAGACAAGCCACAGCATGCCATCTCACTCACCTGTACAGCAATCTGTAATCAAGTTGAGCTATTGTATCACCCTAACACAAAACCTAAGGGAAATGAAGGGCAACAGGACCACCTGGTCACATTACACTCATATACAAATACATTTTGAGGAATTTGTGCATGTTCTGGGACAAGTTGAAACACACTGGGACAGTTATAATAGAGATGGTGGTTTAGACACAGTTGATCGAAGACAACAGTAAGAGAAATATAAGGAAATAGGTGAATGAAATATTTAACATCATTGTCTTTTGGTTAGATAGATAGCTGTACTTTATTGATTCTGTGAGGGAAATTCTTGTAGAGTTCCATTCAGAGTAAAGCTGGCAAACAGATTTGAGCTAATGTTTCTTTGCATTAGCCATGGCAACATTTGTAAAATATGCCAGCTTAATACCCCTGGAGTTATATTATTGTATATATTATTTCGTATTTTTAAAAGAAAATTCTGCTTATATGCATGATATGCAGGCAACATATGCTAGCACTACTAACCGTAACAGTTGAGACCTGACTGACTCACTGTGAGTCACAATGTGGAAGTAGTTTGTAAATGTGCATGCAGTTTTTCTTTTACATTACTTTGAAGTTAAGGAAAAATTAAAAAGGATAATGCTCCTGCAGTTTACTCACTATTACCACAGTTTGTCAGTACCTCTTCATCTGGGAGTCACTTCCTCTGCCTCCTTAAAACCAACTGTCCAAATTAATACTAAAAAGTATGCATGTGAAATGAACTGCTGCACTGGTTCCAGGTTTTCTTTTTTCCTTTTTTTCATTGCAGGCAATGAGTTTCAGAAAACTATATATATGCTAACCTATCTCTAGTGTAAGGTATGTAGTCATTCCCGTAATATTATCATCAGTTATTTTCATAAGCTGTGAAAACATACCGTAGTTGTTGTGAGAATTAGTGAGAATTATTATGGCTATAATTATAATGGATAGGTTCTCCCCTTGACAAACTTTGTTTGCCCAGCAGTGTGTGTGTGTGTGTGTGTGTGTGTGTGTGTGTATGAATGTATATTCTTTGGACATGTTACAAATGACTTTCAAGTGTATTGATCCCAATTAACCATCTTTTCTACCCCATCTGTCCCTCATTATATTCAGAATAATGTTTTTGCGTGTGTTTTACAGTGTTTGCGTACAATGAATTCTGTTTCAAACAGACAGAATAGGATTGTCACAGTGCGTTTGTGTGTGTACAGGTGATGTTTTACACATGTTGCAGGGATTTGTGCACTTGAACCGGGTATAATCGCAAAATCCAGTATGGGAGGGGAAATGGAAATTTTCATTTTGGCAGTACAGACATAAAATGGATATTGCCTCACCAAGTTGAGAATAGTAATCAAAACATGTAAGCTATTTCTGGTTTGTATTTGTATTATTTAACTCCTGTGGCATTTTTGTATGTGTGTGTTTTGTAAAAATGTGAATAAATGTATTCATTGTGTTTACATATGTGAAATGATGTGATCATAACTTCTCTCAAACTCCTCTGATGGCAGAAGTTAATTGGAAATAGACACTTGCTCAGCTGTTGCTGCTCTCTGGGTTCATCACTATTAGTGACTCCTTTCACATTATACATTGTCATTTGAGCCACTGCTAGTATAAATATATTGAATGGAGCAGAAGAAGAGAGCTCCACTTCATTTGTCCCAGGATGACTTTAGATTACAACGAATGCTAAATGATTTCAATATTTGAGTGCACTGTGCCTGAGAAAAATAATATCAAAGGACAAAAGTCCATTATTTTAATCTGAAAAATTCCAACTTTACACAATAAATATTACCTGTGTTCAATTTAATCTACTTGGAACTGTTTCAATTCACTTTAAAATCAAAAAAGGTTCAAAAAGGGCAAACCCTTTAAGAATGAACTTCCTGTAGCTGTAGAAGACTCTGCCATATTCTTGCCATTCACAAGTGAAAGTTATGCTAATCTTGTACATTAGCTTTCTGCCCATATACATACCATTCAGACATTGCAAAGTCTAATTAGCTATTAAGTACAGAAATAAGCTTCAAGTATTAATGATGTAACAGATAACAGATTAAAAAATACAGCACGACTCACACGTTTGAATGGTTTGTCTCTGTTCTTATTACTTTCTACACTTTAGATTAATACTGAAAACATTAAAACTAGGAAGGAACACATATGGAATTACGCAGTAAACAAAAAGAAAATGTTTTATATTCTAGATTCTTCAAAGTAGCCACCTTTTGCTTTGGTGACAGCTTTGCACAATTCTGGCATTCTTTCAGTCAGATTCATGAGGTAGTCACCTGCAATGGTTATCAGTTAACAGGTGTGCCCTGCCAAGAGTTAATTTATGGAATGTCTTGCCTTCTTGAGGTGTTTGAGACCATCAGTTGTGCAGAGGCAGGGTTGGTACACAGTTCTATACAGTGAATAGCCCTATTTGACTATATGACTACTGTTCTAATCCATATTATGACAAGAACCACTAAACAAAGTAAAGAGAAGTGACAGTCCATCATTACTTTATGACATGAGGGTCAGTCAATCCGAAAAATTTCAAGAACTTTGAATGTATCCTCAAGTGCAGTGGCAAAACCATCAAACGCTGTGATGAAACTGGCTCTCATGACAACTGCCCAGGAAAGGAAGAGTTACTTAGAGTTACCAGCCTCAGAAACTACAAATTAACAGCACCTCACCTTCCCACCGTGAAGCATGGGGGAGGAGGTATGATGGTGTGGGGGTGCTTTGCTGGTTATTTATTCAAAATTACACTTACACACTTAACCAGCATGGCTACCACAGCATTCTACAGCAACATACCGTCCCATCTGGTTTTAGTTTAGCAGGATCATCATTTGCTTTTCAACAGGACAATGACCCCAAACACTCCAGGCTATGTAAGGGCTTTTTGACTAAGTAGGAGAGCGGTGGAGTGCTGCATCAGATGTCCTGGCCTCCACAATCACCTGACCTAAATCTAACATAGATGGTTTGGGATGAGTTGGATCACAGAGTGAAGGCAAAGCAGCAAACAAGTGCTCAGCACCTCTGGGAGCTCCTTCAAGACTGTTGGAAAACCATTCAAGGTAACTACCTCATCAATCTGATTGAGAGAATACCAGAAGTGTGCAAAGCTGTCATCAAAGCAAAAGGTGGCTTCTTAAGAATAATTCCATATGTGTTCCATCAAAATTTTGATGTCTTCAATATTAATCTATTGTCTGTTGTATGTATAACCATTTTTACATTTTAATCAACTTCATTAATATATGAAGTTGATTCCCCTCAGTGTGCAGCACAAAGATGTATGGATATCAGAATCAAGAGGGCTGCAGTGACTTTCATCTTTTTAGCCACACTAGCAGCATGGCTCTATGGATGGTGATACTGGTTGGTTAGGCTGTAGTACCCAGAGGTTGAATCTTAGTGACTTTGGTGAACATCTGACTTCTAGCACCAAAAGCAGGTCAGGTAGGCTATTATACCTATACCACCAATATAAGCATTAAAATTCTATTTCCCCATCAGAATCCCCATCACTGGCGAACTATATGTGCCACTTGAGAGCAAATTTGTTTATATGGGTGGTTCTTGCATAAGTACCAACGTCATTAATATGGGAGAGAACAAGTCTTAACAAAGGGCGTCTGTTTCATTCAATCAGCCTTTCACAGATGACAATGGCATGCTGAGGTTGACAAGAGAGAGTTATCTGTGCCTCTGGCAATGATAGCTAGACTGCATTCCATGCACATGATTAAGCCAAAGCTTTGTAGTTCATCTCAGGTCAAAAAACCCACTCCACAAATGGGTGTGGTTATACAAATGGAGTCAGTCATCTTACACAGCACCGTGGTCGACTAAGAACTGACATCAGATCATGTACCATATGTCCCACCTACGCTCACTAACAAATTTCTTTACAAGTTGGACCTTTTCACCATTTAAAATCTAAAGGATAGGTGTCATTGTCATGTCCACAATGCTGCAGCCAATTCAATTACTAATGAAGAAAATATTACTTGTGTGATGTTAAAATCGACCAATACGTGTCTGGCTAGTTCATTCATCAAAGCATGAAGTTTGTCAACCCTAACCCATCTCTGCTGAGTGCAGGGAGAACAACTAGGTTAAAGAAGTAGCAAAGTAGCAAACCAAAACTGAAACTTTCTCTCAGAACAACAATAACAGATCTTCCAGTGGGTGGTGAGAGTTAAAGTATTGTAAGTATCCCAATACATACTCTGTATATCAGTGAAACTAAGTAAACTCATGGCTCAAGACAGGAGGGCTGACTCCTCAGAGCAAGATTCAGCAGTTCACCGACACCTGAAGGGTAAGTAGCGCTCATTCAAGGACAACATACGTGTTCCGGGATAGGGAAGGCAGATGGTGAGAATGAGAAGTGAAGGAGGTGGAGGTCTACGATACCACATCTCCCACCTACAATACTGTCCTTTCATCCCTTCCCAGGAAATTTAATGATTACACACACCTTGTGTGATTCCAAAAATCCCAACGATAGTCATTTACACTTGGCCTTAGGTGGCCCCCAACGACTTTAATGACGTTATTACAGCCAGTAGAACTAATTAGCCAAAATCGTTTTTTGTATATGAACTGTCTGTGTTTGACATGTTCTCACCAACTGTAAATGTTTTGTTTGGTTTAGGTGCGGGGTGACACCTGCAGGTGAAGTTTGCAGGAGACCAGTGCTGCAGGAGAGAACATTATCAAAGCACCCACCGGCTGGCTGTGAATTCTTATCTGCTTTATTCACACATGGGCTCACATAGACATTACACAGACTTGATACTCAGGAGCTGTCAGGTTTAAACCAATTTAATGTCCAGTTTGAGTTATTCAGACATTTACATTCACACATACAGCCCTGCTGGGTAATGTCTAGAGAATTTCAGGTTTCCAGTGTGTGAGAACATTTCAGGTGACATCAGCAGTCTTGATAATCACCCCACAGAGGTTAAATACCAAGAGCTCTCCACCAGTCAGACAGAATTGAAGAAGCCCTTTAGATAAGAGGTGAAATGTCATCAAGTATCTACTCTGCCCTTGAGTCAACCCCTCCTGGATGACCATGACCTGGATGACTGAAAATCTTTGCCAACACTGTCAGTGGTAACAGTTCAGAGTTGGTGTTGATACATATGTTATATTTTCAAGATGCACTCACAAGTAGAAGAAGGGCACTGCCATGGGTGGATGTTTTGCACCACTATATTATGCTAGTTTGGGATGATGGGAAAAGCTTAATTTGTTTTGTTACCAATGCCATTCTGGATGAATAGTATGGTGGGATGATGTATTTATATGCACAATTTTCATGTTCTGTATAGAAGCTATTGAATCTTCATGTCTATCGATGTTTATGGCTGGAATTCGAAAGAGTATGAAATACAATGTCAATTTTCTGGACTTCAGTGTCTTAACCAAGCGTTTCATACAGTCCAGATTTATTTTCTTGAGGCTCTAATGAAGACGCTAACCTAATGAAGATATTGGAGCGGCTCTTCCTCAGCCTCCTCAGACCCCAGGTGCAACACGCCCAGGACCGCCTGCAGTTCGCGTACCAGCAAGTTGTCGGGGTGGAGGATGCCATCCTCTACCTGCTACACCGAGCCCACTCACATCTGGATAAGGGAAGTGGCACAGTGAGGATTCTTTTCTTGGACTTCTCCAGTGCCTTTAATACCATCCAGCCCCCTATGCTTTGGGACAAACTGAGCAGGATGGGAGTGGACCTCTACCTGGTGGACTGGATCTCCAACTACCTCACTGGCAGGCCACAGTACGTCAGGCTGAAGGACATCATGTCTGACACTGTGGTCAGCAGCACTGGAGCCCCCCAGGGCACAGTGCTGGCCCCTCTTCTCTTCACCCTGTACACCTCGGACTTCTGTAACAACTCAGAGCTGTGTCACATACAGAAGTACTCCGATGACACAGCCATCGTTGGGTGCATCAGGGATGACAGAGAGGAGGAGTATCGGAGACTGGTGGGGGACTTTGCTGCATGGTGCCACACTAACCACCTACAGCTCAACACCTCTAAGACGAAGGAGCTGGTCATTGACTTTGGGAGGTCCAGACCAAGACCACGACCAGTCCTGTTAGAGGGAGCTGGGGTGGAGGCTGTGGACTCCTACAAATACCTCGGGCTGTGGCTGGATAATAAACTGGACTGGACAACACACGCCAGCCACCTGTATGGGAAGACACAAAGCAGGCTGTACTTCCTAAGGAAACTGCGGTCCTTCAACATCTGCAGCAAACTGCTGTGGATGTTTTACCAGTCTGTGGTAGCCAGCGTCCTCTTTTACACTGTGGTGTGCTGGGGGGGCAGCATATCCAAGAAGGACACATCCAGACTGGATAAACTGATCAGGCGGGCCGGCTCTGTGGTCGGCATGAAGCTGGACAATACCAGCCACCCTCTGCACACCGTCATCAGCAACCAGAGGAGCCTGTTCAGTGAAAGACTGCTCTTGCCCAATTGTAGGACCAACAGGCTTAAGAACTCCTTTGTCCACCATGCCATCATGCTCTACAACTCCTCACTTGGGGGGAGGAGGAGATAGAGTACAGAGGACAGAAGGGAAGGAGTGGTAGCCACTTAATGTGCAATAACCATATACAGTTCTCCATACTTATTTATCCTATCTCATTCTTATTTTATTCTATTTATAGTTTGTATATTTAGTTAAGAGTTTAAGGTGTATTTTTTTTTATCCTATTAAGAGTTTACTGTTTATTGTTTTTTATTCTATTCTCTATACCTGTTTGCAAGCAGTTGCTGTTGTTTGCAAACTGTCCTGTGTGCTGCTTCTGTCTGTATAAGCTGCTGGAAACTTAATTTCCCTGAGGGAGTCATCCCAAGGGATCAATAAAGTCTAGTCTAAGTCTAGTCTAAGTCTCTAAGTCTAAGTCTGTGTTTCAGTACATTCAGTTTGAAATAAAATGATGGGCATCAGAGTAAAGTGCAGAGTTTCAGCTTTATCAATATAGAGAGAACTATGTGGAAGATAAAGCCCTTTTAACACATGATGCCCAAAGTTTACGGGTTCAAAAGTAATTGGACAGATACGCATGAAGACAAATTAAATCATCATATTTAAAATTTTGAGGAAAATCCATACTGACATCATCCCATATGCATCATTAGAAGCTCTTTTGTACCTTTCCTGATGACACTCTCCCAGCCCTCACCTCATGAGCGTTTCCTTGTTCTTTTTTGACTTTCCTCTTTGAATCATTCTGATAGAGGTTGATTTTTGGTTCATCAGTACACAGAACTTTGTTCTACTGGTTACGTTTTGTATGTTTTTAATGAACTACATTCTGACATTTCTGTTTTCGAATATTTACAGCGTGTGGTGAATCCTCTGTGGTTATGGTCGTGATGTTTTTTCTTTATTGTTGACCAGCATGTATGCCTGGAGAGAGTTCTTGACTTGTTGTGCAGACATAAGGGTTTTTTGTCCAACATTTATTTTCTAGTCATCCACAATACTACTGCTCCAAGGTCTACAGTCCAGATTTCCCATGCACTTCGGCTTTTTTAGAATATACCCAACTTGGCAAACAAACTACCTTTGATGTACCTGATAGATTTCGGCTTTGGTTTGAGCATTGTTGTTTTCTTCACTTGCATGGTCACATTTCTCAGTCATCTCTGAGCTATATACACAAACTAATGTGGAAACAACACACAGCTGCTCAGTGACTTACTTTTGAACTTTTGCAGTTTGGGTACTTGTGTGTTAAAAGGGCTATATGTACCACACATATTATACACATATTATATTCAATACTACTCAAACCTACTCAAAGACTGCTATAATGTAGGATCCATTTTTTTTTTTTCAGATTTAATGTGCTGAGGCACAGAGCCTGAAACACCAAAATGGTGTAACTGGCAAAATACAAAATAAAAGTTAGGACTATGTACTCTTGCCAAGATCATGTAAGTCGGTGTGCAAACAGAAAGAGGGGTTGTGTATCAAGCTCATGAATGAGCCTTAATACTGAGGGATTACTTGTTCTGTCTGAAAAAAGACAGGAACAGACATAAAAGGCCTATTTTGTCACACACTGCAGTATAAAAGCTGTTCAAATTAATTGAAGGCATTACTCCGGATGATATTAGAAATGCCCTCAAGCAAGCAGAGGCTGGAGCTGGCTTCTGTCACACACAGAAGGCAAATGCTTAGGGTTAGAGCACTGTAGGAGCACACGTCATCCGTGGGGAAAAAAATAAATACTGAAATGCTGAAAATAAGTAATATGACGTCCCAGAAATATGGTAGTCCCATGACCACCACCAGCAGGTCAAAGCGTTCACTTATCCTGTGATATTTCACCATTAACTTAGACGGATTCATGCTTCTCCAGGCTGCATGTATACAAATGTGTAGAGGGTTCCCTTCATAGTGTTCATTTGTTTCCATGGCTGTTTTTTTATACTTGTATGTGTAATTTTTATAACGGTCATTGTGCAAAGTCCAAAACATTGTTCTTTTACTGCTGATATGCTTTAACACTAGTCCCAATGGTTGGCACCCAGTTTTGGCAAAGTGTGGCTTATGAGACTTGAATTTTTGTGATCCTTTGTTTTCTGTCTGTGAGACAGACAATGCTGAGTCGCAGACAAGCAAACACTGCAGATACTCATGCTACAAAACAAGGGGAACCATGAAGGACTGGTACCAAATGATCTGCATAGAGCAACACCACATTATACAAAAAGCTGCTTAACTCTAGTTCAGTTGATGCCCACATGGCAGCAGTGAGGACATATTCAGATCCTTTACTTTAAGGTACTGTTTGGAAAAATGTGAAGCAGTTTACATATAATAATTGTTCCTTTGATTGCCAATGTGTGAAAAGATTGTAATGTGACATTAAAATGAGCTATTCCCCAACTTCCCCGTAGCCTATAACACCTTATCGATCGATTTCTATGTAAAGGACTGAGGTTGAGTTTTCAGGATGCTCGCTCCCAAGTGCCTTGCCACAATAAAAAGACCTTCTTCTGTGTCGCTACAGCACTGGCAGTAAGAAATAACCAGGGTTTTCAGATTTCTCCATACAGAACCTTCAAGTAAAAGCACCAATAATGCAATTTAAAAAACAAACAAGAAAATCCTGCATGAAAAATCCTACTTTAGTATAATTCTAAAATTCAAAATGTGGTTAAAAGTAAAGTAAAAGTAATTGGTTTGGTCCCTCAGACTCATATATTTTTATATATGACATCTTTAGATGATTAATACTGAAGAATCGGTGTGTAAGCAGACTGGACTTCTGACTTTTTCCCTAATCTTTGATTTGAAATTAAACTTATGTGTTTAGAGGGAAAATCACTATTTGGTGGACCTATTAACAACTTATGATACAGCAACTTACAGATACCTGAAATGTAACCATAAGATGTCAGAGGTCAAAAAGGGTGGAAACCACCGGCTTATTCTTTAACAATGTGTTGTATTTTAAAAGCTTGTTATATCAGCTATCAAATATATGCCGTGAAGTAGAAAGAACAACATTTCCCTCTCAAATGTAGTAGCCTCAAAATTTTACTTGATGAGTGAGTGAATGAACAACAAAAGAAAGGAGACAGGAAAAGTATACCGTATATCTTCAAGGAATTTTCATGTCAGCACAGCTGTGTCTTTTCTGTGTGAGACTGCAGTTTATGTCTTCCACTCATGCAGGACTTGGCTGGCCCAGCACAAGACTGGTCATGTTAATGTGCTGGTGTGCTTTTGCTTTGATAGTATTCCCTCAATTCAAACACTGCTCAGTGTTGCATTCTAACCACCCTCGTTCACTTCTTACTAGCTGTAATATTCAATTCATGTAGGTTTTCCTGTTAGTCAGATATCTAATAATTTAAGTTGTAGGTACCCATAAACAAAACATTAAACATTTCAAAAACATTTCATTTAAAAAATCTGCTCAGTGTTCTGTGTACAGAAAAGCAAACAAATATGTACTAATTTACAGTACTGGAAAATAATGGACATTTTGTGAGATTGAGGGAATAAGTATCCATAGTGACAGTGGAGTATTAATAATAATAGTTAAGCTATTTCCTATGCAAAGCTGACAGCACCAGCTGCAGAACAAGTGCTCTAAGACTACAGAACCATCATTTGATTTCATATTCAATCGGCATATCAAAACACAGTATCAGAGAGCTACCACTACTACTATAATATGCTCCTTTTCTGCCAGTTAGCACTGTTGCCTCATAGCAAGAGGGTTCTAGGTTCAAATGGTTTCCTCAAACAGCCCATAGACATGCACGTTAATTGGCTGGTTGTTTGTCTCTGTCCCTCAGTCCTGTGATTAAACTGGGAGCTTGACAAAGGCATTTCCTGCCTCCAGTACAGCTGATGGATGGATGGATGGATACCTCCTTTTTTAAATACAGAGGCTGTACATATTGATTATTAATCCAGTGTTCCTCTCACATCCCCACGTGTGCATTGTGCACAATAATGTGGCTCTGTACTTCAGAGCAGTTTTGAAGTTCTTGTTCTTTACTTGCATGTTTTCATTTCATACACTACACCAGTTCTAACTATTTACTTTTAAGACCAGGATTTTACATGAACACATATCATAAACTTCATGTTCATCTTTATTCATACAAAATATGGTACTTTTGTAAGAAATGTAGCCTTGATTTTTTTGTACAATTCTTCAAATAAATGAAATCAATGCATTTCTGTGAATCATTTTTTGTTTAATGTTAGGGTGAGAATACAGAAAGACAAGACACTAGGAGAAGGAGGAGCTATAAATACTCAAGAGAAGTTGTTCAGCAGACCTGTGGAAGGTATCACTTAATCTGAACGCTTGCAGAATGAATGGTAATTATTTTGACAATCAGGTTGTGCAGTTTTGTGCAAAACTACTATAGGTTTACAGTCAGTTTGAATTTTTTGACGCTTTTATTCTGAAGGAGTCAGATCGGAAGTGGTGTTGTTGCTGCGCTGAACGTCAGCGTGACATCTCACAACAGGTACCGGCACGGTTGGAAAGGTAAACAAATGTTTGTTTACGTGTTTTGAAAAGCGAGAGGAGCGACTTAGTAAACACACAGTACACATATGAGAGAGTGAAATGATTTCGCAAAGAGACAAAGAGCAAAGCTAGTCGAGTGGCTAGGCATTGCTTGGAAGCTAAAGCTAAGCTAACGTCTCTTGACATGTGACAAGTGCATGGACAAAGCACCTTATAATGAGACGTATAACCAAGCCGACGACCTTTATAATGTTTACCAGTAGTTGTTGTATGTATTAGTGAGCCTTGATAGGAAAGCAAGAGAGCACACACCAGCGGCTACTTCAAATAGCCAGGTTCCCATGGAGCACATCTCATGGCTACTCCTCTGCTCACCTGTGCATACAATCATAATATAAAGTGAAATTTAGAGCTTGGTAAAATATAATATTACTAAGGTAACGTGCATATTTTTCGTGCTTTCTTGTTAATGAAAAACTCCATACTGGGATTATTAGAGTATGATTTGAAATAACTTGATATTTTATGCCGTGAGACCCACCTGTAAGTATAGGCTGTGAGTTTTTAGTTAATATCACCTGTAATGTCAGTTCTGGTGCTAAGTCTAGGGGCCATAGACTATATACAAAGAGGCTGATACCGAGACACTGGGCTCAAAAGTCCAGTAAATGAAAATTGTTCGCCTGGCACATGAGCCAAAAAAGTTTCTAAAAAGAAACATTACAAATTATAATGTGTGCACATGTGAAAGGTGTTCCAAGCAAATGATCTCACATTTGCCCTGTTAAATCATATCAAAATTCAAAAGTTCGACACTATAACGTTACTTTACATTTCTTTACATTTTGTCACTGTTTTTGGGTTAGCCTTATGTTTCCTATTGCTCTATAATGATGTTATGTATGGTGCTGAGAGTGACAGCAGCAGTATTAGTGACCCTTTCACATTACAGGGAGTTGTTTGTTCAAAACCTATTAAAACTGTTAATATATGAATGTCGGGTCATTGTCTGATGTTTGCCCGCAGCCATGACAACAGACTCCTCACTCCTCAACTCTGAACTGCAGTTACAGCAGCAAGAGGAGCTGTATCAACAGCTGCTGTTACAGGTAATACTGCTTTAAAGCTATTTTGATTGCGTAACTTTTGCCAAGCAAGAATAAAGAATAGATTGAAAGTTAGCAAACTGACTCAGTAATGTCAGTTACACAGCATTACCCTTAAGAATGCTGCTGTATAATAAGTTCTACAACAATGTAAGAGCAGATTAATCTTTTCCTGTCTTTAAGTGCAACAGACTGTAGGAGCTGAAATGCCATTAAGATGTGTTTAATGACTCATTGTAAGCTTTATTCATCTGCAGCATTTAGATGAACCTTCTCTGATGCATTTATGTGTCCCATGCTAACCTCAGCACCTCTATCATTTTTTTAACCTTTGATACTTTGTGCTTCATATTTGGTACATCCAGAAACCTGTGAAAGAGCTAATTTTCCAGAGATACCATCCTTGTTACTTTTATCACTCGAAATTAGGGTTGACTGCGCTCAAGGCTGGGGGAAAATTCCTCCCTGGTCCTCCTATGTTGTGCTCTAATTTTTAAATATAAAGAAGAATGAGTGCCTTTTTGTCAGACTCACTGATGCACTCTGTGCATGAGCTCTGTCCTTTCAGCTGAGACTGACTGACTCTGATTTTACTCTGTTCTTTCCTCTGTTTTTGATCTGTTATCATACTCACCAACGTGCAAAATAGCTCCATGTAGGTAAACCCTCTGAAACCGAAATGACCTTTTCCCTACTCTGTCATGCCAGCACTGTCACAATAATACAACAGAGCTTCCTCATGCTTTGTATGCATGATACTCAAGCATTTTATCCTGCAATTTTTTCTTTTGATGTAACTGCATATGTATAAACAGATCTGAAATAAAGTACTACTCCTCTTTTGCTTATCTTAGACAATGGGAAAGATGCAGACTGAAAATCCAGACTCTAAAGTCATCCGACCACAACCTGGTAAATGTCTTCATAATTCAAGTTATATCACACGTATAAATCACACCTATGCAGTAGAGCATAATTTTATTAGTATTTTTTGTCTCCTCCTTTTTTTTGTGCTTGGTTGTTTATTTTGCGTTCTCTCTCTCTTCTCCTCCCTCCCAGGCATCTGTGTGAAGACCCTCTCAGAGCCAGACAAGCAGAAGGTCTTTGTAAACATCTGTCAGTCAAACTCAGTCCCGCCTCCTCCAGAACTCTCAAGAGAGGAGCTTGTGGAGCTGCTCCAATCAGAAGATCCCAGTGGCTACAGAGTTCCTATGAGCCTTGGCGAGCCACACACAGAAGTAGACAACAGTATGAGCTAAATTTGAAGATTATATTTTTTCATAGCCAGGTGCATATATTACCTTAACTTAACTTTGTGGGGAATTCATTCATAGTTTGACTGTTATTCCCATTCACAATATAAAACTGTTTGTAGTTTAAAGGTTTGTTGTACTCACTGTAAATGTGCATGCAGGCAGCTTATTAACCCTCAAACTCAATGGTTTCAATTTAAATTCAAGTGTTATGCTGAACAGAACCAGCCAACTGAAAAAAGGCTCTTTGAAGAGTAGGGTCATGACAGCACATCTATTTTCCAAATAATCTAATTTCAGCTACTCAAACTAAATAGTACCAGTGCAAGTCTTATCATCAGGAGATTCAACAACTTAATGACTAGAGAGCAAATAATGCTTAACTTACCTTTCAGAAGTGTCCACAGTGGGGAGGGATGCCAGAATAGCAAGAGAAGAACATAGCATAACACGGGTTCCATGTAAAAAATGTAAGGTTATGCCAATAATACAGTAGTAGTAATGATAGTAGTGATAATTTAAGTATTAACTGCTAACGTAACAATAAAACTAATAGCAGTACAAGTAATCTAATAAAAAAATCTAATTCTAGCAGCAGGTGTTGAGTGGGTTTGTAGGAGCAGCAGGAGACTTGTCATCACAGATCAGACTCTACAGCTCCAGAGGCAGAAATACCTGCAGAAAGAGACAGAAGAGGAGAGAGAGACGGAAGAGCACAATACTATGGGAAAGGGAAGATATTGAGTTAGTAACATGTAAAATGGGACATGAATCCATATTGAGTGGAGAGAGAGGGAGAGAGAAAGAGTGAGAAAGCGAGTGAGTGAGAAAGTGCATCATGGGAGATCTCCTGGCAGTCTAGGCCTATAGCAGCATAACTAAGGGATGGTTCAAGCCTGAGCCAACCCTAACTATAAGCTTTATCAAAAAGGAAAGTTTTAAGCCTACTCTTAAAGGTACAGAGGGTGTCTGCCTCCCAGACCCAAACTGGGAGAAGGTTCCACAGTAGAGGAGCTAGCTGAAGGCTCTGCCTCCCATTCTACTCTTGGAAACTCTCCCAGCATTCTGGGAGTGCAGTGTCCTAGTGGGATTGTAGGGGGCTATGAGATCTTTAAGGTATGATGGTGCCTGACCATTAAGGGCTTTGTAGGTGAGGAGGAGGAATTCTATTCTGGATTTGACTGGGAACCAATGTAGAGAGGCTAGCACAGGAGAAATATGGTCTCTTTTTCTAGTTCCTGTAAATAATCGTGCTGCAGCGTTTTGGATCAGCTGCAGAGTCTTTAGAGACTTGTTGGGGCAGCCTGATAATAATGAATTACAGTAGTCCAGCCTGGAAGTAACAAATGCATGGACTAGTTTTTCTGCATCCTTTTGAGACAGAAAATTTTCTAGTCTAATTTTGGCAATATTACACAGGTGAAAGAAGGCAGTCCTAGAAGTTTGTTTTATGTGGGAGCTAAAGGACATATCCTGATCAAAGATAACTCCCAGATTCTTTACAGTGGAGCTGGGAGCCAGGGCAATGCCATCTAATGGAACTACATCATTAGAAAATGTATTTCTGACGTGTTTGGGACAGATTACAATGACTTCATTTTTATCTGAGTTCAACAGTAAGAAATTGCTTGTCATCCAACTTTTAATGTCCCTAAGGCAAGCCTGGAGTTTGGTGATAATGTTGCCCAAGGGAAGCATATACAAAGTGAAGAGGATTGGTCCAACCACTGACCCTTGTGGAACTCCATGTCAAATTTTTGTGTACATGGAGGAGTAGTTGACTGAAGCCTACCAGATAGGATAGGGCGTAAACCAGTTTAGTGGAGTTCCTTTAACCTTTAACTTGTAATAAAATGTTTAACTTTACAGCATGGTGCTAACAGAGGGGAAGCATTAAAAACTGAATTTGTTTGACCTGGGTCCCCTTTCTCCCACAACAGATGTGGTGTTCCAAGAGCTTCCATTTTCCCACATCAGTCATTATGTCCAAAGAGCTTCCAGTCTTTTATGAATATTTTCCTCTTTTAAAACCTCAATAACAGGCAGTTTATCAAATTCAACCTTTTTCCTCCCTCTATAAAATGTGTTTGAAATGACTGAATTCATGTGTCTGTCTCTCTGTGTTTCAGGCTCTCAGGGTTGCACAGCTTATGACGTGGTCATCAACCAGGAGTTCTTCCAGAGGTGTCAGGTGTGTTTGTGTGTGTGTAGCCTTGTTTTTCATCCATATAATAGTTTTATTTTGCTATTAGAGAAGAGAGGAAATGCTTTACAGTATTTGCCTGGGACAATTTATATTAAATCCTAGAAGTTTATATTTAAGTGGATATCTGTATAATTTTAAGTTAGTTATTTAAAATGCATCACACTTGACTCAGTCATCTTTTAATGCTAAATGTTATGTATTGTCTTGCAAACTGAACTGAACTAATTGAACTTTAACTGGTTCAGTGGTTTAAGTCCAGTATATACAAAGAGGATCTGTGGTTTAAAGATTCATTTGGTAGCTGAGCCATACTTGAGCAATCTATTAAACATATTGAAAATAAAACAGAGAGAAGTAAATCAAAAGTAAAATCACAAATATATTTGTTGAACTCCAGTCCAATAGTGACTGTCCAGTCCAGTCTAATATGAGCGATAGTCTGCATTTTAAGAATTTGGAGAGTGGAGTTTTTACCCTAACCAGAAACTGTAAGGAATGGATTAGTGTGTTTGTCTGCTCTAAGGTAAGCTACAAACACGTTGGACTAGTAGTTTACTACTTAGAATGGTAACCCAACAAGGCGCTACTTCCAAAACCTAGGAGCATTTAAGTATCTACATTTTGTGGGATTGTAGGTTATGTTCACAACAGTACATCCACTGTATAGTATTTTGGGGAAGTCAGTTTGTTTTCTGAGATGGTATTATGTTTTTTTCAGTTTCAGCCAACTTGAAGCTTCAACCGAAAGCTAGCTAGAAAACAAGGGATGGTTTTATCTACCTTTCTAATCATTTCAAGATTAAGAGGAACAGAAACATTCCTATAGACTATAATGTCAATTTGTACTTTTGATAATAATTGATAATTCTAATATTTAAAAGAATATCAACTTTAACTGATTTAATATGTAACAATATGAAATGTGTATGTTTTTACCTTGTAGAAGGATCCCTTGTTCCAGCAGTTTGTTATTCTGGTGTCCTTAGAGGGTTTGGAAAACAAATACAGCTTAGAGCTAAGTAGAGGTAAGTGTGTGTGTGTGTGTGTGTGTGTGTGTGTGTGTGTGTGTGTGTGTGTGT